>JAJKFL010000031.1:4477669-5030169 GCA_021186555.1 Reticulitermes speratus | reverse complement strand
CACACACAGACACATGCACACACACAGACACATACACATACACACACACAGACACATACACATGCACACACACAGACACATGCACACACACACAGACACATGCACACACACAGACACATACACATACACACACACACACACACACACAGACACATACACATGCACACACACAGACACATGCACACACACACACAGACACATACACATGCACACACACATACACATGCACACACAGACACATACACATGCACACACACAGACACATACACATGCACACACACAGACACATGCACACACACAGACACATACACATACACACACACAGACACATACACATGCACACACACAGACACATGCACACACACACAGACACACACACATGCACACACACACACAGACACTGACACATACACATGCACGCACACACCACAGACACATACACATGCACACACACAGACACATGCACACACACACACATGCACACACACACACATACACATGCACACACACATTCTCACAAATATCTTCTTCAAAATCCATATTAATTATACCTTCATATCTGAGCAGAAATCTTCGAAGCAAGCACTTCTTTTAAAGTTTTCCGATGTATGTATGTATGTATATATGTGTGTATGTATGTATGTGTTTTTTATCTTTCCTCATGACCTGTTTATGCTATATGTCACACTTTATTGATTTCATCGCCTTAAATTTAGGTTTTTTCTAAGTACAAGCTGTGAAGTTCCGTATTGAGAAATTTTCTCCATCTTCTTACTTCACTGTGATAGGCCTAAATATCCTCATCATCTCCTTGATGTCTAAAGTTCTTTGTCTAGGTCCACAGTCCATATGTAAGTAATTTATTTTTCTACCCCGTTGGAACTCGAATTAAACCATATAGCGTCGAATGTCTATATCATAGTGAATTATGAATGGAAAGGGAAGAAGGAAGTGGTTTGAACCCAGTTTACTGTAGATCTGGAGGTAATGAAGAAAACCGCGACAACCTCAGGCAGGATTCGTCTAGATTAATAATTTGTATAAAAATTTATAAATCTGAATTAAAATTTACCAAAAGTTTTGCATACACCATCAGTATTAAATTTAAGCCTGATTGGTTTGATTGATCAAATATTTAGTTCCCAAAATGGCTCAAAAATTTTGTATTTCATATTTCTTCGAACCGCTGCAAATCTACTGTTAACATAATTTTATCATCGTGAAGATCTTAATGCTTATGTAGACATAGATATTCTGCGAAAATCTGACAGACGTAACCTCAAAGGTTTGTGCTTTCGCCACATTTGTAATTGTTGATTTTTAAAATGTGTTTCGTAATTAGTTTTTGATACGTTTGTGACCTCTATCCGTGCCAAATTTTACGTACCTAATTCCAGAGGCTCTTTTAATTATCGCCATAAAATCGGACGATAAAGAAAAACGTTTTTACACCCACATGATTATTTTTTATTCTGCTGATAATGGATGTAATAAAAATTGCGTACTTTTGGGCGGCGTATAACGAAACATAGTTTCAAAACACTAAGTTTATTGTCGTTTCAGACATGGGCGTTTTTGCTGATAGTACGAGATTAAAAGACACGACGTTATAGTGATCGCCAAAGGGATAATGCTCATACCAAATTTCATGAAAATCCATGAAATTTTTTAAAAGGTGGGTGGTGAGAACTTATACATACCTAGACTCGCACCGATAGAGTGGTGAGAACTTATACATACCTAGACTCGCACCGATAGAGTGGTGAGAACTTATACATAACTAGACTCGCACCGATAGAGTGGTGAGAACTTATACATACCTAGACTCGCACTGATAGAGTGGTGAGAACTTATACATACCTAGACTCGCACCGATAGAGTGGTGAGAACTTATACATACCTAGACTCGCACCGACAGTGTGGTGAGAACTTATACATACCTAGACTCGCACCGATAGAGTGGTGAGAACTTATACATACCTAGACTCGCACCGATAGAGTGGTGAGAACTTATACATACCTAGACTCGCACCGACAGTGTGGTGAGAAACTTATACATACCTAGACTCGCACCGACAGTGTGGTGAGAACGTATACATACCTAGACTCGCACCGACAGAGTGGTGCCCCCATAAGCCCACTTTATTTCATTTAGGAAGGAAAGTAGACAAAACAAGCGATAAATATTTATCTCCCCCATCATGCCCTGAATTTACTTGATAGCCTAAAGAATGCCTCACATTCTGATCACAGGTACCGCACCATCAAACGGCACATAAGGCCCCCGGGCCACGCCAACACTGAGATCTAAGTCCCGTTCTAGACATTTTGTGTATGTTTACTATTATGCTGTGTGTTTTCTTGTGTAATTATCCAGTCTTCTTAATATTATGCATCTTCTGTACAATAAAAATATGCAGGTGAATTTATTTCGAAAGTATTGCTCTAGTTCGTATATAAAGGTTATTCCTACATGTTTCGACTATAATATATGACCATCTTCAGGGAGTACATGTTACACAAAAGTCGTATGAAGTTAAAATATAACATCGTCGTTGGTAAATGATGAAACATAAATTGAAGAGTGAAACATGAAATATATATATATATATATATATATATATATAAATGTAGACAACGTTAGCGGTAGAATACGTACAGAACTCGGTTAGTAATGTTTCATCTAAACATCTTCACTTCCAGGCAAATTTTAGTTGTAAGTCTGAAATTATGAAGTTTAAGTGATATAAGTATTAAATGTTTAATGCAATCGTAAGAATGTATAATAATATAAGGATAATGATAAAAGGCAATGATAAACATACTATGTATGTGGCCAAGATGTGTTTTCCATAAACCTTGTTATATTTTAACTGTATATGACTTTTGTGTAGCACGTACTCGCTGAAGATGGCCATATTTTATGGCCGAAACATGTAGGAGTAATCTTTGTACATGAAGTAATGCAGTAAGTTGGAAATAAGTACACATGTAAGCCCCATATGTTGCTTTGTATTGGCTCAGTCCCTTATTCAACAAAGTTTAGTGCATTCTGCTGTAGGCTGTGGCTACTGTGGCCTTAGTTCTGATCTGCGTTACAATTACAAGTGGACTAGAGGCCCGGGAGAACAGGTCTCCTCTCCCTTCCCTTGTCTCTTCTGTTCTCCTGCCCCTATTTACTCCTAACACTTATTGCTTGTTAGTTGCTACTATTTTATGCTTAGTGCAAATGTGAACCAAGACACGCAGACTTTGGCATCTACGTTTTTAGGTTCAAGCCCATCTTCATAGACCAATTGTCAACCTATCATGCTTTCAGAAAAGTACATTCTATTCTAGTATCTGGATCTTCAATAGCTTACCGTGTAATATCAAAAATCTTAAGAATGAAAAGGCACAATTTAAAGCAGCACTAAGAAGATGCTTAAATGCACACTCCTTTTACTGTGTAGATGAATTTCTTATGAGTACTATTAACCTATAATACTGACGTCTAAGACTGCACATAGAATGTTTAAAGCATTTTGCAATGTACATTTTGTATGATTTTGTATGTTATGACTTATTGCACATCCTCTTGTCTTGTGACAAAATTATGGATCCATGGAATGTATGTATGTATGTATGTATGTATATTCTGGATAAAAGTTTTAAAAATAAAGGCTTAACGCAGTCTTTAAGCTGTCTGTCTGTCTTTTATCTATTTTTATGTCTCCCATCTTAGAATGAGTTTTGGTAAACTTTTGCAGGATAATTTATATCTGCGTTAAAAGTTAAAAGTTGCCCAGTTTCAGTTTAGTCAAAATCGGTACACCGCCACCCTTACTTTTACTTGGACAACAAATTGAATATTTATCAGATTTTACAACAAAAGGCTGATTGTTACAAAAATCTGGTTACATTGCGTCAACCTACTTCTCAGTTGGAAAATATTTTTGGTCCAATAGAAGTTAATCTAAAAGTTAACGCTGGGTTGAACCTAAAGCATGGAGGGAGAGACAAAATGGTTTAGCTGAAGATGGACGGAATATTATACTGGAAATATAGTACTTTAAAGACAGAGGTGGATAGGCAAGATAATATTAAAATGGAGCAGATTTCACAGATATTTTCAAACATTTGTTTGCTTCTAGAGAAATAAAATTTCTTCGAAATCCTATCGACAGGTGTCTGGATCTGTCTGTCTGTCTGTCCACTGACTCAAATACGGATATTAATAACGTAGGACTTATTTTTCCGATTTCCGTCAAATTTTGTACGATAACAACATTTTTGGAATTCTCTCTGTGTATGGAATTTGCAGCTCCCGCTTGATGGTTATGTAAACTTGCGAATTGGGGACAACACAAGCGCTTTCAGTGTGAAATCATAAATTTTGAATTGTGTTAGCCTTTTCTTAACTACATATCTTTTAGTGAGGTATTATTTTAGAAAAAATAAAGCTATAAATATAGCTATATGGCAAAAATGTATGGCTATTGGAGTACGTTAATAAGATATAATTAATTGTGGTAATACAAAATATGAAAGTCATATGCTGACGTGTTTAAAAATATCTTTCTATGCGAGTGGTAGGCCTGCTCAGCACTAGAAGATGTAATTCTTAAACACGTAAGGAACGGCGCAAATGGCGGGTGATTGTAGCAGTTTTATACAAATACATTAGAAGTGTTAATTTCACGCTTTAGAAAATGTAATTGGAAAAGCTACTGGGTGTAGAATCTCAGCAAATTTATAGTGGTAATTAATTTATTCCCTCCGTACGCTACGACTGTCATGGCAACTGACGGACGAACTCAGCTTGTGCTCCATTTATAACACAGTAGAACCCGGTTATAACGTCATGAAAGGGACTGAATATTTTGTGTCGTTATAAACGAGTGTTGTTATAACAGAGGAATATAATGGTATGGTTAACGGTGAGGAATTAATTGGTACCACAAAATATCTGACGCTATAGAGGAGGTGTCGCATTAACCGATGTCGTTATAACCGGGTTCGACTGTATATAAATCCCTGACTCGCCAATTTGCCACATTGAATTTTAGGAATAGTCTGTCAGCACGGACGTGTGAACCGGAAATGAAAATTGCCGAAGAATAAGCCTAAACGTTATGAAGCTCCTCGTTAGGAAGTTTTCTCCTACCGTCTCTTATTTTCTCTCTTTTCGGTTCAAAAACGTTTTCTCGTCACTCAGTTCTCTAACGCTCTGATCTGAAAATCTGTTAACGATGTGATAATCAGACTGACTCAAGAGAGTGGAGTTCTTTTGAGAAGCTAACGATGTCTCACCTTGTCACAAATTATCCTTATTTTATGCAATACAAATATAAGTTATGTGTTCAGAGAAGTCCGCCTTTCGATCTCTTCGTGAGTCAAATTAATCCACACGGACCTGCACACCGTTTTTTATTTAAGATCCATTTTATTATTATCATCCACTCATCAACGCCTCTGTTCCCACGTGCTGTCCATCCTTTACATGTGCCGACCAATAGGTTTTATATGCTTCTCATCTCTCCCATGTCTGTTCATATTCCTTCTAAGTGTTCATTTTAATTTCTGAGAATTACAGATCTTAATCACATTTACGTTACTTGCCAATTTTTTGTATAGCGTAAGTCGTTTCTAAGAAATCTGATAAAGTTTATTTTCAGCTTCATGTAAAATAGAGTTCATAATGGGCTGAGTCTCTTAGTGTAGTTGCACAATGACGGCGGTAATTTAGGACATAAAACATGAGACCTGACAGACGGACTGACAGACACAGGACCATCCCATTATGCCTTCACGTTTGCGCTTCAAGTAGATTGGACTTGAGTTAACACTAGAAGACTGAAATTAAATTAAATTATATATAAAGATCCAGTTTCTTACTCACAGAGAACAAACGCGTTTTCTGTTATAAAGAGCAGCCGATTAATACTGTTTGGGAAGATATCACTGATGTGTATTTGGACTTTTTTCATCGTCACTGATTACAGAAACACGACGTTTCGAAAGCAGATTGTTTTCGTCTTCAGGTTCACTACAAATATAAGAATAAGTAACAATCTAAATTAACCAAAAACCTACAAATTCACACGTGAGAGACAAAACAATCCAAACCTCTCAATATAAAAATATTGTATGCAAAGTCACTCTACAAATTGTAATAATATGAAATAAATTTTCCCTTATTAGAAATTAAAATCACAGAAACTGAACTAGCAACAAAATAAAATTTTTCCAATAAATTAAAAGTGAGAGAGTAACAACCCAATCAGCACCCTCTGTTGGTGAAACCATGCACCTGCTACTGTTTGGGGAGATGATGGCCCTTCTGAGAATGACGCGAAACACGTAAATACCCAGTGTGATCAGTATTCAATGTTTATGAGTAAGGCTTCAAACGGTTAAGAAAAAGATCCCAACTTGTGTCTTTGGCAATGAGATTGTGAGAAAAATAAATTAATTTGTAATTTTTTCTTTCAGTAAATAATAGGATGGTCAAAAGAAGTGGGATGAGGCATTGAACACAAGCATTGTGCGTGACGGGATAAGAAAAGTAATATATATGAAATTTTAGGCGGAAAATAGGAAGGAAAAAGGCTACTTGTGAAGCCTTTGTTTTGGTCATTATCAGCGAAAGGTTTTCCGTTTCTTGAGTGTTTGTCTTTCCGCGTTATCCTTGGTCGACCTACGTTCCTCGTACAGGTTCTTATCTCTGAGGTAGAGATGGGCAGTCAGTTTGAAGCTGTATCTTAAATATGGTGCTGGGTTGGTCTAGCTCAGGACTGTTCTGTTACAACTCCACGGATAAAGCTTTCGGTTCCATAAGATGCCGAGAAATTCTTGACGACTGTCGCTTTCTCAGGGAGGGCTTTGTTTCATGGATATTGTTAATTTGTTCAGCTGCTCTTGCAAACAACTGACGTATAGAAACGGTCAGCAACCTGATATGACCACCGCACGAGAGGGACATATGCCACTCTTGGTCTGGCAGTAGCGGCTACAGGTAGGAGAGGATGATGATGATATAATAGTCATCCTCTGCCTGTACTTCCGCTCGCCTTCAGCAGCGGAAATGTACTTATTGTTATCGTGTTTTCTTCTCGGAGGAGCCACTGTAGGAAAAAAAGGAACACATGCAAGACAGAGAGTGCCAAGCCACAACAACAACCATATCATAACCAAAATCTGAATTTGCATGCTAACTACTGACCTTTGAAAGCCATTAAATATGTTTATACGCACTTTATGTATGTAAATATTTTTAATGTCTTTAATACGAGCCTGGATAACTCGGCAAATGAAGTACTAGATAGTGGTTCGATACTCCATAAAGCCAGAAACTTTTTTTCTGAAAAGTACTCTCTCCTTGTATATGAGTCGATGTAGGCCCATTTGTGCATAAGGCCCTGAAGAAGGAGACAATTGTATTATCTACCAGAATATACGGCGTCTCGTCTTACAAGGTAAATATCTTTATAGTCACTACCATGAGTATATCTCACTCCGGAATTTTATTCTTCACCACGACATTCGGACCGACTCTGGGGCTCACTGAACTTCCTATTCAGTAGACAACTTTTACTCTCTCAGCTGAGGTAAAACTGCGAGGGTTTGAAGATGACTTTGTACCTCCATCCGGTGTATAGTTCAAGAATGTGTGTTGATCTCATGCTGCATTCTCTTTGGATGCTGTTTGGACACGGAGGAAACTTATTTTCTACAAAATGGACCCAATATCCTGTCTGAAGTGAAGCCTGAGCTCGTGTAAGAGTATAGAGCATTAGTGTCATAATGATTTGTAGGCAGTGAATCGGAAGTGCTCGCATGCAAGTCCATCGAAGTAGCACTTTGTGTACCAGTAGAGTGGCACATGGACTGACATGCATTTGAAAACTGACCTGGTGATAAGACAGCGTGTAATGGTCTCAATTATGTATATAATATTGCGTGTTTATGTAATTGTTTATAGCGTTTGATTTGTCTTTAATTGCGTAGTTTACCTACAGTGTATTTATTTATTTATTTATTTATTTCCTGTTAAGATCCGGACGACCACATAATCCATGTACGATTCCCGTCGAGGGCACGGCATTCTTATCTTCCCCATTGTACTCAGACCGCTTTTGGGGCCCAGCAGACTTCTTATGTAATAAGTCCCGGGCGGTCTTTCAACAGGGTTCAGGGACTGGAGCATGAAGCTAAGTATGTCTTGTGCCGAGTGTTCAGAAAAAATTAGCTTCACCTCCACTCCCCCACACTTCTTCTTGCAGCCGTCGTTAATTAATTGATAAAGAGACATATCTGCCCTTCTTACCTCATTGATAAAGAGACATCTGCCTTTCTTACCTCATTGATAAAGAGACATATCTGCCTTTCTTATCTCATTGATAAAGAGACATATCTGCCTTTCTTACCTCATTGATAAAGAGACATATCTGCCTTTCTTACCTCATTGATAAAGAGATATATCTGCCTTTCTTACCTCATTGATAAAGAGACATATCTGCCTTTCTTACCTCATTGATAAAGAGACATATCTGCCTTTCTTACCTCATTGATAAAGAGACATATCTGCCTTTCTTACCTCACTGATAAAGAGACATATCTGCCTTTCTTACCTCATTGATAAAGAGACATATCTGCCTTTCTTACCTCACTGATAAAGAGACATATCTGCCTTTCTTACCTCATTGATAAAGAGACATATCTGCCTTTCTTACCTCACTGATAAAGAGACATCTGCCTTTCTTACCTCATTGATAAAGAGACATATCTGCCTTTCTTACCTCACTGATAAAGAGACATCTGCCTTTCTTACCTCATTGATAAAGAGATATATCTGCCTCTCTTACCTCATTGATAAAGAGATATATCTGCCTTTCTTACCTCATTGATAAAGAGACATATCTGCCTTTCTTACCTCATTGATAAAGAGACATATCTGCCTTTCTTACCTCATTGATAAAGAGACATATCTGCCTTTCTTACCTCACTGATAAAGAGACATATCTGCCTTTCTTACCTCATTGATAAAGAGACATATCTGCCTTTCTTACCTCACTGATAAAGAGACATCTGCCTTTCTTACCTCATTGATAAAGAGACATATCTGCCTTTCTTACCTCATTGATAAAGAGACATATCTGCCTTTCTTACCTCACTGATAAAGAGACATCTGCCTTTCTTACCTCATTGATAAAGAGATATATCTGCCTCTCTTACCTCATTGATAAAGAGACATATCTGCCTTTCTTACCTCATATCTCTACATACTCATGTACTGATCGATCTGTCTATATATCTACTTGGTCTATTTATCCAACTTAAAATGTATTTGAAGACCGAGACGTAAACACAAGTACAATATTAAAAAGAATCTTAAGTAGATTTCGGTGATACGGATTAAATTCAGTACACCTCAGACTACATTGAAAGAAGTAAGTTTGGGTGTAGAGCAATTCTCGGGAAAATGAAGAAGAGTTTCTCAATAGACCATTAATGCGGAGGGAGATGGGGAGGGCATTTACCCGGCTGATCGGTGCATCCTGTTCACAGAATCTCGTGGCGTCTCATTGTTTGGCTGGTGTCAGTGTGAGATAGCCGGTGGACGACAGCAAATGAATGAGTGAGAAACATTTTTTCTTCTGCAACATTTGTCGTTTCTTATATCATTGCCAGCATGAGTGGCTTAAATCGCCTATTGTAGGTGCTAATGTTTCTAAGAAATTTCTCACTTGGAGGGGCATTGATCTGCCGTCTCCAGCTGTGTTGCTTTACTCACTAAATTGGTTTCAGCCGATAAAATCTACGTAAATTTTATCGTAAATACAGTTGGTATGCAGTTTACGGTGGCCCGATTTACGACGATCGGCTACTGCAACACTTAAGTAGTGTCCATGGACGGATCTACTCAACAGTATCTTCCACTAACGACATATACCCACAATACTAATGCCGCCACACAACTTAATATCGGTCTAAGTTTAAGAGTTTCTGACAGTGGTATATCACAGTATTCATGCCTAGTATTTTGGATAGTTCATCTCCTTGACTGTACACTATAACAAAGAGCTGCACAAATGAATTGGTACTCATTCATGGTTTACTAGAATCTTTGGGCTTTGTAGTAGGTCCATGGTTTCTCCAACAGAGAGTGCTGATTGCGTTGTTGCTACCTCACATTTTAAATTACTGAAAATTTGTATTTTGTTGCTTGTTCAGCTCATGTGATTTTAATTTTTATAAGGCATAATTCATTATTACTATTTGTAGATTGAGTTTTGTACACACTATTTTTGTATTTAGAGGTTTGGATATTTTTGTCTCTCACATATGAATTTGTAGGTTTTTGGTTCTTTTAGATTGTTTCTTGTTCTCAAGATTGTAGTTCTCCTGAAGACGGAAGCAGTCTGCTTTTGAAACATTGTGTTTGTACAATCTGTGACGATGGAAAAATTCCAAATACACATCAGTGATATCATCTCCTTGAGTCTCTTAATCATAACAGTTTAGAAACTAGATCTCTTTTTATCGTGAGACATAAAGATATAAAGGTGTCTACTACTCTGGGCACGTCAGAAATATTTGGTTCCGAGAACAGCGGACACAGCTGAGCACAAATTTCTCTCACTTTGCACATGTCGAAGAAATTACCTCTAATTTCCGAGACGCTGTCTTCAAAAAACGAAAATGATGGACACTTCTAAAGCATCTTGAATATTTGTAGGCCCTACTTTGCTGAAGTTGCTTGCTTCTGGATATTTTTATTATTTAGTATTTAAAAAAAATGATATTTCTGGATCCGTCTTCAGGTGAAATTCTGGGCAAGGGTCTAATTGGTTTTGGATCAGACAGAAGGGTTATTTGCGTTCACTGATGCAGCGATGATTAGGGTTATACAATGTACTGCCTCATCCTCCCATAAGTAAAAGGAAACACATCCATTTTCCGAAAAAATTGAGTTCTCTTTCCAATAATACAGGATGGATAAAGTCCAGAAGCGGTGATTCTAAACGATGAGAAATTTCCAGAACAAAGTAATGTTTAATTCATCATTGGATAACGATTCCATCTATTTTCCAATGTGGTTTTTCTTGTGCTTTTTAAACCTCTCGCCCTGACCTCTGTTAAATTGGTGATGAAAGAAATATTGTGGCGTCAGGTGACTTCTATAAAAGGTTTTACGAACTATATTTGATTAAATTCTGTGTCTGTGAATAGGACTATATCGCATTTGAAACTGTATAATTTCCAGATCCTAGTGTTTGGTTAACTGCCGTCGATACATATCAGATACGATAAAGAAATTGCATCGGCTTGTTCTGTTGTAAAAATGTCATGTTCGTTTATGAAACCTGATATTTCGACGCCATGTTACAAAATTCAGTGGTTAAACGTCGTCCACAATCATCTAACACGTTCCACTTCCTCGCACTTAATCTCCTTAATATTCACTTTAATATTTAAGGCTTTAAAGCAATCCCATTACAGGCCTGGACAGGTCCCTAGGGTTCCAGGAGGTTGAGGCTCCCAGATTTCCAGACAATCGGCACATGAAGGTGGTAAGGTTGTCAGCCCTACGCACCAGCCGCCTTTACTCCCCCCCAAGGAAATGTTCCTGGTACTCATATCTGTTAAAGGTTGAGTCGACCCCAGGGCCATAGTGCGTCCGGAAGGATTATGTCAATGAAAAATTCCAGTGACACCATCGGGAATCGAACCGCTTCCTTCCGTCTTGTAGCGCAGTACCTCAACCAACTGCGCCACCGGGTCCGCTGTTATAATATTACTCTACCATATTTTCCTAACAACCTGTCTTTGAAGTCTAATTCACGATAATCTCCTGCTATTCTCATAAAGAGACTGAGATATATTTTTGGGGACAGAGAGTAGTCCGACAAAGACTCGAAGCATTCACCTCCCGAATAGAGGTCTACCACTACACGCACTATATCAAACGATGTACCAACCTAATCCTTTCCCATTAGCATTTCGTATTCTCAGCGTACCTGATGTAGTCCATGCGTGTTACACGTCTCGTCAGTAAACACTTTGACAACATTAAATGAGTGTACGAAATCTGAAGTTTCTAACTTTTTTTAAACTGCCTTTAGTTTATCTGTTACGGCGGGCCTTACTAAGCAGAAGATATTTTCCCAAATTCGAATACTCAGCTCTTTTCCCTGCCATTTCCAATTCATTATCACTGCTAGTAGTGACGTTCAAAATAATGAAAGACTAACCACAATGTAGTAACTTACAATGGAAACAGAAGAAAAAGAGGCTGGCAGGATGTTTGTTGGAAGATTAAAAAAAAAAGAGTTGCTGTTGTGGAACATCGAAGGCAAATGAGGTTCTTTTGTCTTGATTTTAAAACGTATCACTGAAGGTTGGTGACTAAGACGGAATTTGAAAGCTTCTCTAATTTGGTAATGAGTTTCACGACGACATTTTATAAAAGAAAACGTGGAAACTTTTGAGCTATTGATGGACATGTTTAAAGTGTGTATCTTTTTGTCTCTTATACTCTTGTTGTGCTGAACTGATTACAATTAGGACACTCCCTTTGTTCTGAAGCACATTATGCAACATCAGACCCAAACGTTCGGTACAGCTTCAACTCCATATTACATTAAGCGTTCCGGAGAATGTGTCGCTCTAGCATCAGATAAAAAGGTAAAGCTAAAGCAATCCCATTACAGGCCTGGACAGACCCTTAGGGTTCCAGGAGGTTGAGGCTCCCAGATTTCTAGAAAATCGGCACATGAAGGTGGTAAGGTTGTCAGCCCTACGCACCGGCCGCCTTTACCACCCAGGAAATGTTCCTGGTACTCATTTCTGTTAAAGACTGATTCGACCCCAGGGCCATAGTGCGACCGAAACGATTATGTCAATGAAAGATTCCAATGACACCATCGGGAATCGAACCCGCGACCTTCCGGCTTGTGTGCGTCAACCAACTGCGCCACCGCGTGCCCCAGCATCAGACACAAACTCAAATTTATAGGGATTAACCTAAAGTACTGCACTTGGACTGGTAATTCTGTTTTTGCACTGTTGTAGTCTCAAAGTTCAAAGACCCTAATAAACATATTTACGTATGGTGAGTGGATAAGGGTATGGAAGGAGATGGTCTTTGACTATATGGTAGTCTTACTTTAGTGCGGTGGGG
Source organism: Reticulitermes speratus (assembly GCA_021186555.1). Lineage (NCBI taxonomy): Eukaryota > Metazoa > Arthropoda > Insecta > Blattodea > Rhinotermitidae > Reticulitermes > Reticulitermes speratus. The sequence goes on along the minus strand of JAJKFL010000031.1, from coordinate 5,017,004 downwards.
GAGGGGGCCTTTGGAACAACGGTAACGATGGTCAGTATACCATCTAAGATTCAAATCGAGTTCCCGAACACAGGGTAGATCCTTGCAGCTACATTTTGTTCTGTTGCAGCCTGAAGCACGCGTGACAATACCTGCGTTAGTTATAGTTAAATTCTGTGTTCTTAATCGTAAGAGTGGGCTGGTTGTGGATACTGTGCTGTAACATCTACACTAACGACACTGTAGCCTAATGTACGATTCTGGAATGCCTAGTGGAAGGTGTGTTTGAGCCTCGTATAATGTGCAGCGGTGTGTGAAGAGCAGTTTTTGGCGTTAAAACAATGGCAGCCGTAGGAAGTTGTCACCTATTATCATCCTCTCAGTGATAGCTTTAAATAATGAATAACTTCAAATACGTGTAAGGTCTCTGTGCAATTTAATCTGGAGACAGATCCTAAATATTCGATTTTTACTACTTTCCACCCATTGGCGCTTAGAGTCTGTACGGCTCAAAGCCTCCCGAGGTAGAGGTCTTTAAACCTTGTTTATAGATATTTGGTGCAGCTACTTGGAGGGAGCATCTGCCACCCGCAACACCTCTACCTACCCACAACACGTACACTACAGAAACAGAGATATGTATTCAATATAGTCTTCTCGGGCGCACAGCCGCGTCAATTCGTTTGAATACAACGTTTCGGGGACTAGCTCCGTCCCCATCCTCAGGCAAAACTGATTCAGTTTTGCCTGAGGATGGGGACGGAGCTAGTCCCCGAAACGTTGTATTCAAACGAATTGACGCGGCTGTGCGCCCGAGAAGACTATATTGAATCATGTCGCCGCGAAAGTTTTAAAACTTATAGAGATATGTATTCTTACCCGAAGCGGGTTTCGAGCCCACGATCCCAGTTTCCGATCTGTAGAAGACAGCAGACACCTTACAACGCGCGGTCACTGTGGTCTGCTTTCCATTACGTAAAAACCTCTTCATTTGCACCTCAAGAACATATGTTATGCAGAAGAGCGACGTATTGTTCCACCCAGTCTTAACCTCGGTACTAGATGCAGGCGGTCCGACAGCTTCACGCCCTGGACGCTGGACCATTGAATAGGTGGCTATGTGGCCCCGACACCGATCTCAATACTTTGGAGGAAAAGTCACTTGCCTCTGCCGGAAATCGAAGCACGGTCCCTCAGTCACCTAGCCTATAAGTCTAGTCACTATAAGAACCAGCAGTCCCCGCTCGATAAAAATATACTTTGCAGTACAAACGAACGCCTATGCCTTTAACGCTCCGGAAAGCTTCTTAAAATAAAGTACTAGGTCACGAAGAATTGTTCAAACCCAGACACAGAACCGAAATTTCCCAAAATAAACGAGTGATTAAATATGCGTATAAAAGAAACTGAAAGTAGTAAAAAACTGGCTAATTGTTGGTAGCAATTTTATGTTAAGGATTGACAGTGTTGCGAAATTTTAAGACCGTAAAATCGCAAACCAATTCCTCGACAGGCACATGAAGGCGGCAGGGTTGTTAGCCCTATACACTGGCCGCCTTAACCCCAGAAAATACTCGTGGTACTCATTTCTGTTAGAGGCTGGATCGACCCCAGGACCATAGTGCAGCCGGAAGGATTAAGTCAATGAAAAATCCCAATCACCCCGGGAATCGAACACGCTACCGTCCAGCTTCTAGCGCCACTACGTACCCCAATTTTAAGGCAGTATATGTTAAAAGTCGCCGATCCCAGTGGCCGCGCTGTCTAAGGCGTGGGTCTGCGGCCGCTCTCTTGCTGGGATAGTGGGTTCGATTCCCGCCGGGGGCATAGATGTCTGTCTCTTGTGATTGTTGTGTGTTGTCAGGTAGAGGTCTCTGCGTCGGGCTGATCACTCGTCCGGAGGAGTCCTACCAAGTGTGGTGTGTCTGAGTGTAATCGTGAAGCCTCTGTAATGCGAAGGCATCTTTTGCATTGACATGTACTTGCAGTTCCTGGACTGCAATCGGCTTGTCCTCATACAGAGCTACTGACGTTTTAAAGACACATCTTAATGTCTTGCCAGGACTTAGTGGTGTAACGTAGCCTATATGAAGTGCATTTTGTTGTATTAATATTCATATTATTTTTCTTTCAGGTAAGTGATATGTTACTATCAAAGACAACTCTTCTAATTGGTAAGTTCTTCTTTTTTTATGTTGTACAGGTGTGTCAAATACCTAACACAAAACACGAATATAAATATTCTTGCGTGTAATGTGTAAGTTCATTTCAAAATATTCCTCAGAATAGTTCCTACGAGGAGAAAACTTATTTCGGAAGTAATTACATTTTTCTACATATAAAACGTCTGTCACTAATTGATTTTTTTTTTTGTTATGTATGTATTTTATGTTGTAGCATTTGCCGTGATATTTTTAAAGACTGCTCCTAGGTTCATGCCCTAAAGCAGATGCCTACATTTCTAATTGCAGACATGCTTGGTTCCACTCCTATTTTCCAAATCAATTTTTCGTACAAATTTCTACTCTTCCTCTTGCGTGCTTCGTGTCCTGCCTGTCGCTACAACCATTTATTAATCTCTTTAATATTACCATGTAAAATATTACACTTTTTACGTAATAAGTTTGAACTTAGACGTTTCAGAACTATCACATAAGCCATGAAACAGGCGTGAAAGCGACTGTTATTCGCTTGCCCGTGGCATAGTGACCTGAGTATGGTCTCTAGAATATCATGACGTTACACTGAGTAATGCTTCCTGTAGTCATGCTTGTGTGTGTCCCATCTATATCGGGCTGTAACAGTCAATGGACCGTTATTCGCTCTGCAGTTTAATAAATTAACTCAGTGTTTCTTGTACAGAAGGTACCGTAGTGAAAGTATAGAGTGGCCTATATTTTTGAACCCAGATATATTGTTTACGGACTTGTCAGTGTAACGAGCAGTAAAATTTTGTTTCCCGTTATGAACTTCAGCTTGGAGGGGTTATTCTTGGGAAATTTATCCCGCACAAGGGCAAAGCTGATCGTAATATGGCGCCCTAATAATAACTGTTGTTGACATATAAACTAAGCCACTAACTCCTTGGGGCAGTCACTCTTCATATACTTACGTGCCTTCGCCTAATTAAGATATTTTCCGCATTTTATACAGTCTGAAGTTTCCATTCCTGTTGTCACCTGATCCCGTCTCTTCTCCCCATCCTGTTTCCCCATCCTGAACCACGTAAATCAAGTCCACGTCTTCCCATTAGATATCTTTAAGATCCGCTTTAACCTTTTAAAGCCTAATGGTTACTTGATGCATCAACAGTTTTATCTTACAAAAATTCTACATTCTGCCCACACTGTATTTATGTGTATTGTATTTATATTACAACAAACAGCGACTTTTGCCTTATATAACATAAATTGATTTGTTTTTTTTAACCGAGATGAAAAGTGTTTACTGCGCGGTACGAACTGGGTCTTTAAATGAAACAGTTTACGCTTCGTCTTTAAAGGGTTAATATTAGCCTACCATCTAAACCTAGGTCTTCCCAGCGGCTTCTTACCTTCAGGTTTCCTCGCCAACAACCTTACGGCTTTTTCCCTTCTCTATAAGCACCATGAGCCGTGACAGTCTCATTTTTTTATTTCGCAACCCCAATAACATTTGGCGAGAACAGAACAGGATAGCCGGGATAGTGTAGTTAGTATAGTGACTAGGCCCGGGTCTCGTATCCATGCAGACGAAATGTTTCTCTTCTCCAAAAAGTTCAGATCGGTTCTCGCGCCCGCCCAGCCTTCCAGTCAATGGCTACCGGAATTTCAGGTAGCAAAGTGCCCGGAGCTAAGAATGGGTGGAGCTATACCTCTGCTCTCCCTAAATGCCTTTGTGGCGTGTACGGGGACAGCTTCACCTTTGCCTTCACGAAACGTGAAGCTACACATTATCTTACATACATATGACATAGTAATATTCCCCAACGAATTTATTTTTTCACTTCGGACATGAATAAGTAAGTCCAGTAGTTCAAACCTGTGCTTGGATACCAACTTCTCATGTTTCAAATGTAGGCCTCCTCTGAGAATGTGACCTAGTTACTATTTTCATGCTTTCAAGCGCACAATAATTGTCACTTACTAGATCCATTGTAATGCACTGTCATAAAATTTAATTTCAAGTTCGTCAGTTTTGTTATGTTTCTAATATCGAAAATTTTCTCGAGATGTAAATATCCCTGTTTGAGTCGTACGAGTAGATCAAAATTTTTGCTAAGAGGTTTGATATTTTCCTCACCCACTGCGATATTTTTATTGTCAGTGTTTTCCTGTTTTAGGAAATATTCTGCAGTGCATTGCTTCCTACATTGTCCCGCCATTTTCTTGCAGGACTGTATAATTTCACAAACTTTATCGACATGTTAACAGAGATTCCAACCGCGAAAATTCGAAATAATAACCAAAAAAATTGTTAGGCCTCGATGTCTAAAACACGTTATATAATTACAGGGAACTTAATCTTCTTTTAAACATGTTCATTCTGGAGCATAAGGAATACGTGAATGCAGCATTTGGAAACCACTAACAGATTCACCTCGATGTGTGTTAATGTGTCTCTGTGGTTTTGGTGTTTGTATATTGTGGTCTGGTTTTGGTGTTTGTATATTGTGGTCTGGTTTTGGTATTTGTATATTGTGGTCTGGTTTTGGTGTTTGTATATTGTGGTCTGGTTTTGGTGTTTGTATATTGTGATCTGGTTTTGGTATTTGTATATTGTGGTCTGGTTTTGGTGTTTGTATATTGTGGTCTGGTTTTGGTGTTTGTATATTGTAGTCTGGTTTTGGTGTTTGTATATTGTGGTCTGGTTTTGGTGTTTGTATATTGTGGTCTGGTTTTGGTGTTTGTATATTGTGGTCTGGTTTTGGTGTTTGTATATTGTGGTCTGGTTTGGTGTTTGTATATTGTGGTCTGGTTTTGGTGTTTGTATATTGTGGTCTGGTTTTGGTGTTTGTATATTGTGGTCTGGTTTTGGTGTTTGTATATTGTGGTCTGGTTTTGGTGTTTGTATATTGTGGTCTGGTTTTGGTGTTTGTATATTGTGGTCTGGTTTTGGTGTTTGTATATTGTGGTCTGGTTTTGGTGTTTGTATATTGTGGTCTGGTTTTGGTGTTTGTATATTGTGGTCTGGTTTTGGTGTTTGTATATTGTGGTCTGGTTTTGGTGTTTGTATATTGTGGTCTGGTTTCCCTCGTGAATAGGATATTTTATTCTTATGTAAAAAACTGAATGTAGGCCACTGAATTATTTTCTCGCCACGTTGTGTATTATTCAGTTCTTTCCCATTCGGTGATGTGTAGTGGTCACGTGTACCCCACAGCTTATTTTGTTCATTTGTGTGTGAATAATCATTACTGTGTATAAACTATAGCCTATATGTTTACCGAAATGTTTCGATTACATTAGAATCACGTCCGCGTGGGGATTTCAGTAACTGTCCATGTTGAGGGTAATTTTCTGTTCAGTCTCGGTCTCTGCCTGTCAGATGCCTCTGACGAAATGAATGAAAACATACATTCAGTTCGCCTTCCAGAGCAGGCCAACTTACAATTGGAGATCGAATATAAGAAACATACAAAAAAAAAAGAACAAAGCAAATAAGAAGCAGAAAAGGAGTGAAGACGGAAACAAAAAACTTGTTGAAATAGGTTCCATGTCTTCCATGCAGAGACAACAATGCAGTTTGCCCAAAACGTGTTAAAACATGGATGGTATTAAAATTGGGGTAGCTAATTCAGTTTAGTGCCGATCCCAGTGGCCGTGCGGTCTTCGGCCGCTCGCTTACTGGGATCGTGGGTTCGAATCCCACCGGAGGCATGGATGTCTGTCTCTTGTGAGTGTTGTGTGTTGTCAGGTAGAGGTCTCTGCGACGAGCTGGTCCCTCGTCCAGAGGAGTCCTACCGACTGTGGTGTGTCTCAAAAGTGTGTGACCATGAAACCTCGACGAAACGAGGAGGCCCAGGCCCATATAGGGCTGTTGAGCCATAGAAAAAAAAAATCAGTTTAGTGGCTCTGCTGCGAGCTGCACGAGCGATAAATTAAGGTTCGAATCCCAGCAGAGACAGAAAATTTATCTCTTCTGCAAAGTGTCCTCACCTGCTCAGGTGTTCAGTCGACATCGTATCCAATGAGTACCAGGTACTCCATTCCCGGGAGGTAAAGTGACACGGAACCAAACTGATTATCACCTCCATCTAGTGCCAAATTTAAGAATGAGTGGAGCTATACCTCCACTTTGCCACATATCTTTATTTTATGGTGCTTAACTAAGCACAGGAAAAATTTACCTTTATTTACTTAACTTAATGAGAAATTATTCATGTATTTTATAAGGGAATGTCATATGTAGAAGGAACAAAGCCTCGCTCCATAGTCGGTAGCACGCCTGGATTCTATTTAGGATATCGCCGATTCAAATAATGGCTTCAGACACCTGATATCCTGAGAGATTTTTCAAGGTTTTATTTGGTCTCTCCAGTTTAAGTGCCGGTATAATACGTCAATGAGGTCACGATCCACTACTTCAAATCCTCTCAAGTTTATCTTTCACTTTTCTGTCTACCTTAGACGTCACACAACCTGCGACACTAACAGCGTCCTAAAATAAATCATAAAATGTATCTTCGGAATAAGAATTTTGTCTCCAAGACACATACAAAATGCGAAAGCAATAACCAACGGCATGGAGCGCAGTTCGTCATGAGTACTTAGCGTTGTTCGTCGTGAGTACTTAGCGCAGTTCGTCGTGAGTACTTAGCGTTGTTCGTCGTGAGTACTTAGCGCAGTTCGTCATGAGTACTTAGCGTTGTTCGTCGTGAGTACTTAGCGCAGTTCGTCGTGAGTACTTGGCGTTGGTCGTCATGAGTACTTAGCGTTGTTCGTCGTGAGTACTTAGCGTTGTTCGTCGTGAGTATTTAGCGTTGTTCGTCCAGTAAGAAATTACCTAAGTTGTATCATGCATTGCCATGTTCAGAATAATCCGCCACTGTTTCCTATCCTGAATCGTAAGAAAACATTCCACGCCGTCTCCCTCTCTATTTCTTAAAAATCCGTTTAATATCATTTTCCATTTACGCTTATTCAAGAAACACGCTCAGGAATTTCGTCGCTAAAAAAGTCGTCACAAGAAGAAAGTGTGTCGCCGTTTTGTGCGAGATTGTGATTTTAATACGTGGTCATGAAAACAGTTTTGTACCTCATGCTGCTGTGTCGTCAGTTGTTTAACCTAACGTGTTGTGAAACGATCTGCACTTTAAGTGCAGGCTTATGTAGTAATTATCGTAGTTGGTCGCCTCAAGTTTCACACACACACACACAGAGCATTGTGACAGTATGAGAAATATAGTACTGCGCGTCCCAGATATTATGTCACAACGCAAAGACCAACATGTCTGTTTTGAACAATGGAAAAGTGTTTAATAATATCTAACTGTATTACGGCATAAAATATTTGCCTGCAAAAAGTTAAATTAAAAAATTATAATAAATAAAATTTAAAAAAAAATTATAAGACTCAAGTAAATGCCCTTAATGTTACTGCAGGTGGTACGTACACACTAACATACACACCTACATACACACACACGAAGATTCACATGCAAATTCTTCATCATTCATAAATATATTTTTCTTTATAAGAACCATTAGAGTATATTATATGGGTAACCTACAACGTGTATAAGATAAACTTATGACTGGGACATGGTATTTATTTCTAAGAATTGTTTTGTAAAAAATTACCAGGCAATTTGCAGGGCCTACTCTGAGTTGTTTACCTAGTTAAATTTTGATATTTTGTGGCGCAACATAACCCTACCTGTCCTTGTACGTTACTTCATACTACTATATAATTGTATTAATGTGGACTGTGGCAGTGTTATATTTGTCCAAAATTGGTAGACAGTATTAGCATTCACTGTATGAACTACGATGGGAATAGGATTCTAATTACGGCAGGAACTCTTCATTTTGTGATATCAAAAGACTTTTTTTCTCAAAAATGTTTTAGCATGCATAAGATGTTCATAAAAATATAAACATATAAATTTTGTTTCTAGAATCTTTAATATACAAGAAAGTATAATTATGACTCTATTTAGCGCGATGTCTGTAGTTTATAATTAATTCAGCAGTAACAAATTTGCATCTGACCATTTTATATGTACTGTAAGATTAAATAAGCATTGAATCGAATGAAGTACAAAAATACATACGAAGTTCACAATAATTTTGACTTTATACTTACAAGCTTTTTAAGTAGTTTTGAGGGAAACTGTTTTCGCTTTGTCATCTCACGTATTTCCGTAACTGTAATACATTCCTGGTTACTTCATTTTGTTTATTTTGCTTATTTATATTTTAGAAATTCCGAATAACAGGCTACCTAAAACTTTGGTTTTAATATAACGCAGTTTGCATGTTTTAACTTTTCTCCTAACTGCCGTCCTGTTTCCAGGTATCCGAGTCATCCGTGTACTGTGGTGACATTATGCCACAGTGTACCGTGTACTGTGGTGCACAGTTATGTGCCACAGTCCTGTACTGTGGTGACATTATGCCACAGTCCTGTACTGTGGTGACATATGCCACAGTCCTGTACTGTGGTGACATTATGCCACACACGTGGTGATTAGACATACTTCATTTCCACAGCTGTTTGTTTCCCATCCATATAAATCTCTCAATGTGGCCTAATTCATATCATGTCGGAACAAAAGTGTGTTATAGTTAACATTTAAATAAAGGGGTAAGGGACACAGAAGGCCGGTGGAGTGAGGGGAAAATCGTGTGCTTTTCGTGACTGCTTCACTCTCATACAGCAAGCAATGGTCTGCCGGAAATGACGTAATCACCAGTAGAGTCCCAGGATTAACTAACTTCTAGGTCTATTAGATACATGGAGAGGGATAGAGGGGTGGTGGGGGAAGTGAAAATACCTGACAGGGAACTACAGAACATTCCCACACATGGCAGATACTGCTACAGGATGTACCTTAACACGTGAGTCTTGTTCTACTTTGGTAAATCGTGAGTCACGGTTGAGCCAGCATATTGGCTTTGCTATAGTAGGGTAAGTAGACGCAAGTTTGTTATGACGCTGTGTAGATTGGTAAATGGGTTCCAACATTTAGTAAAAACTTTCTGCCTGCATCTTCGAAGTAGTCGGAGAGGAAAAGGATCTCTTGTTGGACTATCCACAAGATGAGTCCTTGGTCTCCCTGGACTTCCCTGAAGACGGAGGCAGCAAGTTCCTCCGAAACGTTTGTACCTATGTATCAATCCTTCTGGCTGATAACCGAGAAGACCCAAATCTTCTGCAGACTAAGTTTTATTGTCTTCTTCTCACCAACTACGTGTTACTCGCCCGTCCTCCAGAACAATCATAAGAAACGCACATCATTCGAAGTCCCTTAGCCGTACCATACATTCTCAGTGTAACTCCTGTTGCTACCACGTCAGAAATTCGCACGGCAGCTCTATTGACTTTGTTTACCACAGGTAATTTAACTAACCAGTCGATTCCAAGCTGTACAGAGCAGCTTGCTGTCGTCATAACAAACTACACTTGTGTTCCAGGGTCCTGCCTTCGAAACAACTCGCCTCAAGCAACTTTGGACTTGTATTCGGAAGGCGCCAGGTTCAAATCTTGACCAGAATTTCTACTGTTTACTCTGAGGTTTTGTAATTGTCCTCGCTACCTCCAGGCAAATGCCGGTATAATACCTTACTTTAGGCCTCATTCCACATATTTTGCAATGCCTTACTGACTACCTCTCAGTCATTTATGTTGTATTGTCTGAATGACTTACACCGTCATTAAATAAATAACAGCTGAATAAAATAAATAAATAGATTTAGCCTCGGCTGCTATTTTGATTTTACACAGTTCCTCCAGGCGACAGCTGGGACAACATTGGGATGAAAAACCGAATTTGGGAGGATTACACTATATCGTGATTTATACTTTTGTCACACTTTCTCAGTCCCTTTAGCAGAATTCGTGACCGGCAACTATCTAATTTTTACTTTCTTGCCATACGTGAATACCTTTTCCATCTCATTCGTCGCAGATAAGAGAGCTTGGTTAAGACACCGCCCCCAAATGACACTTTATAGAAGAGCAGTAGGAATACACGCGTGTACCTCACATCGTGTGCAGGGGCACAAAAGCAACCAATTATCTCTCTAAACAACGTAAACTGCTTGGGCTTTGAAATGGAGACTCGTTTTATTTGTTGTTGAATAGGAAAGTTAAGTTTTGTGTATTATTAAATTATATTGTGGATTAGTTTGCTAATTTGTGTATCGGTAGTTAGGGAAAATTTACTAATTTTACCCTGGTACATGAAATATACAGTTTCATTCATTTTACTGATTGACCACAGATTGGTTGAAAGGGATTTGATTCCCTGTATGTTTGCTGGTAATAATTTGTGGGTTTGACCCTGTTCATAATGGTCCTTGGGACCACATACCCTTCTATCGATATAATTGTCAGAGGCAATATTTTAAGGGGCAAATGGCCCGAAGCGTGAGCCTGATGAACATCAAGAGAAATAGTTTAAAGCTGAGAAGTTTTGGAGTGAACAGATCCGTTTACTGCAGTAAGATTCTGTTTCATGTAAGATTTCCTAAACAAGTACCGCAAGACTGGACGTCGCATGTATTACTGCTTGCTCGCACAAGCCAGTGCTGACCCCAGATACAGCAAACTGGACTGCTGAAAGGTTAAGAAGTCAAAATACACCCCAAAACTAAAATACAGGGTATACACAAAAGAATGGTGCGGTTTCAATAGTGAAAACTATTGAAACCGCACCATTCTTTTGTGTATACCCTGTATATGTCATCTTTGTCAGTCTTCTAATATTCTGAACAGATCATGATGTTTCGGAATTTGAAACCAGTCCTAACTGCTGGTCACGCAAGTCAGTGATTGACCCAGGCTGTCTTTGAGACAGATTTTCCTAAGGGAACCAACTGAGTAGGTGTCTGTTCACCTCTTCACCTGAGGGCGGAGACAAGTGCACCCTGCTCTTTTCGTAATACTTACCGATCAAAATGAAGTCTTAGAACTGTTTAGAGTTGAATTGAAATCACAGTTCAGTATGACAAACCGTCTCCGAGCGAAGTACTTCAGAAGTGAAATAAGTCGACATTTAGAACGCGGTGTTGCCCAACAAATGCTCAGATCACGTTTCGTTTGTTGCCGTAATTATCTTGTTCCTCATCTGCGTATGCTGGCTCGTGTTTAAGATCTCAACCACCCATCAGCCTACAGCATTGAGCAACTCAGAGCGTCTGTCTGTCCAGTCTGCGTGGCCTTTCATCTTGAAGAGTTTCATTCTGCACTGTGCTGCAGAAATATCTTACGTATCGAACAGTGTGTAAAGAGTATGTCGGCCTGTTCGCGCAAGCCTGCTTTGACGGCTGTGAAGTTGAACGGGATTCAAGTAAAAACGACTAACTTCTTCGAACATGAGACGCTGATAGTCGCTTTGTTGCTCAGAACATTTTTCGTCCTTAAACCCGCCATTTAAATTATGATTTGCTGCGTTTGGAATAAGACGTGTGTCCAAAGTTTCGGAGGAATGTGACTCCAATCTTCAGTGTGGCTGAATTTGGTTCGTATGGATGCTGAAGTGAGTTGGAGGAGAAACATCTCTCAGTTGTATAGAACGTTCCTTGTACAGTGGGGTCCGGGATTGTGTAATCGGGTAGCGACACGCTACGGGCTGGAAAGTTCGGAAATCGAACCCGGTGGGCGCAAAGATTTTTTTTTCTTCTCCATACCTTCCCTGACCGACCCTGGGGCACACCCAGCCTCCTATATAAAGCGTATCTGGGCTCTTTCCCGGGTAAAGCGGCAGGGATTTGTCGTTGGCCACCAACCCCTATCTAGCACCGAGATTAAGAATGGGTGGGTTTATACCACTAATCCTCGTCTGTGCCTTCATGACATGTTACTGGGTGAACCTTACATTTACCTTTACTCTGCCTGTACAGCATAATAGTAACACCATTTGAGCAACGCCTGCCATTAAAGGCCGAAAAATTGTAACCTGCTACGGGGCCTTGTCCTGATTCACTTGAATCCTTTCCCACCATTACACCTCCTTCTTTAAGATCATCTAAATACGGCATTTATGTGTATATATATAAAACATCAAGGTGAGATTAAGGTATTATGGGATGTGATACCGTGCAGTCTGGTAGATACGTAAGAAGAATACTTACGGGCAAACTGTTACCTCGAACTTCTGCACTTATCAATTCTTCGGGAAAACCTTTTGGTTAGTCTTCAAGACAGACGATGGCGAGATCAAGTTCCTGAAGATAAATGCAACATATTCTTAAAAAAATGCTGTTACCTCACTATGGCCTACCAAATTTCACGGCGTAATATCACAGAAGATCTTGATCCTATTATGCACCGTTGTCAAGTTTCCATATGTCTGCCAAGTTGTCTCTTACATTAACGTTTTTCGGCCAAAACACTTCATGCTGTTGTTGTGTGCCCGTAGTGTTACGTGTTTCGACAGTCTCGCGATGGTTGATTTTATGACCATTATTACACTGGTGAAGGATAAGACTACGAAGTTTCTCATTACAAAATAACTCTCTATTCTCTGTTTGCTGTCGTCGACCTACATCGAAGTTTCTTATAAAGTACTCGTTAGCATTCCAATTCGTAAAAGGCACTGCCATTGGCGTGGAGTATCTTAGGGTTTCCTGGACTTCAATATGAAATTGTTTATACGAAAAATTGTGAGATTGAGAAGCGAATTGTCAAATTATAATTTAAATTGTCGCAGTCCTTTCCGGAAATGTTTTCGTTTTTAAATTTATCACGACTTACCAAACGGAGGCATGATTATTTCATATGAAACTTGTAGTTCATTAGTGTGACTGCAAGTTAAGACCTTAAGCCTGAAAAATGTATCTAAATTTATATAGTCGGTAACAAATTTGCTGGTCAGGCTGTTGTGTGGAGTGTAATCCTCTGTCACTCTTGTATTTTCCCACATTAATAACAAGTGAGTTCACAGGATTCTGGTGGAACAATGAGATGTTGCCTCTCTGCCCGTCCTTCTCACTTCAGTGTCTCGAGTACTTCAAAGAAAGCGAATACTGCTATTATATATTACTGGAATTAGAACCCACATGGCGGCAAAACGGTTTTCTTGCCAGTGAGCCCGCGACATCCCAACCTACATTTTACAATGAAAGTGATACTTGACTAATGTCTGTGTCGGCGTGTCTCCCGCACGCATTTTGTTCTTCTTAATGACAATTGTTACAAATGTTATGTCAATGGAGAAAATTTCGTCAGCGAGGTAAGAGATTAACTGTGCCGTGCCTTGGAACTCCGCTCTGTTAAGGTAAAAATGCAGAGCAGCGCTAAAAGAACTCGATACTCAAGGGATATGAGTGGTCAGCTTCAGGTTCCGGCTCCTTTACTCCTCTCCGAGAAAATAGCCATCTTATAGGACGCTAGGTTGACACCAGACATGTCCTGAACATGGCGGACAATCATGAATTCTTCTCTCTCTGCTGGAAATCAATTTCGGTCGGACAATCGCTAAACTAAAATAGGCAACGTCCTCCTCCTCCTATCTCCCTTCCTATCCTCCTCCATCCTCTTCCCCTCTTCCTCCTTTCCTCCGTTTCCTATCTCCTATCCTCCTTTCCTTCTCCTCCCCTTCCTCCCATTTTCCTCTCCTTTTCTTCTCCTTTACCCTCCTCCTTCCTTTCTCCACCTCTTCCCCTTCCACCTTCTCCCCTCTTTCTCCTTCTCCCCTCCTTCGATCTCCCCTCGTGACCTCCTCCGCTTCATATGTCCTCCTCCTTCCTCCTTCCATATTTCTTTCCCTTTTCTCATGTCTCCCTTCTCCTTCCTTTCTCCACCTCTTCCCCTTCCACCTGTTCCCCTCTTTCTCCTTCACCCCTCCGATCTCCCCTCGTGTCCTCCGCATCGTATGTCCTCCTCCCCTTCTCCTCCCATCTTCCTCTCCCTTTTCTCACTTCCCCCTCCTTCCTTTCTTCACCTCTTCCCCTCCACCTCCTACCATATTTTTCCTCCTCCCCTCCTCCTCTCATCTTCCTGTACCTTTTCTCTTCCCTTTGCCTCCTCCTTCCCTTTCCCCACCTCTTCCCTTCCACCTCTTCCTCCTCCTCTCTTCCTCCTCCTCCGCTCCCATCATTATCATCATCATCCCGCCTTTTTACAGATTTGTTCTCTTATTAAGTATCTAAATAACTTTCGAATTATGTTGAAGATTATGTTGTGATTATGACACACTCTGCCGTTCCCAGTGGCCGCGCGGTCCAAGACGTGGGTCTGCGGCCGCTCGCTTGCTAGGATTATGGGTTCGAACCCCCCAGGGGAATGGATGTCCGTCTCTTGTGAACGTTGTGAGTTGTCAGGTACGAGAGATCTCTGTGTCGGGCTGATCAATCGTCCAGAGGAGTCCTACCGACGTGGTGTGTCTGAGTGTGATCGTGAAGCCTCGATAATGAGGAGGCCCTGGCCCACTAGGGGCTGTTGCGCCATGAAGAAAAATGACACACTCCGCCAACGAAATTATGATCTTTAGGGCCGTCAGTAAATAATTTCAACCAAAATTGTCTTTAGGACCTATTTGACCCAGTTCGATACCCTGCCTAACCTCAGTATGTATTCCTTTCATCAGTATATTAACTAGGTTATGGGCTGAACGACCGGGGATTCCGGGGTTTGTTCCTCCAGAGGGACAGACCGTTTGGTTTCCATCTCGTGCAGACGGCTGTTGCCCTCCCCCAGCTTCCTATCAAGATACTGACGTCTGTTTCGCTAGAGAAAGTAGCCAAGTCGTGACGCTGACCATTCACCATACTGTAGTTGTATGACTGAGAATACATGGAGCTGTAACTCCACTCCCGATTACGTGTTAATGGTGTTGAGCTTAAGTAGTCGCGTGTTATTTGTAACCTTGCCTTACCTCTAAGCTCCTAGTGGCTACTTTTCATCCAGTCCATCGCTGTAGTTACTGTTGCCGCTGTCTCCAAACACTTCGCTACTAAGACACATATTCTGCTATTTTCCGTATTGTTCATGAAATATGTTATTTTCCATTCTGAAAATTTGAAGTTCAGACAATTCTCTTTCCCTTGTTCTGAACAAACAGCTACTTGTTAGGTATACCACGAGTTTCACTTACACTCTTTCTTTATCAATTATGTTATATTTTCATCAAATTTGATCTCGGATTAATTTATACAGGACGCGATTATCGCTGATTTTACCTGTGACATAATTGTATTATTAAACTGGTCGACGATCATCAGACATAATTCTTCTTCATATCACCTTCCAAATATTTTGCTCGTAAGTAAACATGTGGAAACATAAAATCAACAGGCTGAAGCCATATGGTCTCTTCTATAGCATTACTAGTATACAGCCCTTTCGGATTTCAAACGTAAAATTTTACAATCATCTGCAGCTGATTTCCACATATAACCCTTCCGTCGATCCACTCCGTTATGTCATAGCTCTTAAGGGAGGTTATATAAATCGTACTTCATTGAAAATGCAAGCCGAATAATTGAAAAGTTCTGAAAAGTCTTATTCAAGTAAGCAGCACTGCTAACTGGATATGTATGTTATCCGTAAACGTCAAGACTGAAGTACCGACTGAAATTTAGACGTAACTCATTGCCCCTTAAGACAGCCACTTTGTTGTTTTGACCGTTAACACTAATAAGTGTCACTGCTATGTAACGACAGACTGGCTTGCTCTAGGCTTTATGTAAAACATATGTACACGTGTGTGTGTGTGCCGATCATTGTGTCCGTGCGGTCTAAGACGTAGGTCTGCTGTCGCTCGCTTGCTGTGATCGCTGGTTTGAATGCCGCCGAAGGCATGGATGTTCGTCTGTTGTGTTGTTGTGTGTTGTGTAGTTAGCGGCCTCTGCGACGAGCTGATCAATCGATCAGAGGAGTCCCTACCGGCGGGTGTGTGTCTAAATGTTTGTGATCAGAAACCTCGACAATGGCGCGGCCTGGGCCCGACTTGGCTGTTGAACCACAAAAAAAATATTTGTTTCATGTACATATGGGTAGTCGTTCAGCGAGCATAAAGTAAAAGCTGAAGTGTGTGTCTGTTCGAGAGGGTCGTCGGTCTTCCTGCGACTAGACACAATTCAGGAATTCTCTTTTTCATTGTATTACGTCACTTTTATGGCGTCCTGGGAGCGTAGTCTAATTCTTAGAAGGTAAAGTGTAGTTATTCCCGTTCCGAAGCACCAAATGTAGAAGGGAGACATACATACGGAAACGAGGTGACTGCTTACAGTTTGCTCTTTACGGCTTTACCTCTGTACTGGGGTTTTCCGCACCGTCCAAACCGGCCCTGTGGCCCACCCAGACTACTATACAATGGGTACCGGGTTTCTTTCCCGGGGGTAAAGCAGCCGGGGCGTGGAGTTGACCACCCATCTCCCATCTAGCGCCGAGGTTAAAGAAAGAGTAGATCTATACCTGTACTCCCTCTGACCTCAGGCTATCTAGGGTAACTTTACCTTTACTTACGGATAGAGTGGCTAGACTACGCCCAGAACACCGAGGACATGGCATTTCTGTTCCCGACAGGAGAAAGGGATTTGCTGTTTTTCAAAGCCTTCAGATCGTATCTGGGGCCCATACAATCTCTTATTCCATTGGCAACGGGTGCTATTTTCTCGTGGATAATAGACAGGGACGTAAAGCTAGCCGCTCGCCTCCATCCAGTGCCGAGTTAAGGATATGTGCAGGTATCCCCCACGCCGCCATACACCTTCATTGCTTGGTGCTTAATTAAACGCGGAGTGACATATAGCTTTACTTGGCGATTTACACCGAAGACAAGGATGTGTATGAAACTGGGCTACATCTGAACACAGTAGTGGAAAAATAAAAATGTCTTTCGATTTCGGTCACTTTTCTCAGTGAGCTAGCCTTGCTCAGTATTTGGGGTACAGCAAATATCATCTTTATCAATATTTATATCATGTATCCAGCACGGTACTAAATCAATTTTATCAAGAGTGGCTTATCGTAACGAAAATTTGTTAATGACATTAAATGTATATGACATTATAATCAGAAGCTGTACTGGAAACATTTTTAGATAATGCAGTAGGTCTGTAGTATTGACGTAACATGGAAAATAGTGTATCCCATAATGATATATAAGTCTACAGCAATTGTAATTTCAGCACTTATTTGTATGGATACCACCTCAAAGTTCCTTTTTTTTTCCAATGGCTCGACAGCCCCAGTGGGCCAGAGCCTTCTCATTGTTGAAGCTTCACGATCACACTCAGACACACTACATCGGTAGGACTCCTTTGGACGAGTGATCAGCCCGTCGCACAGACCTCTACCTGACAACACACAACACTCACAAGAGACAGACATCCATGCCCCGGCGGTATTCGAACCCACAATCCCAGCAAGCGAGCGGCTGCAGACCCACGCCTTAAACCGCGCGGCCACGGACGGTGAACATAAACTGTAAAGAACACAGAAGCTTGACGGCCCAGACCCGCGCCACTGATCGCCAACGAAAGTAGTGCAGTATAAAGAGCAAGATAAATAAGAATGCGCTGTAACTTGTGACATCACATTTAAATTTTAAAGCAGTCGCTATTAAAATAACGTGCAGATATGCCTGTTGCTCATACCGTCGGTCTGAAACGTCTTAATAAAGTATAAATGAAAAATGTGTAAATGCTGACAAAGTAATCTAATAAACTACAAATAATTTAAATAAATAAAGTACCGCGACATAACGCGTCTTCGGGTTGTGGATGGAAACGGCGGTCCCCAAATATGGTGGTAATTGTGGGTGACGGACAGCCGACAAGAGGTGATCCTCCAAATTGGGGATTTGAAAAGAAAATTATAATTTCACTCTAGTAAAGAGTTTGCTTCACAATATGTCACACCGCATCTCGAAATTGGATGGATTATCTACTGTTGTCTAAGCTGTGAACAAAGGACATAGGATTTGTAACGTGCGTCATCAGGATTCTCTGTAAGCGGGGGCGGGGGGGTTCCCTGAAATAAATGCACAGGTACGTGAAATCACTCAGGCTTAATTTAAAGGGAGTGGAGTACATGTATGCAATATTGGAGTGCAGGGTATTCAATTTGTCTGTACATTGTAACAATTCAAACCGTCTATATGGTAATATAGCAATAATATAGTAAAAAGGATGCCATGGCATCCTTTTTTACCCAAGACCCTGAAGATGGGACACTAACTGTTCCCGAAACGTTGTTTATACACCAAAAATTGACGCCGGGCTACAACCCAAAAACTTTTAAAGCAATATTACGACCACGGCGGAAGCCTTCAATTACATACAATAATATAGTAGTTGTAATACATAGAAATGCCGATCCCAGTGGCCGTGCGGTCTAAGGCGTGGGTCTTCGGCCGCTCGCTTACTAGGATTGTGGGTTCGAATCCCACCGGAGGCATGGATGTCTGTCTGTTGTGAGTGTTGTGTGTTGTCAGGTAGATGTCTCTGCGACGAGCTGGTTCCTAGTCCAGAGGAGTCCTACCGACTGTGGTGTGTCTCAAATGTGTGTGACCATGAAACCTCGACGAAACGAGGAGGCCCAGGCCCATATAGGCTGTCGAGCCATAGGAAAAAAAAAAATACATAGAAATGTTTTATTTCGAATTCCCTGAAATTATTTTTCATCCAAACTCCATTCGCACTCTCGTCATATTGCGGTTTATTAAAGACTTCTGCATAAAATTTATTTTCTGCAAAGCCCCGAGACTGGCTCTGGGGCCCACCAAGCCCACTACTAGGGACTCTTTCCATGAGGGAGAAGGCAGCCGCGATGTGAAGCTCATCACTCACCCCCATTCTAGTACTGAGGTTAAGAATGAGTGCAGCTACACCTCCACTCCCCCATACATGGGACCTGTCCCTCTCCACAGGATCACGCTGCCGCCGAATACGGTACATGACACAAAACGTACGTATAAGCAGTTCATGCGACTATGAAGTTCCCGATGTGAACGGTAGAGGCATCGGACACTGGAGACATTGCCATCTAGCGGCACGAAATGTGAACTACGCGCGCGAATAACGAGCCTGAAGCGACCATCGCGTGTCGTGGCAATGTTCATGCTTCCAGTCACAAACGCTCAGTTATTAACTCTAACACGGCCACCAAGCTATTAATAATGAATGAACTAAAATGGGCCGTCGTATCGACACCATGAATAGAGGCGAGAAAAGTCACTTCACTACTACAGATACGTAGCAGGGGTGAACACTTTCCGTGCTGTACTCTACACGGCAAAATCTGATTTTTTTGTTGTTCGTGGTGATGCTGCTGCTTGCTTCCGTATGACATTGGCCTTGGCGCTGAATCATGTAGAAGCTATTAAAACTTATGTACAATTTGTAATCCTGTTATGTGCTTTTGTTGGTGAATATGATAATTGTAAGAATAATGCACGGAATGAATACAATCAAATTCGTGGTGTACTGTCATATAGATAGCAATATATCTTACATATCCATCAAAATGTTGATTAAATACCAAAGTTATTCGGAATCGAAAGTCAGGGCTTTTACATGACTTAGGTTCCTCATATCGTTATATCAAAATTTAGCGGCCCATATATCAAGTCAGTTCCCCCTAGAACGGGCCACGAAGGCTCAGAAGGGGAGTAGAGGTATACCTCTACTCTTTCTTTAACCCCGGCACTAGATGAGGGTGGGTGGTCAACTCCATGCCCCGGCCGCTTTACCCCCGGGAAAGAGACCCGGTACCCATTGTACAGGAGGCTTGGTGGTCCCCAGGGCCGCTCTGAACTGTATCAAGTCAGTTTTTTTATTAATGGCTGCCGTCGTTTGTACAAATTTCACAAAACGTATGACCCAGCTTTATCAACAGATGTACTCCACAGTGTATCTCAGCCTACGAGCCGGTACAGCAGTTCGTAGTGACTGACTACAGCCGTCATGACTGCACTTAATTCCCGGCAGGACACGAATTTTTATACCAATAATAAAGTAATCCTCTATACATCGCCTCGGACCCGCTCTGCCGCTTCTCTAACCGGTACTGGGATCTTTATTCTCCTTACGAAAAGTAGCCGCGGCGTGAAACTGATTATGTACCTTCACTTAGTGTCGAGTTCAAGAATGCGTAAAGCTCTACTTCTGTGTTCCCAGAGTAATGTTTATGGCGTAGTGCAAAATTAACACACTGAAACATTTGCCTGTACTGTACCCGTCTTATTTTTTGTTTTTTTTTTAATTGTGTTTTCGTAAAAAACTTTATTCTATTTTCACCGTGCATTTTTCGAGTATAGATAATGTTATTCGCCAACTAAATGCACCTGTTTATAAAACACTAAAATATTCTAAAAATGTTTGATAAAACATTTTTAGAATATTTTAGTGTTTTATAAACAGGTGCATTTAGTTGGTGAATAACATTATCTATGTGTATTCGTAGTTGTAGCAGTAGCAGCAACAGTAGTAGTAGTAGTAGTAGTAGTAGTAGTAAGTAGTAATGTTGAATTCCTACTTGAAATATTTAATATCAATACCATAATATTAATTTCGCGTCGTAATTACGCTAATTTCCTCGCTTTTGCTACTTTTTCTTAAATTAAAGAGCTGTATTTCCTCTGTAAGCACGGGCCTCATATGATATACAGTTTCCACGGCTGTAAATACTGTAACAGCTTCTGCAGGTATTGACTGTTGTTTATGCTAGCACTAAATTTTACGTTCGCATAGATGGGGCAAGATGACAAATATGACACAAGAGTATCACACACTGCGTTGGGAGGGAAGAGGGCGATATAGGCAGCGTGTTCACAGGAGCGTATCGTAGCGTGAAGAAGCAACCCTGAGTGTGCATGGAACACACACACACACACACACACACACAGTCTTGACAGTGAGGAATCCCCGCCGATTTGTTTCGCCCACCATTCATCTGCTTGTAGCGTGTTCCATGGAATATACTAACCAGTTTGAATGCCGTCTGTGTGCGCGCTGTGTGTGTGTGTGTGTGTGTGTGTGTTTGTGCGCTGTGTGTGTATGTCTCTCTGTGTTTGTGCGCTGTGTGTTTGTGTGTGCGCTGTGTGTGTGTGTGTCTCTCTCTCTGTTTGTGCGCTGTGTGTGTGTGTGTCCTCTCTCTCTGTTTGTGCGCTGTGGTGTGTGTGTGTGTGTGTCTCTCTCTCTCTGTTTGTGCGCTGTGTGTGTGTGTGCGCTGTGTGTGTGTCTCTCTGTTTGTGCGCTGTGTGTGTGTGTGTCTCTCTGTTTGTGCGCTGTGTGTGTCTCTGTTTGTGCGCTGTGTGTGTGTCTCTCTGTTTGTGCGCTGTGTGTGTGTGTTGCGCTGTGTGTGTGTCTCTCTGTTTGTGCGCTGTGTGTGTGTGTCTCTCTGTTTGTGTGCTGTGTGTGTGTCTCTCTGTTTGTGCGCTGTGTGTGTGTGTGTGTGTGTCTGTTTGTGCGCTGTGTGTGTCTCTCTGTTTGTGCGCTGTGTGTGTGTCTCTCTCTCTGTTTGTGCGCTGTGTGTGTGTGTGTGTGTGTGTCTCTCTCTGTTTGTGCGCTGTGTGTGTGTCCTTTATATTGTTTTTCAAATGTAAAAAAGCACACAAAATACGTATAGATCGGTAACAGGCAAAGCCCCTCCAATCCTATAAAGATATTTTGTAATGATTTCCAGGAAGGTACAGGTAAAGCAATCTCTGTACATGCCTGGACAGCTCCTGAGGGTTCCAGGAGGTTGAGGCTCCCAGATTTCAAGACAACCGGCACATGAAGGTGGCAAGGTTGTCAGCCTTACGCACCGACCGCTTTACCCCACAGGAAATACTCCTGGTACTCGTTCGTGTTAGAAGCTGAGTCTACTCCGGGGCAATAGTGCGGCCGAAAGGATAAATAATAATAATAATAATAATAAATTCCAATGACACCATCGGGAATCGAACCCGCGACCTTATAGCGCAGTGCCTCAACCAACTGCGCCACCGCAAACAATTTCCAGAGGCAGGAAATAAATATTCAACTGCCTCATAATTTCTCTGGCCAAGGAACCCGAAGTCTGTCGCCTTTTCTTCAAAGTTTTAGGATTGATTTCCATCAGTATCAACTTTAACTCAGGACGGATGCTCATCACAAATATATCCGAGATCCGTGTTAGTAGAGTGTGTTATTATAAATGTCTTCGTGGCAGAGCGTTTTGGTAGCTATTTCTTTGGATGACTAAGAAATTATCTGCTATTTAAAAAAATTCGCAATTGTATTACCTTCTGAACAGAAGGCTGGGCCTTCCTACATTGAGCCAGCTCAATTCTGCATAGATTTGATGTTCACGCAGCAATGAATATGAAGATTGCTGGCTTGTGGGATGTGATGCCGTGTAATCTGGTAGAAGTATACCAACATTTCTACTGTTCGTACTGAACATAGAGCAAGGCAGGTTACTCCTAAACGATATATAATAATAATAATAATAATAATAATAATAAATAACCATGGCTCAACAGCCCTATATGGGCTCGGGCCTCCTCTTGCCTCTTCTTTCCGAGGTTACTAAGTCGTGTGCATTCGTGGCAGTTGGTGACTGGCCAACTGGCCGCGCTGTTGTTCTATCGATCCTGATGTGTCCGCCAGAGCCATCTGGCAGACAGTCAGGAGACTTGGGTGAGAAATGGAGTCCTAAACGATATAAAAACCACAATTTCAGTCCAGCACAACTACCTTTACTGCAAGCAAAGTTACTTACAAGAAATAGCTATATGTTTCATCCAAAATGCCATCTTCTGGCGAAGTCTATATAAAATACATCAAGAAATGTACATTAAAATCTGAGAGACCCTCTTCCTTGATGTATTTTATATAGACCTCGCCTGAAAATGGCCTTTTGGCTGAAACATGTAGTAATTTCTTGTAACTTTCTTTGTTCCCAATACAGAAGTTGTGTTTGGGTGATTTAAAGCTTCCACAGTGGTGTAAATGAGATCTTTGCTCTTCTCGGATGTTACGCAGAGTAGATTGGTGATTAGTTACCGACGTTTCGGGACAACCTTTCGGTGCCATTTTCAAGGGTCAAGCAGTCCTAGAAGCTTCTTGGACTGCTTGACCCGTGAATATGGGACAGATAAGAATAGGTTGTCCCAAAACGTCGGCAACTAACTAGCAATCTACGCTGCGTAACATCCCAGAAGAGCGAAGATCTCAAGTTGTCTTGACTGATTTTGTGGTTTTTATATTGAACTGCATAACACAAAACGGAATGTCCTCTCCAGTGGTTACTCCGAAACATTGATGCCCTCCTGCCAGACTACGCTGTGTCGCACTCCGGAAGTCAGCAGTTCAGTCTCCAGTTTACTCCAGTCCGTAACTCCACTGTCTGTTTCACACAAACGCACTTTATTATTGCTCTTATGTTAAATGTACGTAGATGTTGGCCGCTTATGATATCTGCTTCCTAAAGGGTTCGTGTCGGGTTCGATTTTTAGTCGCGTTCGAAACATTGTGAAAAGCGACTATTAGCTTCGTTATGTCTGTCTGTCTGTCCGTCCGTCCGTCTGTCACCATGGAACAACTCGGCTCCCACTGGACGGATTTTCATGAAATTTGATATGTGAGCATCTTTCGAAAATCTATCGGGAAAATTCAATTTTAATTAAAATCTGACAAGAATAATGGGTACTTCACACGATGACCTATGTACATTTATGATAATATCTCTCTGATTTCTTCCTATAATGAGAAATGTTTCACACAAAAGTTGTAGAAAAAATAAAGACACATTTCATGTTCAACAACTTTTTCCGAAAATCGTGCCGTTTATGAGATAATGTGGAAAAATATGATACAGCCAAACAGGCCACAGATGAAAATATAATACGTCGCTTGCGCTATGCATGCTGGGTAACTAAGGCTACAGACACACACTCAGAATATGTAATACGTATTGCTTTTGCACGGCTACACTGGTCATGTGAAAGCGCCTCAGTGTTACGTTTATCCATATATTGCCTGTATTATTTCCTGAAAACAAACCAAATACACTTTCACCAGATAAATGCGTAATAAGGGATTAGATATTTATTCGCTGCCCTGATGTAGATAAAATACTTTAACCTCAATCTGTACCAGCTAAACCGCAGCTTAATATATTAGATCTCTAAATTTTATTCCTTTTTTTTTCATATAATTGTATTGTGAGTTATATTAATTATTTTGTAGAATAAAGAATGGCTTTCTCTGAAATCAGATACATCGTTAACAAATATGAGAACTGTTTAAATAGTTTTGTTCTCCGTTCACTACAACGGTATGCTTTTCTAATAAGTCAGTAAACTCAATTTGCAGTCGCATCTATGCTTAAGTACCATGCAAGTACTACTCGCTGTTTTAATGTAGGTGAACGCTATGTACCTTTATCTTACAATGTATGGAAATAAGTCACGCTTCGTCGTCTTTAGCCCGAGAAAGCTCCACTTTACCGACTTTGTGGGCCTCAGATATAATAACGAGTATTTACACTATTAAGAAATTGACCCCAGTAGCCCTAGCCTTAATACAATAGACTATTTTAAGTCACTATTGCAACAGATACCTAAAGGGACTGAAGAAATTCATGATAGCCTATTTACGACTACCTCATCCTGGGACTTCTGTAGGGCCTATATGAAGCAGGTATATTAATCCCACAATATCACGAATATCAACCCCTACACAGCGACATTCTCTCATTCTTCCTTCTAAAGTGGCAGTGCAGATGCAGTGGAAGAACATGATAGTGTGTGCATTACAAAAGAATGGGACAAATAAACATTATAACAGTTGTTATCCAGAAACCTCTCAAAATTAGACATATGAAAGCTGTGGCACATATTCTTTTGATCTGCCGTGCGTGGCACATCCAGCTCACACACAGACTAGGCTGTATAGGGTTTGCAGCAAACAACCACTAAAAGGGTATTCTCTGAAACCCCTTGGGGCCCCGTTCCTTCTCTCAGTCGTCGTTTGTCAAAAGCAAAATAATTATGACAAGAACAAAGTTAGAATGTGCTTTTTAGCTTATTATTTATTTACTGCCAACATTTTACGACCCTCTTCGCAAGATTCTGTCAACAGTTTTATGTATGTCAAACCTCAAACTACAGACGCTCAAAAACCAAATGTGAAAGCGTTTTTATTACAGCTAAATGCCACTTCTATAGCGTAGCCACAAGCGTATAGAAGGACATTAATCAATTTTATAATCTGGAGAAGAATATTGTTGATTTACGAAATTCGTTTTTATTGGTTACACCAAATCTTATAGATGATGTGATAAGCGTACGAAGTTAAGCGAGGTATGGAGACAGGGGTAGAGGAACGGAGACAGAGGGACGGAGGCAGGGAGAGACAGACACAGAAGGACTGGGACACAGAGAGACATAGAGAGAAGCAGACAGGGAGAGACAGGGAACGAGATAGAGACGAGGGAGTGAGAGAGACAGACAGACAGAGGGACGGAAACATGGAGAGACAGGCAGAGACAGAGGGACTCAGGCAGAGAGAGAGAGTCAGAGATAGAGGGACGGAGACAGGGCGAGAGAGGGACGGAGACAGAGAGACAGAGGGCAGGAGACAGGGAGATAAAGATAGAGGAACGGAGACAGAGAGAGGACGGGGAGAGAGATAGACGACGGAGGGACGGTGACTGAGAGACAGAGAGAGAGGGATGGAGACGGGGACAGAGAGAGTGGGAGGGGGAGGGGGAGGGGGAAAGTTTTGTATTTAAAGACGCTCCCAGTTCTTAAGGTTGTGCAGCATTTTTTGCTGCTGAATGAATTATGAATATGGTTCATCGGTGGAGTGTTAGTAATGGGAGAATACCGTAGTACTCCCAATGCCACTTCGTCCACTACATACCACATACGGACAGACCTGGGATCAAACCCGGACCTCCGCGTTGAAATATCAATGATTAACCGCCGAAGCCATGGCACGGTCTGCTGAATAGGTACTTTTCATGAGTAAATGTTGTTTTGTATGGGTGTGAAACATGGTCTCTCACACTGAGGGAGGAACATAGGCTGAGGGTGTTCGAGAATAGGGTGCTGAGGGGATATTTGGGCGTAAGAGGGACGGGGTAACAGGGGAGTGGAGAAGACTACATAACGAGGAACTTAATGGTCTGTACTTATCACCAAATATTATTCGGGTGATCAAATCAAGAAGAATGAGGTGGGCGTGGCATGTAGCACGCATGTGGGAGGGGAGAGGTGCATACAGGATTTTGGTGGGGAGACCTGAGGGAAGGAGACCACTTGGAAGACCCAGGCGTAGATGGGAGGATAATATTAAAATGGATCTTCAAGAAGTGGGATGGGGGGGACATGGACTGGATTGATATGGCTCAGGATACGGACAGGTGTCGGGCTCTTGTGAATGCGGTAATGAACCTTCGGGTTCCATAAAACGCGGGGAATTTCTTGACTAGCTGACGACCTGTTAGCTTCTCAAGAAGGACTCTGCTCCATGGAGTTAGTTAGTTAGTTAGTTAGTTAGTCGTTGTTATCTATTGAGATCGTCGAGGTTATTAAAACTTGTTATTAAATTATTTAAACTATTAAAACTGTTAAAACCGTGTTCAAAATATCCTACCCCTGAACTATATCCTTACAAAATTTAATTCTGTATGATTAATTTTTACATTTACGCCTAAGCCTAGCATTCGAGTTCTTCCTTTGCATTCCTTCTTAAAAATATGTATTTGTTAGAGGCACCGCACATACACTATCATCCTTCCAAACATACTAACAATGTATTTCGACAAATACAGATTTCATTCTAAGGTTTATTAAAATTTGGAGGACATGTTCTTCTTTTATCTGGACCTGAGAAGCAGAAGGATCTAAGTCCAGTTTTATCAGATGTGAGATAATACGTCTTTTTTTCTTAGAATTTCAAACTCTTTCAGATGCGTTTGATTGTAAGTCCAAATACTGTCCCAGTGTAGCTGGACCAAGAATTAAAACAGCCTAAGTCACATATTGGTCTAATAAAAATGATGTATTATCTCAAATATAAAATTGGACTTAACTTTTCAGGTCCAAATATTATTGCTGTAAGGACGATGTGCTGGAAGATTATTGCGTTATGATGTCCTACATCGATCTTCAGGGTAAAAGAATAAGCCCGTAACATAGCAGCAGCCTCTTCTTCTTAAACGCTGATAGTTATCTACCAAAGTACATTGAGTTAAGGCGAAAAGGAGGCAGTGTTCTTAGTGACTGCCTTCAGAGCATAAAAGTTGAAAAAATGGTTTGTCTCTAAATCTGCGTTATAAAAAAAAAGATGAAAGTTGAGACAGTTTAGGTTTTTGCAACGGTGTGGACAAGGTACCCGTTCTTCTGGAATATGGCACCACGTCACTGGATAATTGTTCCCGACGTTTCGAAACAGCGTATTCGTCTCATCTTCAAGAGCCGAAATGTCCAAGAAGATTTCCTGTTGGGCACAACTCTGTCTCAAAATGTCAGGAACCAGTTACCCAAAGACAGGAGTCATATCCCAGAGAACGAATGCCTTACAAAGTTATTAGACTTCTGAACAAAACGCCAAGAAAGTAGCAGAAAGATGGCGAAAATATAAAAAATGAATATCTTGGTCCGTAGATGCTATGATTTTCATGATGAACAGAGTAGGTGTCACTTTTTTCAGGAGCGCCCAGAAGTTACTTAAAAAAAATCTCTCGCTCGTGTTCTCGTGCGCTTAATCAGGCCCCGAAGGCTTTCTGTAGTGTCTAGGTTTCATCATCCTCTGTGATGAACCCTCTCGCTGTCTCTTTCTCTCCGTCAGTGACAAGGTCTGACGAATGACCATGCAGCATCGCATGTCACGGGGAGATGAGCCCGGAGAATACCCGGCCAACCCCTCGCTCACTTGCCGCGAAATTAAAACAACGGCAGCGCCGAGTCCTCAAGGGAACCCTGCACGTGTATATGTGTGTGTGTGTTTTGTCTGTTGTGATGACTAAAAGATGAGGAGATGTTCATATTTCACGGATGCTGGCTTCATCCCACCCGTTCGCCCACAATTCGTTTACCAGTACAGGGTTCTGTATAAAATACAGAGACAGAAAATCATGAATAAATCATGAATCTTGACATTTTTCATACGTAATTTTAAGCATCATGTATACGGTAGCCCTGCGTTGTCTACATAGTATTTTATTCCTCTGGTTCTTTTTGGCATAAATGCTTAGATTATAAAACAAAGAAAATAAATTACGCATATCTCAGACACTTGCTACTCACATACTTCAAGAATTTATGTGTAGAGATTGACACTCATGCTTCATATTCTGGATGCTCCGGGTTTGGTCGTCTTCTTTCAGCTTAGTTGTGTGCTACGCTCAAAATCGACCGATGCTTTTCCCTCACATAAGCAACTATAACCATTGATTATTTCTACCAACAAATGCACCAGGACAAGATTGTCACTATTTTCTTTATTAAAAGAATGCCCCAAATACGCATTTCGGCAATTATATTGCCATCATCAGGTTTTTTTTTAAGTGAGTTGTTACATAGACCAATTCTTAAGTTACGTCATAACAGTGAGTCAATATTTGTTCTTACCACTTCATATAAATTTGTATAATTAGTGGTATTGTTGATTTGCTAAAAGTTGTTAAAATTAACAGTAAAATCGAGTGGTATATATAAACTACTTGCTGTAGTGTACAGACCACAGACCACGCAGACACGAAGGAAGGAGGTCCTACCAACACCAAAACACACAGATAACTGGAATAAACACCGGAAAATAGGACCACGCTGCCACTAATTAATTAATATAGTATACTACAGCAAGTAGTTTATATATACCACTCGATTTTACTGTTAATTTTAATAACTTTTAGCAACTCAACAATACCACTAATTATACAAATTTATGTGAAGTGGTAAGAAGCAAATATTGACTCACTGTTATGACGTAACTTAAGAATGGTCTATGTAACAACTCACTTAAAAAAACCCTGATGATGGCAATGTAATTGCCGAAATGCGTATTTGGGGCATTCTTTTAATAAAGAAAATAGTGACAATCTTGTCTTGGTGCATTTGTTGGTAGAAATAATCAATTATACAAGGATGCACGGTGAATATAAAGTGAACTATAACCAAGCTTCTTCCTGTTCAAGTATCCTGTCCAAAAATTTACTTGTGATGTAGCTTTTACCATTTTGTCTTAATACTGCAGTAGTAAATGACTTTTAAACAAATTTAAAACTTGAACAAGGATAAATTTGTTGTACCGGTATTTCAAGGTGTGCAACCAAATGAAAAGTGTTTGTGAAAATTTATATCTCTCATTTTGAGGAAAGAACACAATCGAGAATGCTGGGAAACAAAATATTGAGGAAAACATCTGTCCTAAAGCGAGATTTAAAAAGTTAGAAATGGAGACATTTTCATACTAAATATCTTCAAAATTTGTCGCCCATAATTTTCACCTAATATTTCAGGGTGATTAAATCAAGAAGGATGAAAGTTATTGAACAAGTAACGCGCATGAAATGTGCAAGGTATTGAGACCAAATTACTCTAACGGAGACCTAGGCGTAGATGGGAGTATAATACTAAAAAGGTATTAGAGAAATTATGTGGGAGGTTATGGACTGAATTAAATTGGTTAAGTATAGATCTAGAGATGTAGTTGTGTTTCAGTACACATGGTGATGGTCATTCGGGTTTCAATAAAGCAGGGAATTTGTAGATCAGCTGTATGTATTACTCAGCTGTTCAAATAATACTCTGCCATGTAATTAATTAAAAGTGTGTCCTTTGTCTAAGCACAAGGCCAGGAATCCGAATGTGACAGTGTACGAATAGGTAATATTTTACTGAACTCCTGCTAGATGGAGATAAAATGTTTGCTTCACGCTTGGGCAGCCTTATCCCTGGAAAGAACATATTATGAATGTCAGGCAGATACGTCCGTAGGCCTCAAATTCAGTCTGGCCATTCAGATGGCAAAGAGCAGGTTCCTGCTTCTGCCGGAAATAGAATCCAAGTTCCTCGCCAGTTTGTTGCAGGAAGCACGGCAGAAAGGGCGTGTCCGCTGGGCTGAATTGGCGTGGATGGAGGTTTAGTGTTATAAATTTCCAGTCGAGTCAAAACGTATTCAAGGTATTACCAAGAGTCGTGTCACACTAAGAGACAAATTTGTGCGACAGATGAGGATATATCACAGCACATCATCAGATGACCAGCAGAGTAGACTACCTTACCTTCAACACCAGGCATATGTTGATCCATGTAGAACATGTGTAGCATCAAATTGGTTCTGAGCCGCTGCTTCTTCTGTAGCGCTAACCTGTTAGCGCTCTATCGGACCACACGCACACATACACACACATGTGTGCAAGAAATAATATATAACAGGCAGCAACAGATTAACACTTGAGACCTACGTGAATACAGGCTAAGTTTAGACCAGCGCACGCCTGGTTTTACGCACTGTTGCCCTTCTGCGACTTCAGAGAAGGTTTATGGACCTGTATATACTATTGCCAACAAGTATTATCTTTAATGGCAGGGGTGAGCGTTTAGCAGCGTGTGCCACATTTGCTAGCCAGGCAGTTCCTTCAGGGCCTGCTCTTGGACTGTTGCAAGAATAGGCTACATGGAACTTTGTGAAGTAGGAAAATATTGTGCAGTTGATGTGCCAGAAGATGATCTGCATTTCATTAATTTCCTTCTTATGTAATAACGAACGCTATTCAACAAAATCCTTCCTGAGAGACTGTAGTCTTTTATTAAGAAATTCCCTGCCTTCAGTGAAGCCCACAGTTTTTTTTTCCAATGGCTCGACAGCCCCTTGGGGGCCTAGGCCGCCTCATTTTTCGAGGTTTCACCATCACACACAGTTTAGACACACCACAGTCGGTAGGACTCCTCTGGACGAGGGACCAGTTCGTCGCAGAGACCTCTACCTGACAACACACAACACTCACACGAGACAGACATCCATGCCCTAGGCGGGATTCGAACCCACAATCCCAGTAAGCGAGCGGCCGTAGACCCATGCCTTAGACCGCACGGCCACTGGGATCGGCCCGCAGTTTCATACCATGTTAAAAAGACAACAATAAGTGACTAACGTTGATTGGTTTAACTTCCGTCGCTTTACGTTTCTTGATACGTCGGATGTAATAACCCCTCGCCTTCGCTTTGAAACACAAGTAGATGAAGAGAACAGTCTATGAAGTTACATTGCCAGTTCGCCTGTCTGAGCTCTAAGTATTTTCTTTAGATCCTTGTTTAAAATTTTGGGAGGATAAAACACCTTTTCTTAAGAAGAGGGTGTGCAGTGCTTCCTTCCTCCGTGGTACCCTCCTGCACTCAAGAAGTTCGCGCTTCGTGAAGGCAGACTACAGTTTCATGGTTTAAAATTTTGGGAGGATAAAACACCTTTTCTTAAGAAGAGGGTGTGCAGTGCTTCCTTCCTCCGTGGTACCCTCCTGCACTCAAGAAGTTCGCGCTTCGTGAAGGCAGACTACAGTTTCATGGTTTAAAATTTTGGGAGGATAAAACACCTTTTCTTAAGAAGAGGGTGTGCAGTGCTTCCTTCCTCCGTGGTACCCTCCTGCACTCAAGAAGTTCGCGCTTCGTGAAGGTAGACTCCATTTTCATGGTTTAAAATTTTGGGAGGATAAAACACCTTTTCTTAAGAAGAGGGTGTGCAGTGCTCCTTCCTCCGTGGTACCCTCCTGCACTCAAGAAGTTCGCGCTTCGTGAAGGTAGACTCCATTTTCATGGTTTAAAATTTTGGGAGAATAAAACACCTTTTCTTAAGAAGAGGGTGTGCAGTGCTTCCTTCCTCCGTGGTACCCTCCTGCACTCAAGAAGTTCGCGCTTCGAGAAGGTAGACGCCAGTTTTATTGTGCAAGCCCTACCTTGCAGTCATTAGAAGTCGTCATAGGGTTCTGGTAATGACTTACGTGCTGTATATCTTACCAGGTAAATGCTCATAACAAGAAGAAAACTGATGATTAAAGCTGATTATGTGCTGTTCTGATTAATGTGGAATACAGGCGGTTTTATGAAGTAAATATTCAAAATAAATTTACTGAGACTGAGGTTCTAGTGTATAAGATGTTATCAAAATACAATATAGTTAGCAGACATTATTAGAAAATGTCAGATAAATAAAGCCAGATAACAGAAACAATTAGGGTTATTTATTAGTTGTTTATAATTAAAGGTTCTCCTAATTGCCATCGTAATTCGTCAGGCCTGATGTGAGCGTCAGTGCAAAGATGACTTGGCATTGATTAGGTTACCTGACTAACTCAGGGGAAAAAAACAGACAGCTCAAGGTCGTGTTCGTACAGGTGTATAAATACTCGTAGTTCCTTACAGCCACTAATCAATTAAGCAAACAGTTATACAAAAACCGTAACTACACGGACCCACAGTCCTTAAGAAACGCAAGTACCTGAACTAGTAAAGATTCTTAGAAACGTAAATTTGCATTATCATATTTATAAAAGCTTTTCCATTAACATGAGCCAGATTAATCCAGCTCACACCCTACTGATTTTAAAGCCATTTTAATGCTATCTTCCCTTACACTCTTCTACTTTCTCTTCATAATTTACGACTAAATTTAAGCGCTTATTTCTCATCTTCTCATGCGTACTACATCGTCTGTCCATCTGATACTCCTAAATTTGATCACTGTAATAATATTTATGGAGAAGTAAAATTCATGAATCTCCTCACTCTAAAATTTTCTCCTTTATTCTCTCCCTTCTTTCCCTTAGGTCTGCATATTATCCTCAGAAGTTCGCATTCCAAATCCTCAACCTCTTTTTATATACACCAACTGGATGCACTTTATTTTTAAAAACTGTATAGTTTTTTAAAACATATTTAAATATATTTAAATAACAAATAGTGTCTGTGCATACAAAGCAGTGAAAAAGTGAAAAACCTTGCCTAAAAGTGAACCAATGAAAAAGACGTTTTAGTATATGCAGTTTTAACGACAATAAACCCTGAAGATGGCTGTATAAGAGCCGAAACATATGTCGGGTTTTAAAAAGTTTTTAAATATGTTTTAAAAAACTATACAGTTTTTTAAATAAAGTTGCATCCAGTTGGTGTGTGTAAATAGTGACTGTGAAAAGATGCACGGTGATTACAGAATAAAGTACCTCAACCTCTGTTATCTGTTAGGATGAGAGAAGAAGCTTTATACATGCACTTGCAGAACAACAGGCACAGTAATAATTTTGTGCCTGTTAATTTTGCGGGTTTAGCTAGGAGGGAGAGTATATTTAACTATTCCGAAAATTGTAAAATATATTAAGTAAAGAACTGGATTTATAAAGAGTGCATTATTGTGCAGATAGTTACAGGCAGCGTCATAGAACAGGTAGTTACAGGCAGCGTCATAGAACAGGTAGTTACAGGCAGCGTCATAGAACAGGTAGTTACAGGCAGCGTCATAGAAGATTCTTGTGACGTGTCTATATTTGGCCTAGCGTAAACGTAGTTTCGACTAATTTTGGCGCTGAGGAGTAGAGAGTTCACCTGCGCCTCTGCCCAAATTCTCGTCGACAACTCATCCACTTCTATCCCCCGGCTTAACCACACCTTGAAGTGAAGTACCCTGGTTTCAGCCCCTTTTCCAGCCACTTTTATTTTACCACTCTAATAATATTTGGTAAGGATTAGAAGTTATCAGTCTCCACATTTTGAAACATTTGTTCTTTTTGCCTTGTTATTTTAACTGGGCATTTTTCACATAAATAACTGACGTTTAACGCTTACAATGGAGGTTTCTTGGTTCAAATTTAACAGAACTGAAGGAACTGGAAAATTATGTGCAACAGCGAGTGAAAAATTATTTCGTGTCAAACAGAGCAATGATTTTGTTGCAAACTTGTCTACAGCCCGTATAAATATTGTGCTCATATAGTAAACCTACCGGTATCAAGTCTACAAATATGTAAACCAAACCCTATCTTTCTAACGAATGTTTTCACCTTAAGCGTCACGTGTCGTGGCTCTATCTCCAAAGTCCTTTCTTATGGCAGGGTGAAGGAATGGTTACGATAAATACAGAAGAGGAATCTTATAATGAGTAATCTGCTACTGACATTCTCAAATGGCAGCACCTTACCATCTAATAATTCCTGGAGCTAGAAAATGTTTGCATTGAATCCCTTCGGTCACATGACCCGCACTGTATTCCCACAATTTTATGTGATTTTTTTAAAGTATACGTGTCGCCTTTTTAAGTAATCGAGTTTATGTGATTTTTTGATCCATGGATTTGGTTTCCCAATGTAGAATGATTTAAGTATGTAGATTTCCTGAAAGAGCATTTGGTTATTAAATGTTTCCATTTTCTTTATTGCATGTTTCATTTACCTTGTTTTGATACCAGTGTTATGATGGATATAACATTTGCTTTCTTCGTAAACATAACTAATTTGTTTCACATTGTACGTGGGTCAACACTCAGACGTCTGAATAGCACTTTGTCCCTTAGTTTCTGCATATTATGCAGGGCCCTTTTAAGAGGATTTTATTTATTCCGTTGGTCAAGCTATGAACTCGGGATGATTATCCGTGACATTACAATTCCCTATTTTCTCATTGTCTTGTTTAATTACTTACAATTTTATTTGCTTTCTTTGTTACGATGTTGACTGCCTAGATTCGTAATTGTTTTTTTTAATTTTGTGATTTCCTGGTTTTGCATTTCCTTAGCTTGTTAGCCAATTAAATTACTTGTTAATTTTCAAATCATAGTGTTTCAGTTTCTTGTTGCCTAGCTTCATATTTCCTTATCATATTCTTCGCGTTTGTTTTTGGTTATTTAACTTCCTATTTACGTAGGTTCTTCGTTTGTGCTCTTATTAATTACTTCTCAGTTACATAACAGGCTATTACATTTTTGGTAGTTACTTTCCTGTTTGTTACTTTGCTTATTTGTTAATTATCTTGTTAATTACTTTGCCTGTTAGTTACTTTTTATTTACTTATCGTATTAGTTACTTTTCTTTGCAGTTACTTAATTGCTAGCTATTTTGCCTTTTGTTAATTCGCCTGCCGCTTGCTTTGTAGTTACTTTCTTTTCAAATCCTTAATTTTATAGTTACTTAGATCCAATGTTTCTAATGCTGTTAATTGCTTTGCTTGTTAGTTAGTGTGTGTGTGTGTGTTGGTCTGGTGCCATCGCTGTGCTGCAGGCTGCGATGGTCCCGGCCCGGTGGATCCCCGCCGCCAGCAGCCGTGACTGTGACGGACTCAGGCTATGGAAAGTTAGTGATCCAAAGACTAGCCATCGTGCCCCATGGCCACGGCTCCGTGCAAATATCAAACCAGAGGCCCTGGTGGTGATGGTGATGATGGTGATAGGGGAAAGTAGGGGGTTACTACTAGAGGGAGGGAAAGGGGTGTATGAGATAACGCAGAAGGTGACGGAAAGAAGTGAAATTCTCATCATCTCAGTCAGCATTGGAACTTGATGTCGGTTGGTTCTGTGTTCACTTATAAGTGATCCAGTGACACTGTCAGTGATGTAGTCTTGTGATTATTATCAGGAATATAAACGTTCACCATTTGTCAGGTAAACATTCATGTAAGGTGCGTATGGTGAGACAGTTCATTGCACTTAATTCAATGGCGACGTCTGGCATATACTGTCCCCTTTGTAGTACCAGTTACCTAATGTTTGTGTATGTGCATGAAACGGCTTGCTTATAACGAGGATTTTGACAAATTTTTGTATAGGAATTTTACCTTGAAACGCGCTGAACAAATTTCATTGACACTACAAATCTTAGCTTTGCAAAAGAGACGTTGATGC
Source organism: Reticulitermes speratus (assembly GCA_021186555.1). NCBI lineage: Eukaryota > Metazoa > Arthropoda > Insecta > Blattodea > Rhinotermitidae > Reticulitermes > Reticulitermes speratus. The sequence goes on along the minus strand of JAJKFL010000031.1, from coordinate 4,981,074 downwards.
GGATTCCGATACCTCGGCCTTCAGTCGTAAATAATTTGCTGGATTCCGATTAAATTTTTGTAATCCGTACTTACAATAAATGTTGCCTAGCAAATTAGAGTTTGAGTCACGTCGGTTTATCAATGTTGCCAACATATGAAGATCATTTTTCACTATTTCCTTTAGAAGTTTAATCTCCGTACAATCAAATTCTGTGCCAATGAAATAAGAAATCGTTCCTAGTCACATTAGAATTCTTCGCCAGTTAAAGACAAAAAATTACCTTATCTGTTTTGTTTTATTTCGCATAAAATGTTGTGGTTACATTGGAAAACTCCTACAGTCTTATGGAAATTATATCAAACAAATTGTGTTTTGTCACAAGCCTACTTAATTGTTATATCTACGTCACATTAAGATCAAGAGTAAAATACTTATTTGATAGAAATAAACTCATCCTACACATTAATTAGTTATTTATATAAAGAATAATCTTAATTATGTAACACAAATACAGTTTTAAATAATTTCCATTTTGATTAATAATTATTTAAGGGGCCTAAACCAATTAGTTTATGACTATTTAGGTTCTATCCGACAAATGTACAATTTTATTTTCTATTATTCAGTACATATATTTCATTGAAGATGGTCCAACATGTTTCGAACCTTATATGAGGTTCATCTTCAGGGACATCTGTTTTAAATTACACCAGCCCTTCTTCAAATGAACATGTTAGGTTATACACTTTAAAATGTTGTATTTGTTGTACGGTATGAATAACATAAAATAGTTTATGACTGTGTCTGATCGTGTCTGATCGTGTTGATTGTGTCTGATCGTGTCTGATTGTGTCTGATCGTGTCTGATTGTGTTGTCTGTTGATCGTGTCTGATCGTGTCTGATCGTTTTGATCGTGTCTGATTGTGTCTGTCGTGTCTGATCGTGTCTGATCGTGTCTGATCGTTTCTGATCGTGTCTGGACAGTGATTCACCTTGCACTGCTACACTTACAAACATACACCTTCACATTGTATCCTCTCAGTTGAGACGCCGTGTAGTGTGGTAGCTGGATACAGACATTCCAGGGCAGCTTACTGCTTCCTATATTGCAGATAGACGCAATGTTTTTCTCCAAAATGTTGCTAACCACGTGTCAGGCTACGAGTTGTCTTAACCCAGATAAACGGAATGTGAACCTTTGCCACTGTAAAAAAAAAAAAACCTCAGATGACGTAACAAAGCTTATCCGCAAAACAGTAACGTCGAGGCAAGTAGGGGCGAAACGTCGTGAAGAAATGTTTGGGAAAAGCTTCGGGCGTGAAATACTATTTTTTGTTGTCGTTTTTTTTTTGTGTTGTTTTTTGTTTTTTGTCGTCGTCTTCATTGTCGTGTCTTCATTGTCGTCTAACTTTCCTTTGTCTGCAGATTTTTCGGCGAAATGCATTCAAATCTTTCAGCTTAAATCTTTGTCTGAAGGACCAAACGTTTCTTTATTCTGAATTAAAGTAGGCCATTGCTATTTCTTTGTCAAGTTTCGTCACATTGCTTCCAAATCTAAGAGGTACAACTCCTGTGGCTGATATTATCAACCTAACTATCCCACATTTATCCGACTGCCATGTACAGCCGAACTCTGTTATAACGTCATGAAAGGGACTGAATATTTTGTGTCGTTATAAACGAGTGTTGTTATAACCGAGGAGTATAATGTTATGGCTAACAGTGAGGAATTAATTGGTATCACAGAACATCTGACGTTGTAGACGAGGTGTCGCTTAAACCGATGACGTTATAACCGGGTTCGACTGTATTTATTTCCATTGTTTCATTTTTTATTATTCCTCTTCCTCTACCTATTATTTAAGATTCTTTCTTAATGAAATTCTAGTTTCTATTATAAAGCCTATTCTTGCTTTTCAAGGTTGTTGGTTCTTCTTCTTCTTCTTCTTGTTTATTTGCTTGTTCATGTTGATTTTAAGCTGTCTGGTATGCTGTTAAATTTTAAAACAAATCGCCAGAATGCTCTGGACGCGCTGAACAGGTTCTCTTCCCCCCACGATGATTTCGCCAAATGTGTTTCACGTTTTACATACCATAAATTTAAGTTTGAATAAAAAGGGGCCGGAATGCATTTAAGTCTAAATTGATTACATGCTTAATGCGTGGTGGATGCTCTGTGCGCACGCGGTCTTGCAACACTGCACAAACTCCTCTTTTCCTTCAACTTAAATTAAGCGCTTTCGTTCAACTTGGAAGGAAATAAGACGTGGATTTATATTTTAGACAAGAAAGAAAGATATCGCGTAACGAAAGGTAGGCCTGAGTTACAAATGATATCTTACTTTGGTAGAGACAGAAAGAGCTTTTGACAGTTTTCTTCCGGAGAATTCGCTTAGAACTACTGGCACAATGTCGTTATTCAAGGTTCTGTATTACAACCTTTCATGTAATTAGATTTGAGTATCAGATATTTCTTCCTAACATTCAAAAATAGCAGTCAAGTTATTGGCTGGGTACCTACTACCGTGGCCACGTAATCTAAGGTGTACACTGTCTTCTGCCTCTCGAAAACTAAAATCGTAATTTAAAATCCAAATCTACCAGCCCCTGATGATAGACGAGTACTCATTTATTTGAAAAACGGTAACTGACGGAGTAAAACTGAAGTACTCCAAGATAAACCTGCTCCAGTGTCACTTTACCCACCACAAATCCCGCACGAGCTAGCCTATGATTGAAACTGGGTCTCCAATGTGGCGTCTTAGAAGCCGGCGGCTAACTGAGCCATGGCACTGCCTTTTTCTTTACTTCATCTCATAAAATAGAGCGTCTAACTAACTTTTATATAGGTTACAAGGTTTTGTGTTCTTTGTTTATTTAATGTCACTATTTAAAATGCCGAATTTAGGTCCATGTGGCGTCAAATGAGAAGTGAGAAGATCATTAAATACAAAAAGCAAGATTTTTGAATATGTTGGTAGCGTAACTTAAGCCTACATTACCGACCGAGCCTTCAGACACTGAAGAAACTCACATAACCACCATGGTGTAGGTCTTTACAACTCACGCGCTGTTACTGTTGTGTGTTGTGTTACACAGCATCACAGTCGCTGTTACTGTTGTGTGTTGTGTTGACACAGCATCACAGTCGCTGTTACTGTTGTGTGTTTGTTTACACAGCATCACAGTCGCTGTTACTGTTGTGTGTTCTGTTTACACAGCATCACAGTCGCTGTTACTGTTGTGTGTTTGTTTGACACAGCATCACAGTCGCTGTTACTGTTGTGTGTTTGTTTACACAGCATCACAGTCGCTGTTACTGTTTGTTGTGTTGACACAGCATCACAGTCGCTGTTACTGTTGTGTTGTTTGACACAGCATCACAGTCGCTGTTACTGTTGTGTGTTTGTTACACAGCATCACAGTCGCTGTTACTGTTGTGTGTTTGTTGACACAGCATCACAGTCGCTGTTACTGTTGTGTTTGTTACACAGCATCACAGTCGCTGTTCTGTTGTGTGTTGTTTGACACAGCATCACAGTCGCTGTTACTGTTGTGTGTTGTGTTGACACAGCATCACAGTCGCTGTTACTGTTGTGTGTTCTGTTTACACAGCATCACAGTCGCTGTTACTGTTGTGTGTTGTGTTGACACAGCATCACAGTCGCTGTTACTGTTGTGTGTTCTGTTGACACAGCATCACAGTCGCTGTTACTGTTGTGTATTGTGTTGACACAGCATCACAGTCGCTGTTACTGTTGTGTGTTGTGTTGACACAGCATCACAGTCGCTGTTACTGTTGTGTGTTCTGTTGACACAGCATCACAGTCGCTGTTACTGTTGTGTATTGTGTTGACACAGCATCACAGTCGCTGTTACTGTTGTGTGTTGTGTTGACACAGCATCACAGTCGCTGTTACTGTTGTGTATTGTGTTGACACAGCATCACAGTCGCTGTTACTGTTGTGTGTTGTGTTGACACAGCATCACAGTCGCTGTTACTGTTGTGTGTTGTGTTGACACAGCATCACAGTCGCTGTTACTGTTGTGTGTTGTGTTGACACAGCATCACAGTCGCTGTTACTGTTGTGTGTTGTGTTGACACAGCATCACAGTCGCTGTTACTGTTGTGTGTTGTGTTGACACAGCATCACAGTCGCTGTTACTGTTGTGTGTTGTGTTGACACAGCATCACAGTCGCTGTTACTGTTGTGTGTTGTGTTGACACAGCATCACAGTCGCTGTTACTGTTGTGTGTTCTGTTGACACAGCATCACAGTCGCTGTTACTGTTGTGTGTTCTGTTGACACAGCATCACAGTCGCTGTTACTGTTGTGTGTTCTGTTGACACAGCATCACAGTCGCTGTTACTGTTGTGTGTTCTGTTGACAGCATCACAGTCGCTGAATTTCTTTCTGCAACTAACACATGTTGTACGCTTCATGGAACGTGCATGATTTATTTAAATGCCATAACCTATTGGCCATTGTTTTGGAGATGCAGTGTTTTCTGTGAGGTAGAAAATGTCCCATGGCTCAGGTGGTTAGTCACCGGCTTCTCACCGCGAAGGTCCAGTTTCGATCCCGGTTCAGTGAGTGTGAGATTTGTAGAGGACAAAGAGACACTGGGACAGGTTTTTCTCCGAGTACTTCCGTGTTCCACTCCTTGTATCATTCCACAAATGCTTCGAGCTCATCTTAAGCTGCATATTACTCTTACAAGAGAAACAAAGGGGCAAATCCTGGAAACCTTCAAAAGCACTGCTCGGTTGCAAATCGGGGAACACTGGATTTTTTTTTTTTTGGCGAGAGGTTTAGAGTTCTCGGTCGTCTCTCGCATCCTCTTCTTCTCCAAACCTCTCTACTTTTCCGTTGGTCATGTTCTAGACCCCTTCTATGCATGTCCTTTTCCTGTTTTTGCATAGCAAATTGGGTCTGTTGTCACTGGTTACCAAAGATACCAGGGTGGACTCAATCATTCGGTCAATCATACAAGGTTATATAAGGTAGATATAAGCCTACTGCCCGAACTTCTATCCGGAAATTCTACCTTGTAATATCTAGTAACGGCCGATCCCAGTGGCCGTGCGGTCTAAGGCGTGGTGGGTCTTCGGCCGCTCGCTTACTAGGATCGTGGGTTCGAATCCCACCGGGGGCATGGATGTCTGTCTGTTGTGAGTGTTGTGTGATGTCAGGTAGAGGTCTCTGCGACGAGCTGGTCCCTCGTCCAGAGGAGTCCTACCGACTGTGGTGTGTCTAAAGTGTGTGATCTTGAAACCTCGACGAAACGAGGAGGCCCAGGCCCATATCAGGCTGTCGAGCCATTCATTTAAAAATATCTGGTAACGAAAGGGGGGGAGGGGATAAGTACTGAACGTACTGGAACACCGTGATGGTGTCAGCGGTACTTAGCAGGTACAGAAAGAAGTCTAGTAGCAGTCTTTCGTGAAAACAGTATGCCAAACTTGTGGTCCGATGAAAGCGGTAGACTTTTCCGAGTGCCAGAGTATCTGTCAGCGTTACAAGACAGATTCTGGATTGAGGAGGTAACGAGTTATGCATAACGCTAGTAAGCCTGCTGACCAAGTAACCAATCCGGAATGTGGGTAGGTAGCAGTTTTACATGTGTTCATAGTATGTTTTTTATTTTTATTTTTTTTCAATGGCTCGACAGCCCCTTGGGGGCCTAGGCCGCCTCATTTTTCGAGTCTTCACGATCACACTTTTTTTAAACACACCACACTCGGTAGGACTCCTCTGGACGAGGGACCAGCTCGTCGCAGAGACCTCTACCTGAGAACACACAACACTCACAAGAGACAGACATCCATGCCCCCGGTGGGATTCGAACCCACAATCCTCGTAAGCGAGCGGCCGCACACCCACGCCTTAGACTGCGCGGCCACTGGGATCGGCTATAGTACGATGCAAACAGTAATTAAATTAGTATCAGAGATTACCTTAAGCTGTAAACATGAATTGCAAGGCGCCTGGTTGGACTTAATCCCAGGAGTTTGTGCTTCAGCTGCGAACATTTCTAAATGATGTTTCTACAGAACAGCAATATTTATTTTCTCTCGCGTCGCTTGATTTATAGTGTGACATCCATCAAACTGAAGAGAAGGACTAAACTTACAAAAAAGGAGGAATATGAATCTAGAGTTAAAGGACATATTTGATTTTTCTTCATATATCTGTCTGTTCTTTTGGTGACGTTTTTCATCCTTGACTGAATACGAGTGTGGTATTTTTCGCGTTTTCATCTGTTAATGTGTTTGTGTATACCTCCTCATCCGTCCGTGTCACTTATAGAAAGACAAATGGATCCTTGTAGCGTCACGCTCCACCGCTGTGTCTGCTTTCTTCCGTGAAGCTATCTTTTCCCCCAGAAACTGTCATACGCGTCTTTAATACTAGCCCTGGCACACAGATTTACCCCGAATTAAACAATTTCAAAACAAATAATTTTCTTGCAATAGACTTTGCTTTCATTATTTGTAAGCCCCTCCTCGAATATTTAGGCATTAAAGTAGCTTCCATTTTTCCCCATGAGAAAGAGATAAAACGTTTCGAACGTTGTATGTCTAATTTAATTTTTAGTAAAATTTGTTTAGTTTATCACTTTACATGTCTCATCATCTTTGACATTTATTTATTCTTCATGCATGTTATGGGGAGAAAATTATAATTATTATATTTGGCCTTTATATAATTTATTGCATCAAGTAGTTGCTAAAATCTCTTTATGATATATTTCCAAGATCGTTGAGAATACCCATTTTACAGTAGCTTAGGTCGCGTCGAATCTGAATAGTTTATAGTTTTGCTTTAAAAGCAGGGTCAATAAGGTCAACAACCCTCTTTCTCTCTTCTTTCCACCCCCTCACAATCTTGGCACTTGTAGCTAGATGAAATGTCAACCCTGTACAATGAAGCGGGAAAGGGTAAGGCAGATATTGTGTTGCTTTTTTTTACCGATATCACGGGAATTTTTACTATTTCAATAAATCTGTTGCCTTTTTTACCCCAACACTTTTAAACTTAAAACTGTAACGGTTACAGTATTATCAACTGTCCCTCTTGTTTAAAAACCTGTTAATCTAGATGTGAAAAGGTCTCCTGTTCGAGACCGGTAGGGTTTATTTCTGACTTTGCTGCATACTGTACCATTCCCTTTTCACTGACAACGGACTTTATAAATGTGAAGTATATTAGACCAAAGCCATGTTCAGGTGAGATTGTCTTCTGCAGCCAGTCACCAGAGGCCACATAACATATATGTATGTAAGGAAACAACTTGGTGTTGCAAGGATTCGTTTCAAAGACATAAACAAAGGAATATGTTCCAGACTTTTTAGAGGTTATAGATGCATCTTAATCGAATAGGGTGTGGATCGGTCCTTTCCGGCTCAGAATAAGATCTTCTGGTACTTTTTACGTACGCGGTATTTAAGATTTGGGTTCCTCAAGAAGGGGAAATTCTGCAGGTTCTCAAAAAAAAGTCACTGCTCCATTGAGTTAGCGGTGAAGATTCTGTCGTCGTTGACTTCATCTTCTCTGTCATTTTTATCTTAAGGGGGACGGAGGAAATGCTAATTAAACTGTGGATTTTTATCTTCACCTTTCCAGACCAGCAGAGGTCAAAATGGCGGAAGGTGTATGCATATAAAAGGCAGCCATATTTTAACACTGCAATTTCGAACTGTGAACGTATTAGATATGTGTCATGTCTTGTGTACCCTGGTGACGGCGAAAGCGGGTCCATCTGAAACGTCGGTACATATTTACCAGATTACAAGGCGTCACATCCTAGGAGGCTTTTGCTTCATAGCTATCGTCATGATAAGCCCGAATCTATTATATGTTCTATACAGTCATTATTTTATCTGGCAGATATCGTTTGTCAGATAAAATAAAGATCCTGTATTGTTACTTCAACACTGCCCGTCCAACAATCCCAGGACGTCTTCACTATGGACAACTCAGCAACGTTACACTGTTAATCCAGGACTCATTCAGAACTTTGTACTTAGAGACAGGATCAAATTTTTGTTTTTCCATTACTGTTTAATTTCCTCTTTCTTAGCAAAAAGATGGTTGTTCCAAATGTTATTTAAAAACTCTGTAGTAACTGCAAAATGTGCTAAGCGGTAGAGTGATTTTATTTGTACTGGCACCGAATGTCCACTGGGAAAGATGCGTTCAGTCTTCAGTTCTGAATTCACCTCGATTTTTTGTGGAAAACCAAGGAAATCCTCAGCAAGTACACGAGGTCTCTGGCCGGGATTTTAAGTACATCCCAGTTACAATTGAAGACTGAATCAGCTCCTCTTATCCGGCATAAATGGAGACCAACTACAGCCCGCGTACCACGGTTTGAAAATCATGTGGTTTGAAATAAGTTATGTTTATAGAAGCTTCTGTTAACATTATTTGATTGGCTTTGTTAACAGAATGAGCAGTGTTCTGTTTTTAAAACCTACTGAGGTATATTAATGAGATGTTAAGAATATGGTTACCTGAACTGGGCAACCGCTTCATTATTTTGATGGCCCAGTGTTGTGATCTCGTGTTTGTCTTATTGGTCATGTGATCGCCGGAGCGTGGCCCCTATGTAAACCAGTTAGCACCCCGCATCGCATTACTCAGATTAAAACGTTTCAACGACCGCCTGCACTATGAAGAAGAAATAATATTTTGTATTGACGCCTGTCTCTCAAATTAACTGATGGCCTTTTTTTGTACACATGATCGATTTCGGATAGTAACACTAAATTTAAGTTTAAAATATGAAACACATATGTAGCCTGCGTGTATCTTTAACTGGCAGAAGTAACGGTCAAGGCAATTTTAAAGAGACGTTGTTTATCTCGGATTAACTAATTAATACTGAAAGTCTAGAAGAAAAATTCAATTTAATAATCTTGTCATTCCTATGACTCAACAGCCCCTTTTCGGGTGCCTAGGCCTCCTCATTTCGAGGTTTCATGATCACACACATTAGATACACCACACTCGGTAGGACTCCTCTGGACGAGTGACCAGCTCGTCGCAGAGACCTCCACCTGACAACACACAACACTCACAAGAGACAGACATCCATGCCCCTGGTGGGATTCGAACCCACAATTCTAGTAAGCGAGCGGCCGCAGACCCACGCCTTAGACCGCACGGCCACTGGGATCGGAATAATCTTTTGATAGCTTACAATAAGTTTCGATATTCTAAGCGTATTTTATTTTCAATTGAAGAAGTTTTACAAACATCGTAAATTGCACAATCTTAAAGAAACATGAGGCGAGGTGTAGACTGAATTTGACTCTAGGTCGGACCAGTGCCCGATATTTTGAATGCTGGGAGTGCATTCACTGGATGAAAAAGTGTTAGCTTGTCAAAAAGAACTGTGCTGCATAAAGTTATGTAATGAGTTAGGAGTTTTAAGGAACAAAGTACATCGTTTTACACATTAAAATTATAATATCAGTGTCGCCGACGCAATAATTTCACGTGTCATCACTCATCAAAAATTTAAAAGACAAACAGACCCCGATATTATTATTATTATTATTATTATTATTATTATTATTATTATTTGGTGTTTTGTCTTGTTTATTTGTACTGTTTTGTATTTTATTTGTTCTTTTGTGCTGTCTTTGTAATTGGCACTTGTGCTGTTAAGCCTGCACGTTAGTAAGTACCCATTGAATTGAATTGAATTATTATTTATAACACTTATGCAGGGTATTTACAATTATATGCCAGCAACAAACCATGTTTCTATGGCACACAATGTTACAGCTACTCTCTGATTACAGTATAGGGCACAGGCCAGGCAGTGTTGTTTCCCATGTCAAATATGTTATACTGTCACATCAGTACTTCCGCAGTACGCGTGCAGTGCCCAGTGTGGCTGTTTGCTGTAGTTCCTGTTTGTCGTGCTGGCCAGTTGTGTTGCTCAGGTACTTTCTGAACAATTTGCAGACGGTTTCAGTTGCCAACATTTTTACTGGTATCACTTTTGTTTTTACATTCCACTTGCGCTGTATTTCTGTTATAAGTTCTTCATATTTTAAAATCTTTTCGGCCTCTTATCATATTTCTATGTCATTAAATTGCAACGTGTTAACAGACATTTTCCTTTTCCATTATCAAGGATTATGATGTCCGGTTTATTGTTAGGGACGGTTCTGTCAGTTATCACTTTTTTAATTCCGCAATATGGTTACCTTAATATATTCCATAATTTCCGTTTATTAGTTAGTCAATAACTATTAATGGTTATATTACTTTCATGACTTGTTTCTACTCACTTTGGTACCTGCACTTACCAGTGATCATTTTCTAATGTTATCCCTATTTTCTTGCATGTGTTAAAGTGTACTTGAGCACACACTCATTAATCGCTCTAGAGTATATTCTTCTCTTGCCAGTATATCGCATGCTGATATAATTAGGTCCACGTTCTCGTCACTTTTATTATTGTTTATTATTATTATTATTATCATCAAAATGAATAATGTATTTTGGGCGAAGAAACACAGTTAAATATTGGATATCACAATTGTGTCAAGATTTCGATATTTCCGGTTAAACTATTAAAACCACTTGGCAAATTAAAAGCTGTTCAGAGGTTATGTTTTGTCTTTGAAGACTTAAAAACTATGCCTACACGACCAGAAGTGCGTGTGCGTATTAGGCGTTATGTGGTGTACGTATGTCACGTTACACACAAACAAATGCAGGGCATAAAGTAGGTTTTCCCACGCCTATGAAAGCAGTTATTACAAGTCTTTCCTATTACTCATGTCTCCTGCCGATTATTTCAGGCCGTTACAAAATAGTGGGAACACAGCTTCGTGGTGTGTAATGTCTTCTACTCTAAACCGTCATGGTTCTTGGCTAGGCAGGTTTTCGTGGTTTCGTAAGGACCTCGAAGCATACAAGAGCATATTGCGGTCATGTGATCCAAAATTGCTTCCTCGTACATCATTCCCAGGTCTTAATTCCGAGTACCTATCTTTTTCTAGGCCCATACTTACAAGTGTAGCGTATAAGTCGAAAATAAAACCATGAAATATATTAGACTGTCAGTAATGTTAGGCCTGTTAGACTGTCAGTAGTGTTAGGCCTGTTAGACTGTCAGTAATGTTAGGCCTGTTAGACTGTCAGTAATGTTAGGCCTGTTAGATTGTCAGTAGTGGTAGGCCTGTTAGACTGTCAGTAATGTTAGGCCTGTTAGACTGTCAGTAATGTTAGGCCTGTTAGACTGTCAGTATGTTAGGCCTGTTGATAGATGTTGCCTGTCAGATTGTCAGTAGTGGTAGGCCTGTTAGACTGTCAGTAATGTTAGGTCTGTTAGACTGTCAGTAATGTTAGGCCTGTTAGATTCAGTAATGTTAGGCCTGTCAGATTGTCAGTAGTGGTAGGCCTGTTAAACTGTCAGTAATGTTAGGTCTGTTAGACTGTCAGTAATGTTAGGCCTGTTAGACTGTCAGTAATGTTAGGCCTATTTAGACTGTCAGTAATTTTAGGCCTGTTACACTGTCAGTAATGTTAGGCCTGTTAGACTGTCAGTAATGTTAGGCCTGTTAGATTCAGTAATGTTAGGCCTGTCAGATTGTCAGTAGTGGTAGGCCTGTTAGACTGTCAGTAATGTTAGGTCTGTTAGACTGTCTGTAATGTTAGGCCTGTTAGACTGTCTGTAATGTTAGGCCTGTTAGACTGTCAGTAATGTTAGGCCTGTTAGACTGTCAGTAATGTTAGGCCTATTAGACTGTCAGTAATGTTAGGCCTGTTAGATTGTCAGTAGTGGTAGGCCTGTTAGACTGTCAGTAATGTTAGGTCTGTTAGATTGTCAGTAATGTTAGGCCTGTTAGACTGTCAATAATGTTAGGCCTGTTGTCGAAGGGTAACCGTTTGTTGAAATTTAGTTAGAAAAAATAATGTGCTAGTTCTACGATATATATATATACATATATATGTGTGTATATATATATATACATATATATATAGGACGTAATCTGTGTCTATGGTTATTAATTCTCTGAAGATTAAAGTCATGTAAATAAAATATAAATTTCGGTTCCAACCTCAGGGTAACGCACTGCATTTCCAGTAAATACCAATGTGTTCAGTGAAATAATACGTGTTCATTCATTCATGAGAAATACTTAAATACTTCAAGTGAAAAAAATACAGGGTGTTGTAATATTAAACCAAGGAGTGCATGTAGTCGGCACTGTGCTTACAGGATGGACAAATTTTAAAACGTTGAAAGTAATCCCTATATACACTTTGGGATCAAATGTTTTTGTCTTCTACAGTAATTATTATTGTTACCTCCACCAACGCCATTTTTATTAACATGACTGTCATTTCACTTATTAAGACTTGTACACTGAAGCAGTGAATGTCTTGGAAACGTATCAAGCCTCCGTGAATGGGGGATCGGCCCATAGTAAGGCAAGACACAACCGTGAAGTACCCACTTTTACAAGAACCTCTTTTACTCTGTCATCTATTGTTAACTGCAGACAGACATCCCTTCCTGAAGTAAACTGCACCCAGCATAAGAAGCACTGAATCCCCATTTATAGGCTCCTATTCAGGTAGGCTTACAATTCACTTAATAGAAGTCAAGTTTTTAGAAAGAAAGTGCTCATGTGGAATCATTGTGTCGCAAGGAATGAACTGCAGTCAGCCATTGTTCCGGGCACAAGTGATGTAAGTCCCAGTGAAAATTCTTTATTCAAATAATAGTCTTCTGGAAATACACCACTGTTGTTTCGGAAATATGTGCTGCCTCCATCTTCAGGATGACTGAACTATTTCAGGTGGCTGATGAAGTGACTGTGAGGAAGAAATTTGTCGATTATAGGCCTACAGGAAGGTTGCAAGGATTATAGCCAGCCAGAGTTACGAAAATGAGAAGAATGAATAGAGCTTGTACCGAGTCAAGGGGAAATGAGAAGTCAACAAACTCAACAGACTGTACCTTGACGGTTAAATCAGCGTCTCACTTTTTTAAACTTTACTCTTTAATTATCTCTCAGATACCAGTTGCCCTTTTTAAGCAATATCGACAATATATTAATTTTTACTTAATTTGAATATTTTACTTAGGCAATATATATATATATATATAAGCGATCCCAGTGGCCGTGCGGTCTAAGGCGTGGGTCTTCGGCCGCTCGCTTACTAGGATCGTGGGTTCGAATTCCACCGCGGGCATGGATGTCTGTTTCTTGTGAGTGTTGTGTGTTTTGTAACGTAGAGGTCTCTGCGACGGGCTGGTCCCTCGTCCAGAGGAGTCCTACCGACTGTGGTGTGTCTTAAATGTGTGTGACCTTGAAACCTCGACGAAACGAGGAGACCCAGGCCCATATAGGGCTGTCGAGCCATAAAAAAAACATATATATATATATATATACAACATTGTTATACGCATTTGTAATGTATTTACTGTTGTAAGCTGGGGAGATCTCCTACTTAACAAAACATATGGAGTTTTCCAGCTTATAGTTTCTGTTATGGCCTGGCGATGACTCTTATGAGCAGAAACTAGTAACAAAAAAACGTATTTTTTTAAACGAAGTGATGGATCTGACTCTAGAGTTAATAAGAATAAATATGCTCTTGCAACAAACTACCCGTTTCATTCCTCAAAAATTCGTGAAGATGGAGGCAGCACGTTCCTCCGAAATGTCGGAACAAACTTAATATCTTACGCTGTGTAATAACGCAGATGACCATCGCCTGAGGTACACCTGCTGTGGGAACCTGAAAACATATGTTTCTTGCTTTATGCTGAATCACAGACCCATAACTCGTGCTCTTTTTCGAGATTCGACATATACTGCTTTTCCTCTTAATTGTGCTGTGTTCCTTATTGACTCTCAGGTACGTCTCCCTTCCGTCCCTGATATTCATTATTCCCTTTCAGCCAGTCTCAAAAGTGTTTTCACTTGCTGACTTCCCGCTTTCAGTCTCGCAAAGACTTGCCAAACACCAACAGAGCTATCATCTCGAGACCATGAAGTTGTCTCGCTATTGATGGCGTTTACGCCTTTTTATGTGGTTTTGTATTTCCACCCCATCACCTTGGTTTTCTATAGCCTCTATATATCCTAAGAGGACAAAGAATTACACCTAAGAAAATTCCTTTCGGGGGAAGAAAACTGTCTCATATATTCTGTTTGTTGAAAATAATATCATGAATCAAGAGTTATGTTTTACATATATATATATATATATATATATATACATTAAGTACTGTATACATTAAAGGTTTTTTAATACCAAAAAATGCACTATATTCTTATAATATTGTCATACCTCCCTACATTTGTTTCAGCCTGTTATAGGCCATCCTCAGGGGGTCAAAGAACTTTAACATAGACTGTACATCTGTTTAAGATTGGTACATCTACTTAAATGTAAGACACAGTAAATTAAAACTTTGGTTCCAAGGGGTTTAAGTATAAACTTCTGTGAAATTCGTACATAAAGAGTTAAAATTACATATCGTTGTATATTTAAAAATTATTGGCAGGACGCAACACGTGATAACATAACACAGAAAGCTACAACACCTCCGTGATACTGCATACAAGACCGGAATGCCAATAATATCTGAACACAACTATTATTCGCAGGAATCGCTACATATTTCGGCTAAAATATGTAGCCATCATCAGATAATGGCTATGTATTTTACCTGAAACATGTAGCTGAGTTTCCTTGAGAAATAATAGTTGTGTTTGGAATGAATATTTTGTATTTTTATTGCTCTTCGGCTTTTTTTCTTCTTCTTCTTCTTTCGAAAATGTAAGCTACAGAAACACACTCTGTTGGAAAAAATACCACGTTTTATGTATTTTGATGTTATATCAGGAATACACATATTAACCACTGTGCTTAAGGGGGCTAAAATGTGTATTTTTTCTAAACGTAAAAAAGTTTCGGAGATTTTCGGCATTTGTAAATGTTTCTTCTGTTTTTTACTGTACCAAGAGTACTTTCTGTTCCATCCAGCCGTTGTGAAATTCCTGGGATATCTTGACATATATGGGTGTCTGGGTAGCTCAGTCGACATAGCGACTAGGCTGCAGGCTGTACAATAGTAGAACTGTCGTTTGATTCCCGGTAAAGTCAAGAGATTATTCTTTTCGAAACTTCCAGATCGGGTTTGGAACCCAACCAGCGACGTACTCAGTGCCTTACCGGGGGATCTTGTGCCGAGGGTAAAGCAGCCGCGGCCTAAAACTAACCATTCACTTTCCTCTAGTGCAGAGTTAGAAATTCTGCATCTATTCCTTGACTCCACGTATGCTTTGATGGTGTTTACAGGCACAAGTTTACCTTTACTCTGAACTTTACAATCTCTGTGTTGTTAGCATACCACATATATGGGATTTCTTGTTTTTATTTTATTTTATTTATTTTTTATTTTTCATTTACGGTCGTATTAGGAGGAGGAGTTTGTGGATTCCCCATGTCAGATTATGGATTTCTTCTTTCTTTGTGTGTGTGTCGTTGTTGCTACTGCTGCTGCTGCTGTTGTTGTTGCTACTGCTGCTGCTGCTGTTGTTTGCTACTGCTGTTGTTACTGCTGTTGTTGTTACTGCTGCTGCTGTGTTGTTGTTGCTACTGCTGCTGCTGCTGTTAGCTGCTGCTGTTGTTATTGCTACTGCTGCTGCTGCTGTTGTTATTGCTACTGCTGCTGCTGCTGTTGTTGTTGCTACTGCTGCTGTGCTGCTGTTGTTGTTGCTACTGCTGCTGCTGCTGTTGTTATTGCTACTGCTGCTGCTGTTGCTGTTGTTGCTACTGCTGCTGCTGCTGCTGCTGTTGTTGTTGCTACTGCTGCTGCTGCTGCTGTTGTTGCTACTGCTGCTGCTGCTGCTGCTAGCTGCTGTTGTTTACTGCTGCTGCTGTTGTTGCTACTGCTGCTGCTGCTGTTGTTGCTACTGCTGCTGCTGCTGTTGTTTGCTACTGCTGCTGCTGCTGTTGTCTACTGCTGCTGCTGCTGTTGTTTGCTACTGCTGCTGCTGCTGTTGTTGTTGCTACTGCTGCTGCTGCTGCTGTTGTTGCTACTGCTGCTGCTGCTGTTGTTTGTTGCTACTGCTGCTGCTGCTGTTTGTTGCTACTGCTGCTGCTGCTGCTGTTGTTGCTACTGCTGCTGCTGCTGTTGCTACTTGCTGCTGCTGCTGTGTGTTGTTGCTACTGCTGCTGCTGTGTTGTTGCTACTGCTGCTGCTGCTGCTGTTGTTGCTACTGCTGCTGGCTGCTGCTGTTGTTGGTACTGCTGCTGCTGCTGTTGTTGTTGCTACTGCTGCTGCTGCTGTTGTTGCTACTGCTGCTGCTGCTGTTGTTGCTACTGCTGCTGCTGCTGTTGTTGCTACTGCTGCTGCTGCTGTTGTTTACTGCTGCTGTTGTTACTGCTGCTGCTGCTGCTGTTGCTCTGCTGACTGCTGCTGCTGCTGTGTTGTTGTTGCTACTGCTGCTGCTGCTGCTGTTGTTGCTACTGCTGCTGCTGCTGTTGTTGCTACTGCTGCTGCTGCTGCTGCTGTTGTTGTTACTGCTGTTGTTGTTACTGCTGCTGCTGTTGTTGTTGCTACTGCTGCTGCTGCTGTTGTTGTTGCTGCTGCTGTTGTTACTGCTGCTGTTGTTGCTATTGCTGCTGCTGCTGTTGTTGTTGCTACTGCTGCTGCTGCTGCTGTTGTTACTGCTGCTGTTTTTGTTACTGTTGCTGCTGCTGCTGTTGCTGCTGCTGCTGTTGCTGCTGCTGCTGTTGTTGCTACTGCTGCTGCTGTTGCTACTGCTGCTGCTGCTGCTGCTGCTGTTGTTGCTACTGCTGCTGCTGCTGTTGTTACTGCTGTTGTTGTTACTGCTGCTGTTGTTGTTGCTACTGCTGCTGCTGCTGTCATTGCTGTTGTTTTTACTGCTGCTGCTGCTGTTGTTGCTGCTGCTGCTGTTGTTGCTGCTGCTGTTGTTGTTGCTGCTGCTGCTGCTGTTGCTGCTGCTGCTGTTGCTGCTGCTGCTGTTGTTACTGCTGTTGTTACTGCTGCTGTTGTTGCTACTGCTGCTGTTGTTACTGCTGTTGTTGTTACTGCTGCTGTTGTTGCTGCTACTGCTGCTGCTGTTGTTGTTACTTCTGCTGTTGTTACTGCTGTTGTTGTTACTGCTGCTGTTGTTGCTACTGCTGCTGCTGTTGTTGCTACTGCTGCTGCTCTTGTTACTGCTGCTGTTGTTGCTGCTGCTGCTGTTGTTACTGCTGTTGTTGTTGCTACTGCTGCTGCTGCTGTTGTTGTTACTGCTGTTGTTGCTACTGCTGCTGCTGCTGTTGTTGTTATTGTTGTTGTTGCATATTTGGATTTCTGTACGTGTACATCCATTATTGTCCATGAAGGGACCGCTTCCTCAGAAACGTGTACCAGCTGTAGGTGACATTATGACGATGAATCAGAAGACGGACTGTTCAATCAAGCAAACTGTACTGTGTGTATGACTGACCAATTTCCTCCGTGAAACTCGTATGTCACTAGGCTTGTGCCCGATGCTCAATTCTCGCGGGAAGTGTGGAGCGGGAAGACAGATTCTCCTGTAAGTGTTTACTGGCACCATCTCATTAATCACTGCTCCCGGGGCCGGCATTATCTCTTTTCTTTCATATGCGCACTAACAACGCTTTATAGACTGCACTGTGCAGTTCCAGCAAACACAGAACCGTGTTACTGCCTGACTACTTGACATACTGACTTATTGACTGACAAGCTGAGTGACTGGCTTACTGATTAAATAAAGAAATACGCCGTAGAGATCTGTCCTTGAGGAAGGAAGTCCATGCTTGTATTGAAACCTGATGTTCATCAATGTGTTCACAAAAGTCCGACTTTTCACCCTATCCCGAGCTAGTCCAATCAATTGGTAGTTACTCATAAGCCTATTTTTAATGCTATCGCCCTGTATACGTCTAGCTATGTATCTGTGCTTCTAGAATTAAATGTCCAATGTTAGATTTGTTTGTTTTGCCCATGAGTTGGCCTGGCAGGCGGTATAAAGGCGAAGCCCTAGGCTTTCTTCGAGACGAAGTCTATCCTGACTGAAAATTTCTTGGCTTTTCCCTTCGCCTTTGTTGTATGACGGGACTGTAGGCCAAAGCTAAAATACGCTCTGAACATGTTCTTCTAAATCCTTAATTGCTCATCATTTGCGAATGGCGCCTCACCTCATTCAACTTTACAGACCAAGCCTACAAACCCAGCAGTCGAAAAAGTGTCATTAAATATCAGTCCCGAGAACTACGTGTCTTGACGTTGCATTCTGTCAGCTTTAGGCCCAGTCTTTCTAGTTAAATAGCCCTACTATTTGAGAAGAAGTGAAGTTCCTTGTAATGTAGACCTGTCTCCAATTCTCTGCTCATTCCGCCTACCAACAACCAACTGTGAGTATCCCTTGCGTCTCTTTGGTGCTGTATATATGGTATATTTCCACCCCTTACTGTGCATTGTATTCACATGCAGCCCTGGGTCTCTGTATTATGAACTTCGCTGTACATTCTCTCTCAACTTTCTCGTCTTTTGTGTCCGAAGGTAGCAAACTCCGGCAGTCCCCCAAGTGGACAAACGATTCAGCAACAGGCATTGAAATACAAACGTTCAAAAGACGCCCGTCCCTTCCAGCAAAACCTACAGAAACCTGAAATAAAGAAGCCGCATATATGATAAACTATTTTAGGGTGTTTTCATGATCACTGGTTAAAGACTACTTTCGACAGCAAATTTTGTAGTTGAAACTTCAAAGTCTTTCACACCAGTAGCATTATATAGGCATAACAGTTGTGTCTATAGTTCGTTCCGTTTGTTTTATGTCGTTCTCACACCGAATAAAATTAACTTTTTTTATATATATTTAGTCGTCCTCTTCTACCTACTCCGGTTTCCCGTTTCAGTGTCGAGGTTTATATCTCCTTTTGATCACACACAGAGACACAACACACTCGGTAGGACTCCACTGGACGAGGGAGCGGCTCGACGCAGAGACCTCTACCTGACAACACACAACACTCACAAGAGACAAACATCCATGCCCCCGGTGGGATTTCTTTTTCTTTTCTTTTTGCCTGTCCGGGGTTTTTCCCCTTTGATCCATTTTTGTACTTTTTAAATCCTTTCGTCCTTCATGTCACTTTACGTTCCATGCTACCGTCCTTACAATAAACACAACACAAACATCCATGCCCCCGGTGGGATTCGAACCCACGATCCTAGTAAGCGAGCGGCCGAAGACCCACGCCTTAGACCGTACGGCCACTGGGATCGGCTTCGAACCCACGATCCTAGTAAGCGAGCGGCCGAAGACCCACGCCTTAGACCGCACGGCCACTGGGATCGGCTTCGAACCCACGATCCTAGTAAGCGAGCGGCCGAAGACCCACGCCTTAGACCGCACGGCCACTGGGATCGGTTTCGAACCCACGATCCTAGTAAGCGAGCGGCCGAAGACCCACGCCTTAGACCGCACGGCCACTGGGATCGGCTTCGAACCCACGATCCTAGTAAGCGAGCGGCCGAAGACCCACGCCTTAGACCGCACGGCCACTGGGATCGGCTTCGAACCCACGATCCTAGTAAGCGAGCGGCCGAAGACCCACGCCTTAGACCGCACGGCCACTGGGATCGGTTTCGAACCCACGATCCTAGTAAGCGAGCGGCCGAAGACCCACGCCTTAGACCGCACGGCCACTGGGATCGGCTTCGAACCCACGATCCTAGTAAGCGAGCGGCCGAAGACCCACGCCTTAGACCGCACGGCCACTGGGATCGGTTTCGAACCCACGATCCTAGTAAGCGAGCGGCCGAAGACCCACGCCTTAGACCGCACGGCCACTGGGATCGGCTTCGAACCCACGATCCTAGTAAGCGAGCGGCCGAAGACCCACGCCTTAGACCGCACGGCCACTGGGATCGGCAAATTAACTTAATACATTGTGTTAATTAACGCAGCATAGTTCAGAATGGGGAATGATGGGATAGGTATGAAGAAGAAGAGTAACATGCGTGGCAGTAAATTCACGAAATAAGTTTTTTCCCTCTGAATTCCATGTTTTTCACTTACAACACTACGTTCCGTGGTGTCTCACTAAATACTCTACATATTGAAAGTAACGTCATAAAGCTTTTTGTTCTTAGTGTAATTTGTATTTCTTTTTGAGCTCCGCAGTTTCCTTGCACTATGAATAATTGGTAGCAAATTTTATAAAGCTGTATCTGAAATGCATATAAATCTGTAGCTGTAAGCTTTCATTCCATAAGTGGAAGTGAAATTATATCTCCGTTCGTTCTTAACCTTGGCATTAAATGGAGTTAACTGGTCAGCTTCACGCCCCTGCCGCTTTATCCCTTGTAAGAAGTCCCCGTTATCCATTCAATAAGAGACAGAGTAGACCCCAATGCTGTTCTAGACACTTGGGAGCAGAAAAACATTTCTTGTCCCTACTGGGATTCGAAAACGATGTTTCGCTTATCGCACCCGTAGCCTAGTCACTATACTGTCTACGCTATCCCGGCTTCTCCTTATATGAAACAAGTTACATTAAATCTCTGGATAAATTTGATTATACTTTCCCATTATCAAACGTAATCGGGATTCGTTTAGCACGCGTAGTTTCGGAGATGAAGCAAGATGATATATGAGATCTGCGCTCTTCTAGGATATTACGCAGCGTTGAGTGGTAGCTCTGTACCGACGTTTCGGTACAACCTATCTGTCCCATCTTAATGGTTCAAGAAGTCAAAAAGAAGTTCTTGGACTTCTTTACCCTTGAAGATGGTGCCGATAGGTTGTCCTGAAACGTCGGTACATAACTACCACTCAACGCTGCATAATATCCCAAAAGAGCGCAGATCTCATCTACATCGCGGCGGAAGCCTGAATTCACGCAAGATGGTGTATGAATATACGTACAGTAGGTAAAGGTAAAGCAACCCCATTACAGGCCTTGACAGGCCCTTAGGGTCCCAGGAGGTTGAGGCTCCCAGATTTCTAGACAATCGGCACATGAAGGTGGTAAGGTTGTCAGCCCTACGCACCGGCCGCCTTTACCCCCCAGGAAAGATTCCTGGTACTCATTTCTGTTAGAGGCTGAGTCGACCCCAGGGCCACAGTGCGACCGAAACGATTATGTCACTGAAAAATTCCAGTGACACCATCGGGAATTGAACCCGCGACGTTCCGGTTTGTAGCGCAGTGTCTCAACCAACTGCGCCACCGCGTGCCCCCGTACAGTAGGCTTGTTCTAAAATATTAGTTAATTTTGTGTACTTAGCTTTTTGTGAACGCAAAGTCCAAAGTAATTATTTTTAGGATCTGATACTGAAGACAGATGTGTATCTCGGTCGGTAAGCAGAGAACGTCGCACAAAGCTGTATCGTGTTACTGTGAGGTGGCGGTGTAAACTGCCCTTGTGAGAGTTGCTGCCACGGAGAGGTCCCATGTTCAGGAGGTACTCGCACTTTGGCTGCTAGAATGCAGCATAGGAAGTTCCTGTTCAGCAGAATAGTGACTTAAAGACTGGTAAATCTTAAGCTGACGCTTGTGATAATAAAGAGTGATGTAATCAATTTTACGTATTTGGTAACGAAACAATCGTAATGCATATAATTAGCAAAGATGTTCTTAAAGTAATATAGCTGGCACAGTAACTAACTTACTGTCTGAGCAACGCTATAGTTTATAAGTTGATCTCCGGATTCCCACTGCAGAATTTCATGTTCGGAGTCAGCGTAGCGCATTTGGGCCGTATTGTCGATATGGCGGTACTGTGGCAAGTTCTACAAGCAGTTCAGTCCTTCTTTGCCAGTTATTATCTCATCAATGCTCTCTAACTCATCCAGCATTTAGGAATGATACAATAGGCCTCGCTGTGGCCGCAGTACCAGGGAACTCTTTCTCACCTCAGTAAAGGTACTTGCCATAAAGGCATACAAGTGGGGTGGAGGCGTAGCTGTACTCATTTTTAACCTCGGCACTAGGTGCAGGTGAGTGGTTAGCCTCACGCCCCGGTCACTTTACCCCAGAGAAAGGCACGCCAGCGCATACTGAATAGGGGGCTGGGTGGGTCACACAGCCGGTCAGAACGTTTTGGAGAAGTGCAAAATCTCTTACCTCTTCGAGATTAGAACACCGTATCGTCCAGTCTTCTCACCCCAGCGCAAGAAAAATGAAATTATTGTGTGACTAATTACAAGCTACGACAAAGATGGCTGGTGCAGTCGCGTGTTGTAGCTTGTATTCGAATACAGGCCTACATGTTTTGAATCTCGACTGGATTACCTTATTGTGCTGGCTGGGACTTCCAGTGGTCTTAAGCCAGCTACCTGCCGACAAAACACACTGACAACGGACAAGATCAAATTCTTATCCACACGCAGTTCCTTTTTCTTTATTTCGGTCGGGATATTTTGCTCAAGCTCCTAACGCTTTATTGATTCCGCTGAATTTGGCCCACTCTTGCTCGCAGAAATGTATGGGAACCATTACAGTGGACACCACAAGCTGGTGTTGGTTACACTGCGAAACAAGTGTCGGCTTGCAGCTGATGTGAGACTCCCAGGACACCCACCTGAACACATTTATGATTTCTCTGCACACGTCAAATTAGGGGCAGAGGAGTGCTGGACACAGAATTCGCTGTCATAGATATGTCAAGCTTCAACGGCAGTAGGAATGACGTTTAGACCACACTGTCTTCTGGGATATAACTGCGTATTGTTTGGGGGATAACCACCAACATTGCGATGTAAGGCTCCACCTTACTCTTCAGATCAGAAGAGGCTGCAACCCTGAAGTGTAGGCAGTAGGTTCCTCGAAACTTTCTAATTAATCTGTAAAACCCATGACGTCATTTATGAAATGAGAGTTGTCACGGATTTTATCTCTCTCTGTCTGGAGATGTGCCACTGACTGGCTAAACTGATTTAGGCGTCTAAATAAGAGACTGACATATACACTAGTAGGTTATATGGTTTCTATAATTTATCAACAATATTATAATTAATATAATATAAAATTGTAATTATGGTTATTAGTGAGCCGATCCTGGTGGCCGCGCGGTCTAAGGCCTGGGTCTGTGGCCGTTCGCTTGCTGGGATTGCGGGTTCGAATCCCGCCGGGGGCATGGATGTCTGTCTTTTTTGAGTGTCGTGTGTTGTCAGGTACAGGTCTCTACGTCGGGCCGATCACTCGTCCAGAGGAGTTCTACCGATTGTGGTGTGTCTGAGCGTGATTGTGAAGCCTCGATAATGATAAGGCCCTGGACCATTAGGGACTGTTGCGCCATTGGGCAAAAAAAGAACTGGAACTTGGAACTAGTGTGTGGTTTGGAAAGTTAACACAATTCACCAGCTATAGTCTGCGCTTTCTAAACATCAGTCAGTTTGACTGCAGATTCTTTCAGCACTCCGAAGATAAAGAGGCATAGATCCAGAGGCTTCAGGCTGGTTCTCTAACTAGGTAGCTAAGACCATCGCGAGGAATTCCTTGAAAAACAGAATCATTCAGCTGGTCAAAAATAATCTCACTTTTATAGAGCACCAAGTTTAATTAAACTGTTTAAAGCAAATCTTTATTCAACTCCATCTTAAAGCAGCTTAACCCGGTTAGCAACTTCACATTTTTGTATGATCAGTTTGAATATTATTTTCCTAGTCTTCCTTGGGGTCTCTTCTACTAATCTCTCCTGCTAAGACTGTATAGGCTGTAGTGATTACGCTAGCTTCTTTCTTTCGTTCTTTCTCAGTCAGACCTCTTCTACCTACTCACTGTAGGTGCAGAGGGTTACTGTTGCACCTAATCACACTCAGTTGAACACACACATTCGGTAGGACTCCTGTGGACGAGGGATTGACCCGTCGCAGAGACCTCTACCTGACAACACACAACATTAATAACAGACAGACATCCATGCCGCCTTCGGGATTCGAACCCGCATTCCCAGCAAGCGAGCGGCCGCAGACCTACGCCTTACACTGCGCGGCCACCGGGATCGGCCCAACTGCACTATCCCGGTCACATATATCTACCTAATGGGATTAACACAGTGTGCAGTTGTGATTCTTGCATTCGTCCTGTGTCACACAGTCATATACCAGTTCCTCACTACAATTCTTATCGACTAGTGTAACCAGTATTTTTTGGACTCCACATTTTCAAATATGTTGACCCTCTTCTTGGAAATTATGCCACGTACATCTACACGAATAAATGTTTTGCTTTGAACTTTCGAAGTTTATCGAAATATTAATGGATGGCCTATTTGGAAATGACATTAAAAAATTGTGAAATATTCTTTCCTGCCCTGAAGATCGAAGTAGTAAATTTATGTGAAACGTTGGTACCATTACCAAGTTACACTGCATAGCATTTTAGAAGACTGTAATCTTTATTTCGGTTGAAAGTTTATGTGATTAGTATTTTCGCATTTCTTTTGCTTGTCCGCTTTCGAGGCGCGATCCCATGTCCTCATGACCGCGCCAGCTGAAGGCGAGTAGCCACGCGAGTAGCCACGCGAGTAGTCCTGACAAGCACAGCATCCCAAGTCCAGGCTAAAGCGAGCGAGGAATGGGTCGAAACCAAAACCCCGCCCATCTCAACCCTCCCTTACTCTACCACGTGATCTGATCTTTGACTGTGGCTAGCCAATAGAAAACCTTGCTAGACAGACACGCATTAACATCCCCTTTATCCCCTCCAACCCTTCACCCCCTCTACAGTTTTCATGTTCTGGTTTGTGATGCTTTGCTCTGGCAGAGTCTGCGTAGTCTGCTCTGTCCCTAAACCCCTCTCTCCTGAAGTAAAGTAGGATATGAGATAGCGTGAGAGAAGTGGCCGAGTGTGAGAGTGACAAAGAGAGAATTACCGAGCTATAGTCTGTCCCTGTTCCTCTTGATCCAGCCGACGCGGAGACAATATCATCGTTGGGGTTTATGCCAGTAACATGGGTGTAAAAGCTAAAAGCATGGCGGGTTGGTAGTGGTGGGATTTGTGGAGTGGCACGCGAAGAGCAGAAAGAGACAGAAGACTTGATGTTTTGGCTGTTGATGCTTGAGTGTGGGATTATGCTGCAGACGGGAAGGGCACTTGGTGAGGATAAGCCTATGTGTCAGCCAGCGTCCTCAGCAGACCCACATGACGTGGGGTTGGTGTAGAAAGCTAGAAGGGTGGTCGTGGAGGAGGGTTTTTGTTATTATCTGGTTGCCTGGCTTCACCATCCCTTCTCTTCGTTGTAACCACTACCACTACCACTACCACCCTCCCCCTCCCCTTGCTATACATACCCCCTTCGTGAAACACCCCACACCCTCTCTTTCACCCACTTCACACCACTAAACCTTGGCAACAAAGTGCCACACCAGAATGTCACCAACCGCGAAGTCGTTCTGAGCCCCAACAACGATGATTATCGTGCGGCGGATTGTTTGTTTTGAGGAAGAAGACGCGGTTCATCGGACGTGAATGCCGACAGACCAGCTCACAAAATATCAACACGTGTTTCGCCACATCGTTTCGGTAACTTCGGTGTGCACACTTTGCCGACAAGTAAACCCCCAAATTTTCCGTGTGCTTCACTGGACATGGTGGGCCAGACTGCGTCTTGCTGCCCCTTGCTGGAGGTCAGACGGGTCTAATCGAGGTATTCTGCTGGTACCAGATAATCAAAACAGTTTTCTAGTCATAATATACTGCATTAAACGGGACTTTGACGTGAGGAAGTGCATTAGAAGAGCCTCGGGACCAGAAGAGAGAAAGTTGTTGGAGATTTTCTTCAACTCTTGTGGAATAAGTTGTAGAAGGAATTCAGAATGTCGGACAGAATTTGTTAATTGTTTGTGTGAATTACCAAAGACAAGGTCCAGTTGCCTAGGCCTATTGTGTTTCGGTTACTTTGTGACTGTGTTTTGTCCAAATGTATTTTCGAATTTGAAATGCAGAACACGGGATTGGAGAATATACAGTGACACTGGGACTTTGTGGTTCAGCGGTAGCAAACATGCTCTCACATTGTTGGAGAGCAACAATGTCATTGTGTGTGTAGATCTTCGGGGATTATTGTTGGTGCTACAGTTTGAAGCCGTCACACTGGATCCATCAAACTTCAGCCTGTTTTCCTTTCGGCCTCCAGCCATGGACCTCACCACCGCTTACCGCTACAACCAGAACATGATGGAATATTATACTTGTAAGAGTAAGTCTTAATCTTAGAAGCAAGTGGGCTCTCGCACAGGTTACGTCACATAAAAACCTTGAACTTCACAGTAGGAGGGAATTTTGAAATCAGTATGTAGCCTGTCAAGAGACATAAGAAGAGAGACAGAAGTACGTATTGAAAATGTTAAAATTTGTAATCTTTTTAACAGATGTTTATGATAAACTAACTGTAGAGGGTGAGAAATCGGCACATGCAGACTACAATTCGTGATGGAAATAAGATACACATACAAAATTTATGCTTCGGAGGAAGGAACTATTGGGCATGAGTAGGCATAATGTAGTAGATCATATGAAAATGGATTCTATAAAAATAGAGTGTAGGTCAGTATTTATGTAAATTTTGATGTTTAGTAAAAGACGTGTTCATTAACACGAAGTGTAGGCCAGTAGCGTTTAAAGATTGGATGACACTGAATAGTGGGACAAAATTCTGTGGAGGGAGGTGGCCGTGACTTATTTAAAGAAAATATGCATCTCTTATAGGTCTAGGAAGGAACTTAGTTAAAGGAAAATATATCTGACTAAATAAGGTCAATATATGTAACTAATGCGTACAATTAATAGACAGAGGACTTCCGTGAAGCCTGGGGTTAATCGGAGTGTGTCCCAAAAAACTTGTATAAGATGGAAGGTAAGAACACAAAAAGTATTACCATTATTATTATTTGAAATAATATACCGGCCTTTGCCTGTAGCGCTAAGGAAAACTACTAGAAACTAGAGAGGAAAGCGTGTGTCCAGGCTTAGATTCGAACGATGTCATCCCGAATATAAGTCTGAAGTGATAACTCTAGTTCCAACATGCTGTGTGAAAACTAGAGTGTGATAAGGTGGAGTTGATTGAAGTGACTCAGGCTGAGGCCATTGGAAGGATTTTACAGATACGGTGATGGACTTTCAAAAGCAAAGGCTTTCTTAATGTGTGAAGTAATTATCAGTATTGCAGAGGAAAGCACACCTTTCATTTATTCACTCTGTTAGTGTGTTATATGTAGTATGTGTCAGTCTCGGTGACCGTAAGGCCCAATTCGCGCATGATCCTGGACGGATCCCTGCGTGTCAGACCCCTCTGTCCGCGTGAAGTGGGCCTACGAACCGTGCGTTTCTGTGATCCTAAAAATAAGGTGTTATGCGTTTTTCGTATAAAAATATCTGCAAAAATTTAAGGCCAAGGCTCGAATCGTGTTAGATATCTGGTAGAGAAAAGACAGTGAACTAGTAATACCAATTACATAAATAGCTAGAATCGCTGAAAATATACATGGCATGTTGATTGCTGTAAAAATTGACACCTAAAAGAAATGAAATATAAGTACAAGTTTTTTCACTAAAATACTGATAAATCTTTTCAAAATATGGCGTATTTAAAGTTATCAGACATTCTTCAGTACAATATTGGCAATTTAAAATACCGGTACTGTGTAGTGCGTCCGTACTGACATCACAAGTAACTGGGTATAAAATATCTGACGTTCTCACGGCAGTACGTGCGTCCGTACTGACATCACAAGTAACTGGGTATAAAATATCTGACGTTCTCACGGCAGTACGTGCGTCCGTACTGACATCACAAGTAACTCGGTATAAAATATCTGACGTTCTCACGGCAGTACGTACGCCCGTACTGACATCACAAGTAACTCGGTATAAAATATCTGACGTTCTCACGGCAGTACGTACGTCCGTACTGACATCACAAGTAACTCGGTATAAAATATCTGACGTTCTCACGGCAGTACGTGCGTCCGTACTGATATCACAAGTAACTCGGTATCAAATATCTGACGTTCTCACGGCAGTACGTGCGTCCGTACTGACATCACAAGTAACTCGGTATAAAATATCTGACGTTCTCACGGCAGTACGTGCGTCCGTACTGACATCACAAGTAACTGGGTATAAAATATCTGACGTTCTCACGGCAGTACGTGCGTCCGTACTGACATCACAAGTAACTCGGTATAAAATATCTGACGTTCTCACGGCAGTACGTGCGTCCGTACTGACATCACAAGTAACTCGGTATAAAATATCTGACGTTCTCACGGCAGTACGTGCGCCCGTACTGACATCACAAGTAACTCGGTATAAAATATCTGACGTTCCCACGGCAGTACGTGCGCCCGTACTGACATCACAAGTAACTCGGTATAAAATATCTGACGTTCCCACGGCAGTACGTGCGCCCGTACTAACATCACAAGTAACTCGGTATAAAATATCTGACGTTCCCACGGCAGTACGTGCGCTCGTACTGACATCACAAGTAACTGGGTATAAAATATCTGACGTTCTCACGGCAGTACGTACGTCCGTTATACGTCAACTGATTTAGTCTTGTAGCCCCGCAGACGGTCACCATCATTTCTGAGGAACTGTTCCCTCCATTTTCAGGTTAGAAGAAATTTTTCTAACCCGTAAGCATCACATTTCTCCAAAATATTGGTAACAACCTACCAAACAACACGGCTAACATTACAAAAAAAATTTTGAAAGAGGTTTGGCTATATAGAGCTATATGGGGTGAAGGGGTATGGTTAGGAATGTGGATTGGATTAAAGTAGCTCAGGATAATGTAAAATGCCTGACTGTTATGAGCATAACAGTAAACGTTCCTATTACAAGAACCTTATATTTGCTGGCTCTCTGAGGAACTATATACATTGGCTCCTTTAGAAAGAATATGTTCAGTGAAATCAAATTACGACATATGATTTCATCCCATTTTCAGTTAAAAAAAACTAATTCATTCATAAAATTAAACTAACTTTCTTAAATATTATTACAATTGTAGCATGGCCCGTATTTATAGAACTTTCATGTAAACTTCCTCTCCCCCTGCCCCCACCAAGCAGCAGCAATAGCATGAAACGTTTATCTTACAATATTTGATTACAAGAGAAGAATTTCATGATAAAGGGGCTCAGTGCTTGTGTAATAGGAGTAATTCGTTTTTCAACAAATAAAATCCTGGCCCTGTATGCTACAGACCTACCAGCAAGAGTACCGTTCGTCGTCGAAGTTACATTTGCTTTCTTTATCAATATCACAACGTAAGATCATCAGTAAAACATTTTCACGAGGTGTGGTATTAGAATGGCAATAAAACGTGCTCTGGTAATATTAAAAAAAACAAATGTTTGACTAAATACGTAATATAATATATAAAATATATCATATATAATATTCATTCATTCTGCAGTCTGTCCTACGACAGGTCCGTAGCCTCTTCCAAAGCGAGTTCTCCACAGGGTGTGATCTAGTGCTTCCTCTTTCAATTTCCAGTATCTTTTCTTTTCCTTAAGGTCATCCAGTAGCTGCTTACGTCTTCTCCCTCGTCTTCCCTTCATTTCTATCCTTCCTTCTAACTTTCCTTCAATCACGTGTTTCAGAAGGCAGTTCCTACGCAAGATGTGACCAATCCAGTTAGCCTTTCTTCTTTTTATTGTATGTAGTATATTTCTGTCCTCCTTCACTCTGTGTAATACTTCATATATTGGAATATAATCCAATATATGTATTACTATAATATACTCCTCGTACCAATTAAAAGTGTTCTGAATGAGAATTTGATCTGTGTCCAGAATGTCTATCGCCCTATTTCACACCCCAGTCTCCACTACCGTACATCACGGACATAATTCCAATAGGTGACAGAATATGTTTAGGTCTTAATGTGCAAGAACATGCCTCTTCTTCGAACACAAATTACAGCGAACATTGCTTATAGGCCGTGGATGAATGTCATGTTCGACACTTACATACTAAGTCGGCAGTATGTTACTTTACACAATGTTTTTTCCCCCTTCGAAACGAAACAGAAACGTTGCCTTCTTTTATGTGTGTACTTGAGTATGCGGCTCTGGTTGATTCTTTTACACGCTGGTGGTTATTACATATACAGAAAGTTTTAAGACTAAAAGCTCTACATTTTCCCCACAAAATGTATGTGTGTGTTTGTATAATTCTCATAATAATACCCATTATTTCCCGAAACGTCACTGAACTGATTGGTCTTGCTAGCGAAGGCACACTTTTTCCTATGTCAGGCACGAAATAAATTTATTATCTGTAAAGTAGATTAATATTAGTCTTCAAAGGGCTGCTTTAAATTTCAAAATGTCGCCGAAATGAGATCCTGATCCTTAACTGTCTTGGCCTATTGAACTACGCTTTTTCAGTTACGTGTGTCGTTGCTTATATGGCGGAGAATGCGATTGCATGAAAGCGAATAGTAGCCTATTTATGTCTGTAAGCAATGAATAAGGCTGTCTTGGCTGTCTGCAGACACTGTTTTGACATGTGCTTGTAGAAACTGAATAAAGGCGTCAGAAACCGTTGTAAGTAAGCGTTACCGCTGTATCAACCTGGTCGCTGGATGACATTAGAGCAGTATAGGCTGTAAATTATTCTAAAACTGAACATTAACCATTTTGTATGAGTTCAAATTACGTACAATTCGATTCTGCTCGTGTCTCATAGAACACACTGCGTTTCCAGTACAAAAACAAAATTGCCTCTGTTTATTTGCGAAAATTATGCGAAATCATAAATAAACTCTGAGAGCAAAGTTAAGAGATTAAAGCACGGCACACCTACTTGCCACTTGTCTTTAAATGTGAAGGTTTATTTCTATTAGGAAACTTTAAAATATGTATGAAACAGTAGTGACCAGTATAATCAATTTTTTTTTTAAATTCCTGTTTTCGACCAAATTCGTATATATTTGAGTTTTCAGCATTATCCCTTTGAAGAAAGTTTGACATTTTTTAGACCTGCCAGTGACCAGGTATAGATGAGCCCTATGAATGAAATTGTAGTGGTTATGAGCCACTTTCTTTTATCCTGTGGTGCATAGTTCCTTATCACATTTTATTACAACTATTCTGGTCATATGTAAACATATCTATTTTTCTCGATGAAACTATAATTATAGGGCTTATACTGCGAGTTGGGCCAGGGTCTTGAAACACATATTAGATTCATTCACTCAGTTTCACAAGAAATTTAAAATTTATATTTAGGGGACTATTATTTGTCAAGAGTAGGGAGAGAAATCTCGGGTTATATCTGCACTCGTCCGGCTCACAAAATTCTTTTAAAGGGCGTTAAAATGCCTTTAAATTAAAATTATTGTAAAAAAGTGCTTTAAAATATTTAAGATAAGATTTAAGATAAGGTCCGACGATGTATTTTTGTATTCACCGTGTTGAACTTTCCTTTACTACTAGAGGCCCAATTCAGCTACTTGATAAAATGTTATAATGAGTTACATGCAAGTATAATAAATTATACCTATCGTCATATTGACGACAGTAAATAATTCTAATAAACTGTTTGGAATATTATTTCACGGTCGTTTCTTAAAGAAGCAAAGAGTAGATTTGTCTTTCACATTTAAATGTTAAACGTGACACTAAATATGCAGAATTTCGTAAAAATCTGTAGGCCTATTTCATAAGTAATTTTTACAGACTCAAAACTTAAATAATGATTGTGATGACCGTCAGTAGCTACAGATATACTGTTATGTTGCGTTGTGTGAGGTGTGATTGACACACACGACATTCCAGTAACTGAATCTACCGCCGTCTTAAACCGACTGTTTGTCATAATGAGAGCATTTATTCAAGATTACTTGCGATAGTTAGAATACAACCCGCGATATTTTGATACTAGGGTAAATACTCCTCCCATTGGTCTATCTGACATCTGCCTAATAAAATAGTTTTCTAAAAGAGGCGGCAGACACTATTTTCACCAGTATTGCCATTTTTTTGAAGAAACAGGTTATCAGCTAATTAATTTTAGTCCTGTTATATAATTTTCTTTTAGGCCTGTATCAGTTAAAATAAATTTTATAGATGTATTGCTGTAGCAACGGACAGTCGTTGCTGTGGTGCCTATTATCCTTATACAGGTAATACTGACTTTATAGAATAATATCTGTAATAGGCGATAATCATTGCTATAGACCCTGCTACACCTAGGGCTAATTTTAACAACAGAAAAATCGAAGACACTTGGAGATATTTGTGTCACCATAATTTGTGCTTAAAATGTATTATTAACTTTTTGATAAAATATAGTTGTATCATAGTCAGTTAGTGTAAATGGTTTTGTACGAAGTGTATTCAAAACCCACTTCATGGCTTGAATTTCTCAAATTGAAACTTAAATATATAATTTATATTAACGTATTTGAAACATTGTCTACAAGGGAGGTTTTGTTGGAAAATATGCTACGATGTTGGAACAGAATTGTTGGAGTGGTCTGAAAAAAGGCAAAATTTGCAACTTGTTTTTAATTGTCGTAGTGCTATTTAAGTACTACAGGAAGAAGTAAAAAATTTTTCCTATGATTGGTTCACAATATCACCTTTTCCCGTAATGCCACAACACAACAGACCATAGCTGTGGGTCTTCTACATTCGACTTTTAATCACTGGTAAAGCAAATAAAAGTAAATAGACGTGAATATTAAACTCTGAAGTGGTTTTAAGGAAACGGTAATATTTTACTCAAGTATCCCAAATTTCAAACGCTGCGATTAAACGAATTACTTCTGTATGTCAACAATAGGTTCAAATTGTGTCCCTGCAGGCCTTTACGAAGTACAATTGAACTCGGTTACAACGTTATGAAAGTGACTGAATATTTTATGTCGTTATAAACGAGTATTATTGTTATAACCGTGGAGTATAATGTTATGGCTAACAGTGAGGAATTAACTGGTACCACAGAAAATCTGACGTTATAGACGAGATGTCGCATCAACCGATGTCGTTACAACCGGGTTCGACTGTACTTACACATCCTTCCGAAACTGTTTCTCATCATTTGTCTTTTCTCGCTGATGTTCATATTATATAGCTGATGTTCTACAGTGTATAATTGCAAATTCTCACGTTAACAGAGTCAATCAGCAGCAGAGCCATTACTGTTAGATAGGACTACTCAGGGATAAATTAGGTCTTATTTTATTTCGTTAAGCGTATTTCCAATTAAAAGTCGTATACTTCAGTGACATTTAAGAGGCTATATTTTACAAGGTGTGTAATTTCTTAATTGTTTTTAACCCTCTTGTTTAGTTGGAGTTGGTACAGGGGTTTAGGTTTGTGTCAAATTAGGGATTATATTTAATTCACACACAAAAAAAAGTTTAATTTTTTCTCTACCCGTTTTTCGCAGAACCTTACACTGGACTCACCTTCCAAGAATCCACACTGGATTAAGGGATCTCAGGGTCGTTAATGGGTTTGTAATGGGTTCTTCCGAAAAACACTACAAACATGGGATTTATTAAATCATACCTTCGGTATATACAATTATTATGATATCCATCTAGTGAGCTTAGGTTTCTGAATCCGCACACTGACCGTTTAACATTCGACCACCATGAGTGTTCAACAAAACAATCCCCGGCAGAGAGAAATACCCTGACGGCACCGTGAGCCGTCTCCCCCCAGAATTGTATACCAAAAATCCACGATGTAGTATCAACTCTCCCACCCAAAACTCACTAATCTTCCTTTTATAATACTCTCTCGCCTCGGCCTGCAACCTCTATCTCCTCTCAGTGCCTCCCTGCCCAAGTTCGAATGACTTTCCCCGGTCAGTGATTGGTCACCAAGACACTTAGCTGCGGACGTGACAGCACAATACTTTGGAAATTACTTCCAGAAGAGAAAATTTTTAAGTGTAAGAGGGGCCACCTGTTCACCCCCCGGCTACAACACAAATCAATATTTAGGTACCCAACAGGAACGATCCGTTATAACGTATATTCGTACATTATTTTATCTGTTATCCACTAAATATTTTCGAGATGAAACATTCAGAAGCTTAGACAAAAAAAAAAAACAGTTTTAGATTCTATATTCATTCTATGCACTCCATGAATGAAGAAATGCTTTTTTTAGCACTTTGAATTCTGACACGTGTAACTCAAGATTTTTTTGTATGTGATAGGTTAGAAATTTAAAGAGGAATGACGATCGTGGGTTATGATGCCTTGCAGTCTGATAGAAATTTACAAACACTTCGAACTTATCTACTGCCTGCATCTGCTTTTTCACGCCTTATTCCCTGTTCATACCCTGAAGATGGAGGCAGTATGTCCTACGAATATTGGTAACATTTTATCCGACTTGTCAGGCTCACATCCAAGAAGGCAGTGTTCCTCGTAGTCGCCGCCGCGAGTTCTTCAGATCGTAAAATTTATACATGTGCTTCCACGAAGTGGAATTTAGGTTTGCTGGTTTAAGTAATCTTGTATTTGTTCATGCCTACTTGAAGCATTTCAACAACACTTATTTTCTTGTCTTTGGGAGTATCGTATACTCTTTAAAATCCATGTTTTTTTTTACATTACGTTTCGCCCGCTGGAAGAAACCTAAGGCTGTAGTCAGGGGGACATCTGACCACAGGGCCTACAATTCCCTAGACCACTCACCCTACGCCCTCCTGTGCGTCAGTTTGTCTTTTTGTTGGGCAGCAGCCTCACCACTTTTGTCCATCGCTATGTGAACATTATGGCTTTTAAAGTCGCCTCGTCTTGGTAATTTTCAGTTCCCTGACTTCAGCATTATCAACATGCGGTCAGAGCACCCTGCAGTGTGGGGCATTGTGACGTGATTTCAGGCTTCCGTCGCGATGTAGATGAGACCTGTGCTCTTCTGGGATATTACTCAGCGTTGAGTGGTAGTTCTGTACAGACGTTTCGCGACAACCTATCCGTCCCATATTCAAGGGTTAAGAAGTTCAAGACGACTTCTTGACCCTTGAATATGGTACCGATAGGTTGTCACGAAACGTCGGTACAGAACTACCACTCAGCGCTGCGTAATACCTTGTATTCCAGAAGAGCACAGGTCTTGCCTTGTGACCTGTTTGTTATAGAGATGAACATTGCAGTCTTTTGAGAAGCGGCGATGTGTATAGTGACAGTAGACAGAGGCACCAGTTGCATCGGATACGTTGGTACCTGACTGCCAAACTATACGGCGTCATATCCTTGAAGGCAGTGTTCTTTATAGTCACCGTTATAAGAACCTGTTTTTATGTTTTTTTTTTCAGAAATGAAAATAAAGCGTGGTACGTACCTGCGTGAAATTATAGTTGTAATGGCGGTAACGGAGCGAACGTAGTAACCTGATGCACAATTCGTAATTTAAGGTAAAGGTCTCCCCGTAAAATGTCATTCAAGCGCAGAGGGGAGTAGAGGTATACCTCCAGTCATATCTAACCTCGGTGCTAGATTCGTGTGGATGGACAACGCCACGCCCCGGCCGCTTTACCCTCTGTACAGGAGGCTGGGTGGGCTCAAGGGCCGTTCTGCACGATATGGAGAAAATATCTACCCCCCACCGGGGTTTTAACCCCAAGCCGTCCAGCCCGTAGAGAGTCACTATACCGGCTACGCTATCCCGGCCGCTTCAGTTCGTATTGTAACATATTAAAATGACGCCAGTGTGTAATAACCTGCTAGAATTAGAACGAAAAACACCAGCCTTTAAGAATTCTAAAATACATCACGTCACCAATGAATGGTATGTCATTTCTGTCCAAGAGATGTGCGTAGAGTGAACACAGAATTTGGAGGTCGTGGTTGTCGCCCTTCTGATTGCCGTTTCTTCTCTGGTTATATCTAATGGACTTGAATTAAAAGTTTGGTGGGTGGCGAAGTGTCTGTGTAACATCAACTAAGATCCTTAGGAAACATTTGACTTTGTTTTCTGTTAACAAGGTCGTCAAATTTAGACGTACTTTGTATTATTAGGCTGAAATTAACTTTCTCATTTTCTGGTAACAGACAGAAATAGAAAGGGAGGTTCATCGACAGGGCAATGGGGCTGTTGGAATAATATAATTTACGCAAATATGTAGTTTCTACGAAATTCAGCTGCAACATTTTATATAGCTGGCATATATGTAACAAAAGATAAGCAAATATAATCTGTGACTCTGTGGATTATAATGGGATGTGGTGATGTGATTAGATGTGAAAATATCGGCATACTTTTTCTTAATGTAGAACATCCCAATTGGTGATTTCAGGCTTCCGTCGCGATGTTGATGAGATCTGCGCTCTTCTGGGATATTCCGCGACGTTGAGTGTCTTGAACCGTGAAGATGGGACCGACAGGCTGTCCCGAAACGTCGGTAAACCATTACCACACGACGTCGCCTAGTATCCCAGAAGTGCGCAGATCTCATCCCCGTTGGTGATTTATCAAGTGTACATCTTATTAGTTTGTCAGTTGAGTGTGGCCGCCGTACTAATAAAAGGTAAAGCAATCCCATTACAGGCCTTAACAGGCCCTTAGGGTTCCAGGAGGCTGAGGCTCCCAGATTTATAGACAATCGGCACATGAAGATGGTAAGGTTGTCAGCCCTACGCACCGGCCGCCTTTACCCCCCAGGAAAGATTCCTGGTACTCATTTCTGTTAGAGGCTGAGTCGACCCCAGGGCCATAGTGCGACACCATCGGGAATCGAACCCGCGACGTTCCGGTTTGTAGCGCAGTGCCTCAACCAACTGCGCCACCGCGTGCCCCCACTAATAAAATGTACACTTGGTAAATACACCAACGGGGATGTTCTGCATTAAGATTATTGGCGCTAACCAAGCGCATATCCATCGTTACAAGCACTGAAACTCTGTAACTGTAATGCAAATACCTATATATTTTTAACCAAGTATGCCTAAGACAAGAATGAATACAAAGTTACACAAAATTCAAAATTCCAAACGGTTTTCGGATTTCTAATCAAAACAAACACAGCTTGTCGAGGGCGACTGAGGAACTAATAAAATATACCCTTGATATAATTCTTATTTGTAATAAATTAGTTTCATGATCACTGCAGTGCTCAAATTCACGTAGAATGTGCCTGATAGCCTCTGTGTGGACTTTTACTGTATATAGAACAGGCTTTTTTTTCTTTTATCGTCAGGAAATGTGAAAGGCTACCATCATCTTCTTATAGATATACCTCTTTCTTTACATGCTTATCCGTTTTCTCTCTTCTTTCCATTTAATTTTTACGCCTACTTGCATGTGTCTGTGTATCTCTTCCTGTATCCAAACATTGTATGACGTTTCTTCTCTCTTTATCTTCGCATCTTTTCTCTGAGATGAAAACTTCGAGGAATGGGTCTTGGAAGGCAAGCCTTTTTATCCGACCAGACTATGTTATGCCCAGTTTGCTAGCTTTTCTTCTTACAACGAAAGGAGAGAGGTTCTCGCATCTTGCTGTAGATTCCTTTAACGCAATTACCGGCAGAACAGTGTCGACAGACTGGATGGGCCGGGTACCTGCCTCTGTGGCGGATGTTGGAAGAGGCATGTCGCACACAGCGAGTGCCAGATCAATGATGTATCTTTGTGCCTTCGTCATGATTTGGATTGGACTTCTTTCTCTGATCCTAAATCCTATGCTTTAGCTTATCTCCCGGGCTTTAATTCCAGCGTCAGGATCGTTGTGTTCCTGTTTCTGCTTTGCAGCTGTGTCTGTCTTCATTCTACAGACTTCTGGTCTAGTGTAACCAGTTTATTTTGCAGTCTTCATTTTTGCAGAAAGTATATAAAGAATTTAACACTTGTATTATGACGTTATCAGTGACCTATTTTCGTAATGCCTGCACATTAGAGGTGGTAAGAATATCTACCTGTCAACCGTATTTTTCTAAATATTATGAATCCTTTTCGGTTTCCCGGTACTTCCCGGAAATTGTCTGTACATTACATTTGATTCTCTTGATAATTTTGTTAAAAATTGCGACGCACCATGTAGTTAGTTATTGAAATTGGCAAATTTTCTTCTGTAATTCCCATTAAAAATTAAACAACGTACAAATAAAATTTGGATGAAATTAATACATCAGTTGTTTACTGTGTTAGCAAAGCGTTGAACTAATACTCTACAACTAGTACTTAATCTTCTTCAATGAATTCTTTAAATTTTGGAGTTTTTACCGAAATACATTATTGATCCACTTTATTTGTTCTGTAGATATGTTCACGAAATATACTGATAGCAAATGTTGAAGATGTGATGCGGAAACGTCTTGGGAAGTCGTATTTGGAAAATCGAGTTGTGGCTTACGGAAGAGGCAAAATTAAAAGGGATTTCGGTAGCGCACAAGTTACTGACTGTGCCTGCTGGTATAGGATGGGATCCACTGGCCGATATTACTTCGAAAATTACCTAAATTGGGAGTTACAGCATGGTTTCCTATTTACCCTGTCATTGTATCTGTCTTAAGAAACGTATGCTGCTATAGAACGGAGGGCCGCCCACGCGAAGTGTGCGATGGGGCTGCGTACTGATAGATCCGCTCCTAGTAAGGTTAGATCCAACCCTGATGCAGCAAAGAGTTGGTAGGCGCGGGGGGTGCATCCTTTTTTCCGAAAAGAAAACCAGACAAGGCAGATCTAATTTAGTGGAACAGAAATGGACGCACCAGCTTCCAGAGAAGGGGATTCTGAACGTGGAGGAATAGTGGGGCTCCTGCATGCAATAGTGGTATTAGAAACCAGTTTTGTCACTCTATATAGAGAACAATTTTTATTTGAGCGGTAAAGTAGTGTATACTGCTCCAGAAATCTTGATTGACTGCGTGTCCCTCTGAGTGTCTGTGTCACTGCCTGATGTGCAGTGTCTGTGTCTGTGTCACTGCCTGATGTGCAGTGTCTGTGTCTGTGTCACTGCCTGATGTGCAGTGTCTGTGTCTGTGTCTGTGTCACTGCCTGATGTGCAGTTGTCACTGTGTCTGTGTCACTGCCTGATGTGCAGTGTCTGTGTCTGTGTCACTGCGTGATGTGCAGTTGTCACTGTGTCTGTGTCACTGCCTGATGTGCAGTGTCTGTGTCTGTGTCACTGCCTGATGTGCAGTGTCTGTGTCTGTGTCTGTGTCACTGCCTGATGTCTGTGTCTGTGTGCTGTGTCTGTGTCACTGCCTGATGTGCAGTTGTCACTGTGTCTGTGTCACTGCCTGATGTGCAGTTGTGTCTGTGTCTGTGTCACTGCCTGAGTGTGCTGTGTCTGTGTCTGTGTCACTGCCTGATGTGCAGTTGTCACTGTGTCTGTGTCACTGCCTGATGTGCAGTGTCTGTGTCTGTGTCACTGCCTGATGTGCAGTGTCTGTGTCTGTGTCTGTGTCACTGCCTGATGTGCAGTGTCTGTGTCTGTGTCACTGCCTGATGTGCAGTTGTCACTGTGTCTGTGTCACTGCCTGATGTGCAGTGTCTGTGTCTGTGTCACTGCCTGATGTGCGTGCAGTGTCTGTGTCTGTGTCACTGCCTGATGTGCAGTGTCTGTGTCTGTGTCACTGCCTGATGTGCAGTGTCTGTGTCTGTGTCTGTCACTGCCTGATGTGCAGTGTCTGTGTCTGTGTCTGTGTCACTGCCTGATGTGCAGTTGTCACTGTGTCTGTGTCACTGCCTGATGTGCAGTTGTCACTGTGTCTGTGTCACTGCCTGATGTGCAGTTGTCACTGTGCCTGTGTCTCTGATAGGTCGGGATAGCGCAGTCGGTATAGCGACTCGCTACGGGCTGGACGGTCCGGGCATTGAATCCCGGTGAGAGAGAGATTTCCCACACCCGTCCAGACCGGCCCTGGGGCCCACCCAGCCTCCTGTATGATGGGCACCGGGTCTTTTCCCCGGGGGTAAAGTGGCCGGGGCGTAGCGTTGACCACCCACCCTTACCTAGCGCCAAGGTTAAAGAAAGAGTAGAGCAATTCCTCTGCTCCCCCTCTGAGCTTTCATGGAGTGTTCTAGGGTCAACTTTACCTTTTATCTTTACTTGGTGTCTATCTGTATGTGTGCATGATTACGTGGACATAACTGATCAAATAACTAACATTCTATTGTATTATTCCATTGTACATATTTCACAGTATACCTGATCTACATTAACAACATTGGTATAAACACAATTAACAACAATTATACAAGTTTCTTAGAATTTTTGTTTATGTATCCGACGTGTATCCGTCGAGCTAGCCCATCCTTAGTGAAATTCATTCATTCTGTAGCCTGTCTTACGACTTTGGCGTAGCCTCTTCCAAAGCGAGTTTTACTGAAATAACACGTGTAAAAGTAAATTTTTCTACAGAATAATTTTAGAGGTTTCCACTTACATTGGAGAAATAACTTTACATATTACTACCAATTAAAATCTCTTAAAAGAAGGTATTCTGTGTAGAAATAAAAATATTTGAAAAATATTGGCCCTGTATATGAGTTAACTGTTAAATACGATTTCGCAATTGATCTAATCTAACGCACCTACTTGCCGAATTGACTTACACAGTGGCACATGAAATCTCCCGAGTTGCAGGTTGTTAGTCGGTTGTTAAATAACTTCCTATTACAGGAAATGAAACCTTTATGACTGCCATCACTGAGCCTGACAATGGACATTACTGCTGATCCAATTCAATCAAATCTAGAATTATGTTATGGGAAAATTTGGAACTTATTCTGTAATTGCTAAATGGTCGCCTTTTTTTCTTATCCTGCTTCTTATTTCTTATTTTCTTCTTCATCAGCATCTTTTCTCCTTCTTCTTCTTCTTCCTTCTCCTTGTTCCGCTAATTGCTAAAATGTTTACATTCTAATAGTGCATATTTCTGTTCTAATCCCATACCTCTCACTCCTTACGTCATTTTTTCAGCTTCCAATGTTTATAATTTCGTACAAGGCTTAAGAATTCTCTCGAATAATTTTGGCTGCAATATTACACGTTCTCGGTTTATAATTTAAGATTATAATTAAAGATTTCGATGTTTGCTTTACAATTTAAAGAATAATTGTCTCTTTTTCATATATGGGGACCTATTGTTATAGTATGTAATTTTTTAGACCCTTATCGTAAGACAGCATATTCACTTAGATCATAGATTACAATTTCTCTCTGAACATGAATGCTTATGCCCTTAATAATTTTGGTGCGATAGTTACAGACGAGAGCATAATTATGTAAATGTAACACTTAATTTGGATAATTTTAAAGCAAATAAATAAGTGAATCATCTCCAAGGTCATTTTAGCCAATTATATCTTAACGAGATTACCTGAACCGTACTCTACGAGACGTGCTGCATGTCTCATTAACGATTTACAAAATATTTCACTAAAGACGACCTGAACTGAATAATACTGTAGCACCATGAAGAGGGAGAAGGCTGCCCTGATCTAAAACATATCAGCAAGTATATGGCTATGTAGAAATTTGGTGAAATTATATTGGTGACAAATTTAATATGGTAAGTAGGCTTTACCCAGAATGGTGAATTTATTTTTTTTTTCTGTATTCAGCTAAGTGACTGCAGATGTGAAGTCCCCACCTATGGACCGGTACTGAAATAATGCACCGGGTGCTCTGGCCTGTCGCTTAGTTCAGGAGCCTGAGTGGAATGCTGTCTGACGTTATTTAAGCCGGAGTATTGAGTGCCTCTTAATACGAGTACACAAATTAACCCACATTAATTGCATTTATAGTGTTTTAAATATTTTTATTGCTAAAAATGTTTGATGCACATCTAAATTTGCCAGAAACTTTTTTGTCACTCCTTATTGTTCAGAAATTTATCGGAATTATATATAAAATTAATTCCATACCCTACAGTAAACGTAGTATGTGTCAATTTTGGAAAACAGTCCGTTAATATGTTTAAGGAAGTGTTTAAGGAAGTTTAATTTTAAGGAAGACTAATTATGAGAATCTTACGGTGGAGGGGGGCAAAATGCATGTCCTTAATCTTACAACAAGTGGTAATATAATTACCACTGGTCTTTTAAAGGTTAACGCAATCACAAACAATTTGCCTAAGAGATTATTTACCTTTTAAATTGTTAAGAAAGTTTCCGTTGTTATAAAACCTAAAACTCACCTCCTTCACCACAAAATCCCGCTAAAAGCCCACGTGACGCATTTCAGTCAATTCCATGCTCTCACAAGACCACCGATATTTGCCTGTGCAGCCCTACAAATTAATAAGTCTATTATCTGCCATTTACATCTCAGTCTGCAAAAACTTTTTTGCCCATGAGTTTTCCATCCAGATTGTGTAAATTCCCTGTTGCGCCCTCTTTGCTACTGTCGCATCTAGTTGCTTGCTTTTAGTTTCTCTCAGTCGTCCTTTCATTTTAAATCCTGCCCTTGCCTCAGTGTCTTGTCTAAAACTCTCCGTCTTTCTTTTATGTCATATTTACAGTATGTATGCTACATACACCGCCCATACCGTACTCATTCACCTTCCCTAATATCACTTCCATAACATATTTCCATCTATGTCTAAAACCGAAATTATTACGATTCTTGACGTCATTATACAAACAAACATTTGCATGTAATCCACGTGCGTGCTACATGCCCCGTACATAATATAAATGTACTAATATCATAATTCCAAGTAGTTCCGTTTTCAAGAAATTTCTGATCACATACCTGTACATATTCTGTGTCTTCTTGGCCGTACGTGTACTTCGGGTTCCGCTAATCTCAGTCACCTCGTGTACACAACGGAGGCGATGCTTTTCTAAGTTCCTCGTGGCGTCTTATTATAAGTGACAGGGTCGTGTGGTCACCAGGAAGCTCCTGGGGTGATGACAGAGTAGCGGGGTGAGGAGCGCAGTAGTTCCCGCCCTCCGGGATAACAGATCCCCCACACAGTCTTCAGCACTGCCGACAGAAGAGCTGTGCCGTATTGTCTGTCATCCGCGTGTGTTTAAACGAACTGACTGAGAAGTCACTTGGTGACTGCTGTTGTTCAGCGCGTCTTTCGTCTGAAAGTGGATTAATTGCCGTTCATCTGGATGTCATAGGAATCACGTTGTGTTTCGAATGTGTGTTGTGGAAAGACACGGATTTAACAAGTTTCCATTGTTTACGTCTTACAACTTTCCTGCTCAGCGTAACGAATCTGCGGTTTTAGTGTTTGCCTAACCCGAGGTTTGGATTGCGCTAGAAACAGCACGAAACCTGAAATACGTCGTAGTACTAGGGATACGAGTATATCGTTAAATGAATGTTCTGCTTATATGT
The DNA here is from genome assembly GCA_021186555.1 of Reticulitermes speratus. Classification (NCBI taxonomy): domain Eukaryota; kingdom Metazoa; phylum Arthropoda; class Insecta; order Blattodea; family Rhinotermitidae; genus Reticulitermes; species Reticulitermes speratus. The sequence continues at coordinate 4,937,767 of JAJKFL010000031.1, read as the reverse complement.
AATGAATAATTTTATCGGTAATGAAGAGAACTCAGTAGTGTTATTTATTTCACGGCTAAGTTTAATATGGAGCCTCAAATAAATTCGAGTCAACAATATTTTGGAAAGATGGGAAGTATTTGTTACTCGTTTCTTCTAAATTATTTAAAATTTCTTACATATTGTTAGATTTTTATTTTCCTGCTGTTAATAATTAACACAAATTAAACTATAGACCTGAAAATCATTAGTTGAGGAAATTGGCAGTTATGCGCCACAATAAATCGCGGACTTCATTAGGGAGTAACCCAAAAAATAAGTAATCGTAAGCACTTAATAATCTAATTAAGCCTGCCTGGTTCCAAAGTAAATAACAGTCAACCTTTTGCTGCTGTCAGTTGTTACTGCCGAAATTGTGTCGTGAAGTTACAAGACAAGTTTTTAAAACAAAATCTCACTTTCTTCTGCAGTGAGTGGAGGCATTTTTAATTCTATGAAACAGAAGATATGAGTCAACTTTGACGGCGAAGGTGAAATTCTACGGCAGCACATGGAAATGACTACGTCTGCAGCTTCTGCAGTGGCCCCAGCAACTTGTTACTTTGGTTATGTCATTGCTGTGCATCGGACTCTTCTCAAGTTAGGTGAATAATTTGTCGAATAGCTGCTTGTGAGTGTCTCTGAAACACGTACTCAAGTCTGGCGAATATCTCTCCAATGCGCACATGATGGAGTTAAGTACACAACATTTAAACTTCTCATACGAACCAATGTGCGAATTTCTTCTGTGCTAGGGCACTATATCACTTCATTACTCAGCCTTCCTGATGCAGGTGCTTAGGACACTCCCTGTTTGCAGTACTGTGTTTACCTAAGTAATTTATTGGACCCTATACCAAGCCATGTCATCGGCCGTGCCATGGCTCAGGCGGTTAGTCGCCGGCCTCTCACCGCGGACACCCGGGTTCGATCCCTGGTCAGTCCATGTGGGATTTGTGGTGGACAAATAGGCACTGGGAAAGGTTTATCTCCCAGTACTTCGGTTTTTCCGTGTCAATTTCATTCCACCGGTGCTCCAATAAAATGACAAAGCAGAAGAAACATCACCTTCCTCACAGGGTTGCACAATAAGACTTCAAGGCTGCGGTGCGTCCGTAGCATCTGCTGCGGGGCCCTTCAATAAAAAAAAGCCATGTCAATTAATTTTATAGAATCGTCCTCTATGTTCCATTTAAATATGGTTCCACACATTCACGCCTATGTCTTCTATGTGTCTCCTCCCTGTCGAATTCCATAAGAATGTAATATTCATGTATTCCTCCTATGCTTGGCCCATGTTTCGTAAATCTAATACTTAAATATTCCTAAAGTTATGTTGGCTATGTGTAAATCATAAAGTTACTCCTTACACACTACTCCCAATAATTTGTCGGTCTAAAATCAAGTTGCGATAAAATATGTAATTTTTATCTTCAGTTCCAATATTGGTTGCATTAAATAAAGTGGAACCCGGTTATAACGACATCGGCTTATACGACACCTCGCCCATAGCGTCAGATGTTCTGTGGTAGCAATTAATTTCTCACTGTTAACCGTAACATTATATTCCTCGCTTATAACAACACTCGTTTATAGTGACACAAAATATACAGTCCTTTTCATAATGTTATAACCGAGTTGAACTGTACGATCAAACCCTGTACACAGTTTATTAGACGAGCAGGATAGGGCCACCTCCAGAAATGCGTGTATTAAATATACTTCAGACAACGCGCAGTCCAATTCCGTTACAGGCATGACAGTGTAATGACAAGCATTGACCTCAAGTCGGGAGTAGAGCCAATTCGCAACGCGTCATGTTTATTGAATATAGGCCTTCCTCAGACAATGGACAATGTCCAACATAACCACAGTGCAGGAATGTATGTACGATGTATAATGACAGCCAGTCACTTCAAGACGGGACGAGAGCCAACTATACTTGCGAAGGATGTATTTATAACTCAGACAGTGGACAATGCCCAGCGTAGGCTAATTACAGGACATTGAAACAAAAGTCTTTCTAAAAGAGAATGGAAGGGATGTTGTTTCGGTAAATATTTCCCTCCCACTAGGCACTATTTATGATGGTCTAGAGACAGAGTCCACCCTCCTGTAGGTGTTCTGTTCTTCGTTGCGGTAATGGACCACATGATGATTTCACCCCCCGTTCTGTTTGATTATTATCATGCTTGAAGTTATGACACTGGCACTGGGGTTGTGATCAGAAGAGCGTAGCAGAATTATTGGCGTAGATTTCATCGCTCGGTGGCCATGCTAAGAGTTGCTTCACGAAGATAACAGTTCCCAGACTAGCAATAAAGAGAGTGACATGCGCTTCGTGCAAATTGAAAACATACTGCGGGCTCATTTTCAATGTTCTTATAAGAAACAGAGGCAAAACATACTGCGGGCTCATTTGCAATGTTCTTATAAGAAACAGAGGCAAAACATACTGCGGGCTCATTTGCAATGTTCTTATAAGAAACAAGGCAAAACATACTGCGGGCTTGTTTGCAATGTTCTTATAAGAAACAGAGGCAAAACATACTGCGGGCTTGTTTGCAATGTTCTTATAAGAAACAGAGGCAAAACATACTGCGGGCTCATTTACAATGTTCTTATAAGAAACAGAGGCAAAACATACTGCGGGCTCATTTGCAATGTTCTTATAAGAAACAGAGGCAAAACATACGGCGGGCTCATTTCAATGTTCTTATAAGAAACAGAGGCAAAACATACTGCGGGCTCATTTTCAATGTTCTTATAAGAAACAGAGGCAAAACATACTGCGGGCTCATTTGCAATGTTCTTATAAGAAACAGAGGCAAAACATACTGCGGGCTCATTTTCAATGTTCTTATAAGAAACAGAGGCAAAACATACTGCGGGCTCATTTGCAATGTTCTTATAAGAAACAGAGGCAAAACATACTGCGGGCTCATTTTCAATGTTCTTATAAGAAACAGAGGCAAAACATACTGCGGGCTCATTTTCAATGTTCTTATAAGAAACAGAGGCAAAACATACTGCGGGCTCATTTTCAATGTTCTTATAAGAAACAGAGGCAAAACATACTGCGGGCTCATTTTCAATGTTCTTATAAGAAACAGAGGCAAAACATACTGCGGGCTCATTTGCAATGTTCTTATAAGAAACAGAGGCAAAACATACTGCGGGCTCATTTGCAATGTTCTTGTAAGAAACAGAGGCAAAACATACTGCGGGCTCATTTGCAATGTTCTTATAAGAAACAGAGGCAAAACATACTGCGGGCTCATTTGCAATGTTCTTATAAGAAACAGAGGCAAAACATACTGCGGGCTCATTTTCAATGTTCTTATAAGAAACAGAGGCAAAACATACTGCGGGCTCATTTGCAATGTTCTTATAAGAAACAGAGGCAAAACATACTGCGGGCTCATTTGCAATGTTCTTGTAAGAAACAAAGGCACATCAATTTGTTTTTAATCATATGAAGTAGAAAAGTCTTTGCAAATTTTAGAGACACAGTGACCTTAACCTTTCAAATGCCACCTGCTTTAACATCCAGAATCTCTGAATTTTTCTCACAGAGTGTATTTTGTGTGTTCCATATGATTCTCACAAAAATAGCTTATTTTCCTTAAATAACACACACTAAGTAATGGAGATGCCGATCCCAGTGGCCGCGCGGTCTAAGGCGTGGGTCTGCGGCCGTTCACTTGCTGGGATTACGGGTTCGAATCCCGCCGGGGACATGGATGTCTGTTGTGAGTGTTGTGTATTGTCAGGTAGAGGTCTCTGCATCGCGCTGATCACTCATCCAGAGGAGTCCTACCGAGTGTGTTGTGTCTAAGTGAGTGTGATCATGAAGCCTTGACAAGGAGGAGGCCCAAGCCGACTAGGGGCTATTGCGCCATAGAGATATAATGGAGATGCAGTGTGTCTTCTGAGAGGGATAGAATACATTTTTAAATACATTTAAAGACGTTCAGTCTCCAGATTTAACAGGCCATTTCATGTAAAGTGTAAAGACATTGAAAATGATCACAATAACAAAACCATGGAAAGGGTGGTAGGCATAATAGGAAGGCACTCCACAGTATAAGCTTAGGTGTACATAATATATCGATATTGTAAAGCGAGCGTAACTGAGAGCATCATTAAATGTAATACAAATCAAATCAAAATATATTAATCTGTAGACCCTAATAACCAATTCCATATCGCAATAAAAGGGAAGTTTATTTTAAATAGAAACAAATTAACACACTTTATTAAAATTGCTGTATGCATGTGAATTTATAAACATGTTTGTTTTAAAATACTTTCAGTTAATAATAATAATAATAATAATAATAATAATAATAATAATATAGCGCTAAAGCAAGATTAAATTCTTGAAGAAGAAATTATTTCAATTTTGTTTCGTTAATTAATTTTTTTAAATATGAAAAAATGTTACATTTACCAGAATTATAATTTACGATCTCTAATTGATATTGCGTGACAATTCACCATATATATATATATATATATATATATACCAACAACTGCACTGTAATTATATACGTATGGTAAACCTCCTACATGTTTCGGCCTTTCTCGACCATCTTCAGGGAGAGGCATTCTTTGTTGAATGCCACCCTTGGAGGTTTACCACACGTTGTTTATCATTGTATCTAATTATAGTGCAGTTTTTTATATGTATATATATATATATGGTGACGTGTCTCACTGCACGGAACATGGATAATTTTAAATTTCGTGACAGTGTTTCGCACCACAAGTCTTTCAAGAAAAATAAATTTTACTTTTTGGATTCGTTTAAAGTTGTCCTTACATTGAACTAAAATAAAATTATTTTTGGAGGTATTCTTGTAGCGTAGACTTTTAATAACAAATTGAACTTAATCGAAATTTTTAAAGTAGACTGGGAAATGAAATTCGCAGAGACGTGATCACTTTATTATGCCTTAATTTTAGGAAGCGTTCACAAATATCGCTCATAAAGTATTTTCAGTATACAGTTATAACTAGCGTCTAAAGTAAAAACTAATTGGTTTTTAATTTTTTTTTACTATTCACTAATAAAGTTATGTGAAAGTTTGTTAGTTTAAGCCACTGTTGCAAGAAGACGGATGTCAGTCGTGCGGGCGTAGATAAAACGCAGGAGTACAGGTTCTGTGTGGATATTAATGAGGGGACAAATTGTGTTAAAGAGCGGTTGGGGGTGGATTCAGTTGAAATCCGATTAGTGACATACAACCACCCGGGCCATGTGTTGTTTTGCTGTATGCATCACCACCTCCACACCTTCGTTTCCCTCTTACATTAAAATTCCTCGTGGCTTGTACTGCCCACCAGGTAATTTGTGTCTGTCATGGAAATGCTACATATCAGTATATATCAAATTAAGTAACTAGCTAACTAACTACATACAGCAGAGGCTTTGTAAAAAGCTTATGTTTGTACTTGTAGGCAAAAAAATTTCCCACCTCTCATACAACCTCAAATTTTCAAGCGTAAAACAATTTAGGCTCAATTACAGTTTTGTTTACCCCTAATTTTAACCCTTATAAATTTTTCGTGTAGGAGACGAGAACACAAAATATTCTGAGTTCATTAGCTCATACTAGTTACGTCTTGCAGTTAGATAATTTCTTCTGAATTTCAAAATTTTCCTAACATTTTTTTTTATTTGTTACTGTTTAGTACAGAGAACAATGAGCATAACTCCATAATAGACTTCACATTTGTTTAGCAGTTGAAGATATCCGTGTCTTTATTAAATTCCAAAATCCGATATCGTCAATAAAATTCGTGATTGGTTAAGACCCTAAGTCACTTCCGTACGATTTTATTTTCACAAACTGCTCATAGATCGCTACGATCCAATTTAAAATGATTTTCCCAATTACTGCTTGGCCTTACTTGTAGACTTCTACGACGCGGTGTTCTTGAATCCCGAGCTGTGTTATATAGGCTAACTTGGGCACTATTCCGCCAGTCTCGCCCTTTTTAATTATCCTAAAACACGTTAATTTTATTTTTTCATTACATCCTATTCTCTTAACTTGTCCTCAAGCAGTACTAATCAGTCGCTGAATTAATTTTCGTGCCGAAGTGTCCATTTTATGTCTAAATTATATCACCAAGCTTTGGGTTCGCTCTTTAAAATCTTTAAAGCAATACTGTTTGCGTCTAATTCTGTTATAAGTTAGTGCAAATTCAACCAACACCAGTCTTGTTGTTAATACGAGTATTACACTCTTCTTGATGTAACACCGTGTATATTGGTAGACTAGTACTTACGTATCGAAGCACATACAGTCACATCTCAGACTGCCTTATCCTTGGTATGCACGATTCAAAATACGAGGGCCATCTTGTGCAGCTGACAGGTTACCATAGATCTCTAAATTACTATTTAATTAGAAGGCCCATAGACATAATCACTAATACCTGTCAGTGAAGGTAAAGTTCTCCCGTGCCTATTTATATTTCTTGACCTTGGCGTTAGATGGGGGTTAGTGAATACGTGTGAGTGGGTGAATTGATAAACCAGTTATCTTCATTATGACCTAATTTTCAGATTCAATATAGTCTTCTCGGGCGCACAGCCGCGTCAATTCGTTTGAATACAACGTTTCGGGGACTAGCTCCGTCCCCATCCTCAGGCAAAACTGATTTAACATACAACTCGTCTGTCCCGTGTTTTTCTACCTGGCGCGGCAGGGAGAATCAGACCGGTTTGTAGTGCCCAAATAGTTAAGTTGGTGATGTTTATTTTTATAAGTTTCCCCTTTCTAAGCTAAAATTTTGTAAGTGTTAAGATTCAAGATGAAATAGACCTATGGTAGCGTGTATTTCCGCCTATTTAAATGTACAGTCTATTGAATTTTATTTCAAATTAATGAGTGTAAGTAAAATTAACGGAGTATAAAATTTTTGAACGCAATGATTTCTACAGATTTCAAATAAAAAATTTAAGGTAACAATTTACAGAAGTTGTAACTAAAAGAAGGCTTGTGAATGGTTTTTACTTGATAACACTTAACTCGATGCTAGGCGTAAGTCTTCACCATCTTAAACACATATACATACAGAAGCTGAAGGAAATTGCTTCATGCATTAAACTGAAAATGTTGCCCTGCTTAACTCGCCAGACATTATCGTTAATATCCAGCAGAATAACTGCGCCTGTTGAACAATTCAAGCGAATTTCCGCCGTTCTTGAATTCCATGTCAGGCCGCGTGCATTGGAAGTAACGTAGTTTTTTTTATTGTTTTTCTGAGGGAGATTTCCGTTATTTTCTGTCAGTCACTCTCATCAAATGCCTGTCACCGCTCCCATTTATTCCACATTTTTATTTACGATTATTCTTATCATTCTTCGCTTCCCAATTTATGCATCGAAAAGACGTTAAATCAGAACTGAAATCTGATAAATATGCGACCTCCGAAATTACTTGTCTTTCCTGTAAGGTTCAAGTAATTCTTAATTGACAATGGAACTGCTCGTACTAGAAAATCTGTATTTTAGAGAACTGTTGATTTAAAAGAATTAATTTACATAAAACTATTACGTTTACTTGAAACATGATTCTAGAAAAAGTCCCTGCCCGAGTATGTACATTTAAGTTGTTATTACACTTATTACAGGCTCACAATGTCCGGTCAAAATGAAATTCTAGATGAATCTAATATAAAAGGCGAAAAAAAATAATTTGACATCCATTTGTAACACCAAAACAAGAGGTCACATGTTGATATGTGAAAACCTCCATAGAGTAACAACAGTCCCCATTAACAAGGACCCGGAAAGCACTGAACTGTCCCGCCCCGATGAAGCTTCCTGCTCCGCCAACCAGCATGAATGTTGCCCTACCAGCCCGACGGCAGATTTGAATTTTCTGCGTTATGTGCTGTCCGTCACACTTTATGCCTTTATGCAGGAAAACTGACACGCACCTCGGAACGTGTTCAGATCCCGCTGTATTTAATATATATATATATATATATATATATACAACTTAAGGTGTGAGAGATAAAGTGATTTCGTGTTACCTTATAAACTACTTTCACATCAGAAGTTATTTTAATTGGATTTCACGTTATAACTGAATGGAAATGTGGCCTATATACTTCATCTATTCATCAGTATTACGTACACCAGTCTGACGATATTAGCACCAGTCATTTATCAATTAACACTGAAGAATAATACGTGCGTTGTGTAAATTCTTCCATGAAGATGATGTATTCAATTAAGGAAACTTCAGAACCTTTAAGACTCTTTTGCATTATCTAAACGTTAGAAATTTAAGAGAGTTTAATTTCAGGTATTGAAATGTTTATTGCATAGAATAATATATTTTAGAATTTAACTAAGAAGATATATTTAATTTAATAATTTAATCAATAAAAAGTATAGAGTTGTCCCATTAGAGGCCTGGACAGGTCCGTAGGGCTCCAGGAGTTTGCGGCTACCAGCATTTCTAGAAAATCGACACATGAAGGTGGTAAGGTTGCCAGACCTACGCACCGGCCGCCTTTACCATCAGGAGATATCCCTGGTACTCATGCCAATGACCCCATCGGGTTTCGAACCCGCGACCTTCGGCTTGTAGCGCAGTGCCTCAAACAGCTACGCCACCGCTTACTCACAATTTACTCAACGGGCAAGAATATATAGGTCTATATATTTTAAGACAAGAGATACGTCTAGGCCTACATATTTGTATAGAAATATTTATATTCATATCGGGAATATATAGACAGTATAGGTCCATTATGTAGTGGCCGATTTCTATCACACGCATTTTTAACTTTTTATCTACATAAAGTATATCTAAACTTATATCTAAAAAATATAAATTTTTCTAAATCTTACATGCTTCCTGAACAATTCCTTATATCTGATACTTTGTAATTCTTGTAGTGATTTTATAACAACTTATTCTTAAACATTTAAAACCCATTAGTAACGGTATATACCACCTGCTCTAAAATTAAGAACTTTGCATCCCCCCCCCCCACACACACACATTTTATTTTTTGCTTCGATTATCGGAATAACTGATTATTTAGCTAAATAACAACAGATTATCCTTAATAAAGGAGATGAACTGTGCGAGGTTTCTGGCTTTGGCAGCGGTGCAGTTAAGCTCTTAGTTCTTCTTGGACACTGCTCATCGTCATTGGGTGGTTGGTCCGACGTTTCGGGACAGCATTTCCTATAGCCTATACGCTATAGGCTATAGGAAATGAGAATGTATACAACTTTTTTGCCAGAAAACCGCAAAGAAACAGACGTCTTTATAACCCGACACGTAACTATGAGGACACTATCGGAATGAATTGCAGAAAATTAAGAATTGAGAATTTGGATTGAAAATAGTTTGATTTTGGTATGTTGAATTATCGGGCTTCTGTAAATAGGGTTGCTTCTTTCGGTTTTATAATTTCAGGCAATATTTTGGTTAGTGTTCAACGAAGATTCTGCACCTTGAAATTTGTTGTTAGGCTCAACAAGGTGTTCAGTTAACAACACACATTTTGGTTGCTAATTATTTATGTAAGATGTAACACGATTCTAAATTATTTGTATTTAGTGTCTAGGTTTTTACATACAAGAAGCCCTTTTAATGGACGTTCAGGGAATAAAAGTGGCTAATATCACACGTTAACAGATCTTCTGTGTGAAGCAACCAAACTTATCCTCCTATCCTGAGTCGTAAATGCAATAAAATTCTTATCTTATGAAACAAATTTCCAGAGAATTTCACAATGTGTCAGTATATTATTTACAATTGAAAGGAGATCGGAGTATATCAAGAGAAGGGTAACAGTTGGAAATTCATTCCGTAAGGCTCCTTTTCCACGAGCAGTTTTTAGCTGGAGATGCGTTGGTTCAAATGGACGTATTTTCACTAGCGAGCGCTCTATATCCGCAGCGCTGCTGTCAAAGCCACGGCGCGCTAACTCTGCCAGCAGCAGGGACCGGCGTTGTCCCGCGGCTGGCAGCGGCTCTGTTATGCCGCGCTGCTAGGTGACAGGCATTGTGGACAGTCTTGCCGTTTACATGAGCCGCTCTGTGACGCGCTGCTCTGAGCGGGAAGTTGCTGTGTTGTGTCATCTAGTGCGGAACTTTTCTAAAAACGTCGAAGCAATCAACTCTTGATTCTTTCGACACGGCATTATTTATTACTGAACTAGAGCAGCTGCCAGCCATTTGGGACTCCAGATCGTCTTCTTACAGAAATAAACAAGAAAAAGCCTATGCATGGGAGACATTGTGCAAGAAATTTATTGGAAACTATGTTTTCTTTTTATAAATTCTCTTGTGCAACAATGCAAACGTAAGAACTTCCACTGCTACGTCCTTACATCTACTGACTGATAGTGGGGAGGGCAGCAGCGAACGGCAGCGCCGCTCGTGGTAACAGCTGTAGTCCGTGATAGCAGCGCTGCTAAAACCAATCGTGGGAAAAGGAGCCTTATGCCGCTTTTGCTGCTGTCAGTTTGCCATTCGCGATCAGATCCTCTAGATCCACGACTCCGATACACTTACTAGCAGCTCGCGATTTGCTTGACCACCAGCAATATCAAAGTAACGCTTTGACCTGCGTGGGTGTTTTCACTGATTGCTGTTTGCCGTGCTGTAGAGTCGCTTTCAAACATGTCCTTTGTGCAACACTGCGCCTTAGTAGCCTGAAATGAACGCGTGTGGAGGGAGTTATGTTCGTCCGCATGCTAATTAAGTTTTTGGAAATATGTCCCAAAGATTCAGTGACATAAATACCAAATCATGCCACTTGACACAATCATGAGCCGTGTCTATCCACGTAAGATTCTCATACTTAATTGTATTATATTAATGTCAATAATGCTCTCCCATTTCCTTCTCGACTTTCGGGTATAAGTGTTTAAATGGTAACTAAGACCACAGCCCAGGTACCAGCTACGAAAATTATTCTACGAATGGGTCCTGCACTTGTAGTTAGTGTATGAAACTCAATTTAATTCCATTGAATTTCAGATTCAATAAACAGCAACTTTTATTTCCCAGAAACACAATTTTTGTCTTCCAAGATATTTTCCTATCAGTATTATTTTCTCCTACATTATATCTCTTATCTGAAGAACATAGCACGCGGTATATCCATCTCATCACTACCACAAAAACACAAACTTTTCTTCACGTAATATGATACATTCCACAATTAATACACACTTGTTTACTTGAATATTTCCTTCTTTTTTTATTTTATATATATATAAATTGAAAGCTTTATTTTCTGGCTTAGTTGGATACATCAAAACACATCCTACAATTACAAATTGTCCCGTTCACCAATTTTTCCTCAAACGTAACACAAAGCACTCAGTATTAATTTGGATAATGCACCTTGAAAATTTTACCCGTAGTGAAAATTAGGTCGTAGCCCCCATAAAAACACTACCATCGAATATTTCCCTTAGCTATCATTTAAGGTATTCGCAGTTTCTCTTCTTTTCAAACGGCAGTGCGCAGTGTTATCAGTCGCATAAAAGAGACGTTGGCACTAACAACAACACTAACATTAAGCAATAACCAACAGCCTGTAGTTAACGGTATGATTAACTGTACTCAAATCATCCAGGCATTTAGCTTGTCTACAACATGGCAGATTTTAATACTGAAATAAGTCTGCTACAGGTTTGACAAGTGTTATTCACTGGAAGGACACGATTGCTAATTGTATTCGTTGAAAAGCTGTAGTGATATAGAAATAGCGGTGTAGGCTGGCGTGTAGGAAAATGAGAGACTAGATTGATATGAGTATATACATGTAGGAATACTCTAAAAGAATCTGGTGTTAAACGGACACGGTTTCATATGGAGAAGGAACCACAAATTAAATACCTTTTATTCCGTATTTGACTCTGGTGTCTGCCTTTTCCGCCGGTGCATGGCTGTCTGTCCTGTGTGAGTGTTGTGTTCTTAGGTTCTGCGAAGGGCCGATCACTCACCCAGAGGAGTCCTACCGAGCGTGTGTGTGTCATTTAGTGTGATCAGGTGCAAGAATAAGCCTCTACACCTACAAGGAATAAATGGAAGAAGTCAGACTGAGAAAGAAAGAAGAAAGAAAGAAAAATGAGTGCCTCTTAAGCTTTTATGCAGGTCATACAGTATTCTGAAAACTGCTAGCCTAATATGAAGTTCGCTGTCGTTTCTTTGGAAAGTCTGGCCTGAAGTTAAATGGGTGAAGGCAATTAAATAACGTTACAGCCAACCGGACTGCTACATGGCTTCGTTTTGTAGATTAACTTTTAGTTAAGTCGTTTTCATAATATGTACGGCTGCTTTAATTGGGCTAATTAAGATCGTGACGTGTACATAAGCGTTGTGAATGTTGTTTTTCGGGACTTGATACTTGCATGCGTGCTGCTGCTGGTGTGCAGCTCTCGCAGCTTGGCATAACGGGGCCATTACACTGTGCGGGTGGCGTGCCTATTCTTGCTTCATCTGACTTGCGGTTTGCTTCCATGTTTACATGCCGCGATCGGCTTAGGCTTTTATATCACTTCCACAAATTTTTTTTTTTTTCACGGGATTAATCAGTAGTTCAGAATAACACAGTGCATATACGTGACTCCTTTTTTTTTTTTCCTGTATTTTGTGAGGTGACCACATCCAAAATTATTTAAGACACAAACTACATTTCTCAATTAGTAAGCCTATATTTAGGTCCATCCTAGTTTCAAAAATTTTCCCGACAGCCAAAACATGTGAGATATTAGAAAATTAAATCTGAACTCAAAATACTTACAATGTTTTTGGACTGATATAAAATGAAATAAGTTTGTAGCCCATATGTTTTAACAGCATACCCCAACTACACACTCCAAATAAATCAAGTAAATACATGCAAACTCTCTAATAGTTTGATCTTCCATTTGATTTTAATTTTATACAGTTCGTTTAAAGGAGGCAAAATATTTTCTTCGTGAGATATCTTATTTAATCTTTTCCTATTAAGGTACTGTATAAATTATTCTCTGCTATTTCATATAAATACTGGATTTTATGGAGACAAAGCAAACTATTTCTATGCGACATATATTTATGTTTGCTGCATAAAGACATATACGAAATAAAGCCTCAGTTAGACACTATTCTGAACCACTTCAGTCCATTCCAAACCTGTGTAATGTAACATCTTAAGCTTGAATTGGCTTTGCACTAACGTGTTTACATCTGAAAAAAAATTAGGCTCTAATGCGCTTCTACGTGACACTGCTTCATAAAACAGACACACTAAAGGCGGCCAATAGTGTTACAATTTATACCGTATTCTTTTTTGTGGTGTAACGTAACTACGATTTTTACAGCTATATTCAATTATAGCATTTAGACTTGTTGGATGTGATTCAAATTCTCTTTCTCATTTTTATTGTGTAAGTAGGCTTACAATTTAATTCATTAATTTCGGTGTTATGCGTTCTTGAAATTTTATGATACATATTTTGATATTTATAAATAAAGACATTTTTTATTGGGTTAAGAATGGTAACCTTGCGTAAAAATCTGTTGAATTTTTCGGAGACTTTACATGCTTTTATATAGAAACGACATCATTCGTTGTGTGTCTTATGAATTACTGCACAGAAAGAAAGCCTATGTCTTTGTTCGTGTTTTGCGACGTTTTATCAATAACAGCGTTTAATAAATACAGCACATTCAGTGAAGTAAAAATTTTATTAGCTTTATCTTTCGGCCCTGGAGGATTTTTTAGCTTTCTGTATTTGCTGTTCCCGAAAATCACGGCTTGGTTGTTAGATCCTGGTTTGAAGGTCAGACAGGACAGTGGCTGTCGTCACCGGCTTGTGCGGCGAATTTTCCTAGCCCTTCCAAGACATGCAGCAATAATGGAACTGCCTTAGACTATGACACAACCGCTTTGTATTCCTTTCACCTCTTTTACAGTCACACAAATATTCGACGCTATGGAACTTGTTCGGGTGAAATATCGTCTTTAAATAACCACACTCCCAATCAAATTGGTGTTCTGACACTGAAGATCCCCACTAATGGTTGGCCTGAGGCCGTGCCATGGCTCAGGCGGTTAGTCCCCGGCCTCTCACCGCGGAGGCCCGGCTTCGATCCCGGGTCAGTCCATGTGGGATTTGTGGTAGACAAAGTGGCACTGGGACAGGTTTTCCCCGAGTACTTCGGTTTTCCCCTGTCAATTTCATTCCACCGATGCTCCATTACTTGGAAAAAACGAAAATCACTAATCATCTTCATCACAGGGTTGCACAATAAGCCTCAAGGCTGCGGTGCGTCCGTAGCATCTGCTGCGGGGCCCTTCACCACACAAAAAAGATGGGTGGCCTGACACTGACTGAATGACTTAATTTATAGTCAGACAGTAAAAATGAAGTACAGACACGACTGTTTCTGCGAATCTTACCAAGGATAATATTTTCTTATTTGTTTCAAAAAATCTGAAAATTCAAGTTTCATTTTAGCATTCATGAGGGAGACTACTTAATAATATTTGTTTTTATACTTCCAGATTTTGAAATAAAAGCACTTTATGTGAAAGACACATTACCATAACTTCCAACCAAGTCTAATATTTAACTCATGGTCATAAATTTTTTATATTCTAAAAATGTCCCTATAATTCTTTCCTCTGCAGCAAGTTACAAAGTAAAGACCTGGTCAGAGAATTGTAATCCTTATAAAAATAGCCTCCTCTCCCACAGACCATACCTTGTAGTCGTCACTCTTTTTGACATCTGCCCAGTATTTCACCGAATCTAGCTGAAAAAGTTTCTACATTCTGCACATATCAGGACTGTAATAGGACTCTTGCCCAAAGTTTTTGTTTTCTTATAAAATGGAAGAAGTGGTGTGTGTGTGTGTTTGTGTGGCTGTGTGTGTGCAAGGACTCTCAGAACATTGTTTTTTTTTTTGTTTTTTCGTAGGGTCGTTATAAATAGGACATAATGGCGCCGATATGGGGCCTTTGTCAAATTTTATTGCTAGTTTTAGCGTTGCTTCTCGTGTATGTGTTGGCCATAGATATAACCATTAATCTCATCTTTCCTACCAGCGAACTCGTATTTCTCTTCTCGTTTATTTTGTTGTCACATGATTGTAAACGCCATTTCGAGTGTTTCCGGAGAACAGATTTGATCCGGATAAATGGTTTTGTCCGTGAGAGTGACCAACCAATGGAAAAGAAAACCGTCCAATAGATATCACTTTCTCTCGCTACGTAACTGTTCTATTATTAGCAATGCCAGTAAGAGATATCTGCTCGTTCTTGCTTTAAAAATAACAAAACAAAAGCGGCATCTGCCTGTGTAAGAAAAGTCCCCCCCCCTCCCCCCGTGTACCGATATTTGTTGTATTCTTAGCCCAAGGAGAGGCAAATTGTAAACTGCTGACATTTAGATATTATTAATAATATGACCTTTATTAACTTGGCAGTATTACAAACTGGTGAATTAGAGGAAACATATACAGACATAATTCTAAATTTGGAAGAATTACACGTTTTAAGTTTCTTATAAGAAGAATTTATATACTTAATATTATTCTCACCGTGCATGTTTATTATCACTAGTAAAAATTATACCAACACATGCACTGTTTATTAAAACCTTAATAGTTTTAAGAAATCGGCCCGATTTTTTAAAACTATTAAGGTTTTAATAAACAGTGCATGTCTTGGTATAATTTTTACTAGTAAGAAGAATTTAGTTTATGCTTTCACCACAAAACTAATGCAATAATTTTAATGTATGTATCATTTACTTGTATAAGGATATAGGATGCCATCACATGTTATGCTGGAATGCTTTCCTGAAGAACTCGCATTCTTCAAGACTAATTTTTCCATAGTAATAAACATAAAGTAGAGGGATGATTTCTCGGAGCGCTTAAATCTGCGACAATTCTGTGGTATTTGTCCTTTGAAACATACTTTTTTAAAATTAAGGCAACACAATACACGCATAAGTGTGCTGGCCTTGTATTCCTTTGTTCAGATAAATCTCTGATGATGGCACCTCGGTGCCGAAACATGTAGGAGTTTTATACTTACTTTTGAATGTAGTTTCTTAAGTGCAAAAGTTGGTTAATGCATCAATCATTGCGTGACTTTTAAAACTGATGAATTTTTCATTATGTAATATCTTTAATATTTGAATACGTAGGTCGAAACGCCTGAACTGTTTGTTCCAGACACTTGACAGTCTTCGTCGTGCTGTCGGAGTACAGGACCGTCACTTCCTCTATCCTTGTAAAAAAGGAGTTTAGCTCTATCTTTCATTCTGCCTGTAAGCTTGTGGCTCTATTTATGAATTTGAGAGCCCGTTTAAGTCGTAAATGTTCACTACGTGGCGCAATGTAGCTACAAACGTTACTTTTAAACCTTTGCAGAGTTTACATCTTACTGCAAACTACATTACTTTAAGCTGCTGATTAACTTTGTTCCGTAGATCTGTTTAATACCCACTCCACTCCGTCTCCAACAGCACGCTTTCTGCTCCTTTCAGAATTTATTCAGCATTATCTATGAAGAAAATTTCCTTAACTCTGTACTGATTTGTAACAAACGCATATCGAAAGTACACACATTTGTGCAACAGAGAGCAGAGTATTAAATTAAATTTTTCAGACCAACTGATGCAACATTAAAGCCACTTTTTATTGTAGCTTTATTAAAATTGTTAATGGTGCATCAGTTGGTCTGAAAAATTTAATTTAATATGACGAAGATGCACGGTGTCAACAGTGTGAAAGAGAGGAGAGTGTCTGTGTTGAAGGCTGCCTGAAATGTCTAAACCTAAAAATTTAGTACTTTAGCGCGCCTTTGAACCGGTAGATCTGATACGTGTAGCCTAATTTGTGCCCACGTTCATGTAAAATAACTATCTTTCTCACATCCATGCTTAATTAAGAGTCTGCTGTGGTTTTTTTTTTCAAAAATAACTCGGCAACATCCATTACTGGAGATGTAAGACCTTTAATGTAATAGCTTCTAAATATTGTTGTATTATTGTAAATAATTCTTTGCCGTATATAAGAATATCGGGCCGAAACATTACATTCATTTAAATAAGATAACTTTATATCAATGCGTACATTTAGATACTAATGTCGAAATCATCCTGTCAGAAACTTCTCAGTGGACACGTAAAGTGTACAAGGCTGCAAAAGTGTACCAATATTTCAATGCAACACACATGCTTTTCTAAAGTTTCCTTCGTTACCACTGAAGGCTACCTTATTAGATGGTATATTAACATTTTTCAGATAAAAGGTAGTGAAAATATAATGCACTGCAGATATATTCCGCATGACCATACATTAATTTTTGTTTTATTTATTGAATATACATACAATTAAATCTTCTTAGTCGTTTATAATTTTCCTTTACGAGTATGTGGTATTTGGTCTATCCACTTAGTCATCTTTCAAGTAATAACTGTAACACTAGATATAAAATTTTGAGTTTCTTTCTGAAATTTTTTAGATATTCTTCATACTTCCACATATTCACCTCTTCAGTTTGTCCTTAAGTAAATAACCACAATCTGTCTTCTTTATTCAGAATGACAGATCGTGATTTTATGTCCGTTCATTCTTTTATTCCTCTATTTTCACGTATTTCCCGCAAGACTGCCAGAGATGGTATAGCACCTCTAACTAAACCGCCAGCGTCGAGGGCTTTGTCGTCGCCGCAGTGTCTGTTAGTCTTCGTGTACGATATAGAATTTAATATCCATGTGTAGGAGAGATATTTTGCACAAGGAATTGTTACAGGTTTAAGCTACAGCATAGATACTTAGATTATGCTTACGTTATGTTGTTTATGGTAACTTCGCTGATTCGATTTCAGCGCGGGCGAAGACCGTGAATGTGGCTGGTATGAAATAAACTTAAAAATTCTACTATACAAGTTTTAGTGTTTAGGTTTTTTGTTGCGACTCGCGAACGTATACGATTCTCAACTATATAAGTAAAGCTTTTGTTTTAGAATAACACTTTTTATTTTAAATTATCAAAACCCTTGTACAATAAATTTACCCTAATATTATGAAGGCAATGGCAGCAGCTGCCAGCTGTTCATGGCAGTGGAATGTAAAACATTCTGTCACATCCAGCTTTAGGCTGTATAGAGAAAAAGCAACTGTTGTTAGAAATGCAACTTAGCGTCCAGCTCCTTAAAAATTTGAACAGCTACTTTGTGTCATACAGAACCTTTTGTGTTTCTTTATGACAGTTCTAAAAGATCTTAGCTGTATACTTGTCTGTGGACCTCTAAAGAGCAAAACTGACTCATCAGACAAGCATTCACTTACCTTTACCTGCAGTAACCTAATCTGACCAAGTACAAATTGAAAACATGTCTGTATCTCTATTTGCATAATTCAGTCATTCCAGTGTTTCCTAACACAGTAGAAGCCTCTTTTACAGTCATTATAAAATTTGCAGTTATTTCTAACATTACTCGTTATTTTAACTCTTATTTCACTCTTATTCTGACATATTTCTTTCGTGTGTTGACGTCTCTGCCCCCTTTATTAAATGAGAGCGTCTTATGTCTACAGTACACATACTTTAACAAATTGCGCCACAACCGGTACCAATATAAATTATAAAGACTGTCTTGGAAACACTGGAAGACAACGCCTTTTAATGCTTGGATCTTATCAAGTTCATATAATTAACAGATTCTGTAGTGTGGAGAGTTAGTGCAGCCACCGTAATGAAGCGGCTATCTGGCCTTATATATCTGCAGTAAGCATAGGATTTGATTCGTTAACAACCTCCACTGTATAACTAAATGAAGAATTTTTTTGATGGTTATATATATATGTATATGTGTGTACGTATTATATATATATATATAATATAATAACCATGGCTCAACAGCCCTATATGGGCTTGGGCCTCCTCTTGCCTCCTCTTTCCGAGGTTACTAAGTCGTGCGCATTCGTGGCAGTTGGTGACTGGCCAACTGGCCGCGCTACTATTCTGTCGATCCTGATGTGTCCGCCAGAGCCATCTGGCAGGCAGTCAGGAGATTGGGTGAGAAATGGAGGCTTTGAATTTAGCTTACGTAACATTTATATATATACCCAGCCGAATATCAGAGGTCCTGCTTCCAAATTACTGCTGACCTAAGGGTTGTCGTAACTCAGAATCTTTATGATTTTCTTCAGTCCCCTAGGTAAATGCCGGTATTGTGCCTTAAATTTGGCCACGACCGCTTACTTGTAACCCCTTTCGATTTAGTTGTCTTACTAGTGTCATAAATAATCCAGTTTATATTCCCCGATCTTTGTATCAGTACCTGTGTTAATGTTCGTGCCGTTATGAGGATGTTTCACGCAGTAACGCTACTAACTTGTATTCGGGAGCCGACTGCCTGGGACAGCCACCACCCTGACTGACGTATTCTGTAGTTTTGCTCAGTTACTTGAGGAACATTCCGAGATATTGCCTTTAATTGGGCCAAAATCACTTCCACCCACGTCTTTTGCAGGTTATTATTCAATAGTCATCCAATAATTCGAAGCGGCATTATACTGTAGTCTAAAATAGGTTACCGATATAGTCCTTAAACCATAAATAAGAATCTGTTTATTCAATTTATTCAATTAAATTTATTTTCCTTTTCTTTACATAAGTAAAAAGACATAGATTAAATAAAGGCGTCGTTAAACTAACGAAAGAACCCAAAACATACACGACTTCTTGGGACTTGGCTTTTCTACATTCTTCATGTGATAACCTGTCATTATAATGGTATATATTTTTATTCGAACCATCGCGGCTATATCTTAAAATAAGCATTAGTAAATAATTATTACACCTCAGTTTCTTTCATCTGTCTTGACCAAGGTCTTCCCAATTTCCTTTTACCTATGGATAAAGACTAGTTATTTAAAATACGTAGTTATTGCTTCCTTCCGCATAATTCTCCATATGTAATTCAGAACTGTAAATACATCCTCAAGAAATACATATATACTAGTACAATATATAGTTTATATGGCAAGGATGTGGAATATGTATAGAAATAAGAACAGAACTTATGCTAATTTATGGATAAAATTTCAACACTTACCTTAAATGATGGACGACAAACCAAGGTACAATAATTTGATAATTTTATCTGAGAAACATTACTTGTCGATTCGCTTATTTTATTAACGTAACCGCCTCAGCCGACTTCCCACGCGCCATAGGCATACTTGATTAATGACTTTAATTTCTGGATTCAAGCACGGCTTTAGGTTGCATTAAGTCATACTTTCAGATGCTGAAATCGAAATACCTTAAGGCATTGAGGACAAACTTAATTTAAGAATTGATTTATTCTTTTCCACTACAGGCACAACCATGCTACTTAACGTTGAAAGCCGTTTATTCGTCGGCTAGGCTGGCCCTCTTTGGGAGAATGAATCATTTTATTGTTCAGCACACAGCATACACACACATACACACACACCGTAAGGTACCGGAACGGACATGTCAGTGGATATCAGCCATTAGCTCTTACAAGGTACAAGTCTCAGGGAAGCAATACGTGTCACCACTAGGCCTAATAGCAGTGAGTAACCTTGAAAAATGTTAAGAAATATTCCCTGCAAAGCTTGTCCCTTATGAAGTATTCCTTGCATAACGTGTTCCTTTTGAGATATTCCCTGTATAACGTGTCCCTTATCAGACGTTTCCTGCAAAACCTGTCCCTTATGAAATATTCCCTGCATAACGTGTTCCTTTAAGATATTCCCTGCATAACGTGTCCGTTATGAGATATTCTGTGCGTAACATGTCAGTTATCAGATATTCCCTGCATAAAATATCCCATATCAGATATTCCCTGCATAACCTGTCCCTTATCAGATATTCCCTGCATAACATGTCCCTTATCAGATATTCCCTGCATAACGTGTTCCTTTAAGATATTCCCTGCATAACGTGTCCCTTATCAGATATTCCCTGCATAACGTGTCCCTTATCAGATATTCCTGCATAACGTGTTCCTTTAAGATATTCCCTGCATAACGTGTCCCTTATCAGATATTCCCTGCATAACGTGTCCCTTATCAGATATTCCCTGCATAACGTGTCCCTTATCAGATATTCCCTGCTTAACATGTCCCTTATCAGATATTCCCTGCATAACGTGTTCCTTTAAGATATTCCCTGCATAACGTGTCCCTTATCAGATATTCCCTGCATAACGTGTCCCTTATCAGATATTCCCTGCATAACGTGTTCCTTTAAGATATTCCCTGCATAACGTGTCCCTTATCAGATATTCCCTGCATAACGTGTTCCTTTAAGATATTCCCTGCATAACGTGTCCCTTATCAGATATTCCCTGCATAACGTGTCCCTTATCAGATATTCCCTGCATAACGTGTCCCTTATCAGATATTCCCTGCATAACGTGTCCCTTATCAGATATTCCCTCCATAACGTGTCCCTTATCAGATATTCCCTGCATAACGTGTCCCTTATCAGATATTCCCTGCTTAACATGTCCCTTATCAGATATTCCCTGCATAACGTGTCTCTTATCAGTTGCTGAAGCAGCTCAGTCAGAAAATTTACAGGCTGTGAAATGGAAACCCTGAGTTCCATTCTTGTCTGAGACAGCACTGGTGTACGTACAGCCAAATGTTGAACAGGGTAATCAGCATGTTTGTCGTTGATTCTCACCACAGTGTAAATAAAATAGCGACTGCTTCGCCTTCATAAACAATTGTTATCCCTGGTGAGAGATAATGGATATTTAAACAGCTTAGATTACTGTCTTCTGAGATATGACGTCTTATAATTTGGTATATGGATACCGACGTTTCAGAAGAAAAAGCTACCTACACCATCAAGGTACAAGAATTTATTTTAGAAGAACGGAATCATTTTGTTATCTTCAGCTCAGTAAGAATAAGAAGAAATTTAGCAGCTTGTGTGTCTCGATTTAGAGAGATTTCTGTTTTCGAACACTGCACAGAGTAGCATTTCCGCGGAGGTTGATAAAGTTAGATTGGAGGTTTGCACATCAGCAAGTAGTAATCCTGAAAATGGAAGCAGCAGTTTCCTCCGAAACATAAGTACTCATCAACCAAACTACACGACAGGACATATCAGAAGACAGTAACATTAATATTTACCGTTAAGGTAACCTGAACGCCCATATTTACAAACTCAAAGAATTGTCTCTTCTTAAGGAATCTGATTAAAGTCATTACAAAAGTTTGCCTGTACACTTTATGCTGAATATAACTTTACAAAGTTATTGCTTGTTCTATGTAGTCATGCTGTTCTCGCAATTACATCTTCTATACCAAGTGATCAAAATTAGCAAGAGAATTTAAGTTTAATTCCTTAGTTTATCTGTTCTTCTCCTTGTTTGATTTCGCTCTGCTTTTTTTTATTTAACCAAGCAATTTTGCTCAGATAGTTACACTTACGGCTTGTATTCAAGAAGAGCCCGGTTCACATCTCGATCGGAAACCCTCTTGTCTCTGTGGTGGTTCTCGCTCCCTCCCGACGAATACCCGGATACTGCCTTAAATTAGGTTACGGCCAGTACCTTGTGCTTTATTCTCAATTCAGCAGTCATTAATCGTCCTGCCATTCGACACGTTGTACAGTCTGGTCTACTGACAGCACCATTACATAAATCATATATAAATAAATAAATTACTTTGGTGATACCAAACTAACAAGTCCTTTGTCGAATCTGCAATATTATTGCCGTGAACTTTGGCACCGATTCTTACACTGGGCCTCTCTGTACGGTTTCATCGCGATAATGTATATCTTTGGATACATTTTAATATTATCCTCCATTGTATAAGTGTCTAATATAGTCGCCCCATTGAGTGTTTCAATTAAAACAGGCTATTCATTTACTGTCTCTTTGCGCTTTCTGCATGCCCATTCGTTAATTTAATCACCTTAACTAAAAACTGGTGAAGAAATCAAGAACTGATTTATTTAATGAATTACAGTAGGATCTCGAGAGAACAACGAACGGGACTGAGGTTGCCTGGAATTACCGGAAAGTTCGGGCTGCAAGGATTGCGACAATTTAGAACGTAGGATTACGTATACAGTATGACGTAAGCCTACACAGTGTGTTAATACATACCGCGTATGTAATAATGTATTAGAATGTCAATGTATACACTTTAGAATGTACATTATTCACATCTTAAAGAAATAAAAACCTTTCCTCTCATTTAAGACGTTAAAATTATTTGAGGCTATTTTGCCTTTAAAACTGTGATGGCTTCTTTGCTGCAAAGGAAGTACAGTAATGCCTGATAGACATGTGTGCCTGCAGAAACGCTCACTTAGCTGAATTCTGTACCCAAAATACAAACTACCTTGACTACAGTGCATCGCCTCAGACGAAACGAAACCTCGAACCATCGGGACTCGGAGAATCGAAACTGCATTCATTCGTTAATTGATAGACTACATTAACCCATTAACCAACTTACGAACTTAATAACAACATTCAGAAGTATTAAACTCCTATAAATACCCACTGTTTTTATGCATATTATTCATACCGTGCATTGTCACTGATCAAACACACAACACTCAACCAACAAATGCATTCATAAAATCTGTGGTCTTCTGGGTTATTACACGGCGTCGTGTGGTAATTGTTCACCGACGTTTCGGGACAACGTATCGGTCCCATCTTCACGGGTCAAGAGTCCTAGTAGGAAAAGAAGCTACCTTTCCTACTCGGACTCTTGACCCGTGAAGATGGGACCGATACGTTGTCCCGAAACGTCGGTAAACAATTACAACACGACGCCGTGTAATAACCCAGAAGACCACAGATTCCATCAACACCGCGGCGGAAGCCTGTAATCAAGGTAAATGCATTCATATTATTTTTCTAGATATTATATATTACAATCTCTGTTAGTCGAACATGTTTCGACCCCCTCCTGGAATCATCATCAGGGATACTTGTGAGAGTATGAATTACACAAACAAAACTAGCAATATAAGTACATGCTAAAAATATAAAATGTTTAAAATATGGTTAAATTGTAGGCAGTCTTTTGTGGTTGGTCCCTGGTGTGCTTGTACAGGAAATTGGTTGTTTATATGCGGACGGATAAGACAATTTCCTGTACACAGTAGACCAGGGACCAACCACGAAAGACCGCGTACAATGTAACCATCTTGTATACATTTTATATTTTTAGCATGCACTTATATTGTTAGTTTCTTTGTGTAATCCGTATTCTCACAGGAGTCCCTGATGATGATTCCAGGAGGGAATCGAAACTTGTTGAACTAACTTACAGAGATTGTAATATATAATACCTAGAAAAAATAATAAGAGTGCATTTGTTGGTTGAGTGTTGTGTGTTTGAACTCCTACAGCACACCCATGCTGGCCTTATACTCCTTTGTCATAATAACTCCCTGATGATGGCACCTCGGTGCCGAAACATGTAGGAATTTATAGGAATTTTGTACTTCTGAATGTGTCTTATTAATTGCATAACTTTGGTAATGTATTAATTATAAGAACATGCACGGTGTATAGCATAAAAATTGCATTTATTAATTTTTGAACAGTGACACATGTCCGTTACGCCGCTCTAACTCGGAACGGAAGCTGTGTCTCGCGGTTCGCGTCGCGCTCAATCCGTTTGCCCACAGCCTGTTGGCGGCGATGCTTAGAATAAGCCGCACATACAATGGACGCTCTGTCCTCTGCCCCGGCTTTGGCTGAGACTCAAACCCCCAGCAGACATAGCGACACAAAGTCAAAATCCCCTGTGAAAGGCATAATGAGTTGACGCACACTATGTCTCGCGCTAAACGGCTAAACTGTTGCGTGCAAGCTATGCCATTTGCTTTGAAGTAGCAAGTACTTTGATATAATAAGCCATCAGCTTTCAAATAATTGATATCGTTTCGTGCTTATTACAAATTGTAATGCTGGATTCACTCCTAATAAGGTTTCGGTACCAAAATTCTCATATGCGTTTTTCCTCAAGCCTATCCTTGCTAATTCTTCAATTTATCGTAATTAGTCGACGTTACTTATCCTATGAACCTCAATAAACAATGAATTTCCTCGTCATGTAATACTACTTCACAGGCTGTTAAAATTGCGAGTAAAAAATTTGGTAATCCCAATGTCTAGCCATGATTTCCACAGATAAGTTTTCATGTGATTCAAAATTACGGATCGTATCTTTTGAGGGATGCTATGAAGTTATAATTTCAATGAATACGCACTCCAGAAGCTTTCTTGAAACACAGCCTGACTAAAAAGACACGGCTGCTACCTACAGACAAATTCTATCGACACAGGTCGAGACTGCCTAACGTTATATATCTGTTTACTCTTTCATAACGGTATAGGCCTACTGGTTCCGACTTCGGAGGCTCGGGTTCGGTCCGCAGTCAGTCCATGTGGGATTTGTGGTGGACAAAGTGGAACTGGGACAGGTTTTTTTCCCCGAGTACTTCAGTTTTCCCCTGTCAATTTTATTCCACCGCTGGTCCATTACTTGGAAAAATTAAAAAAAACTGATCATAATTCTCTTTATCTTCATCACAAGGTTGCACAATAAGCCTTAAGGCTGCGGTGCGTCCGTAGCAACTGCTGCGGGGCCCTTCTCCACAAAAAAAATACGTATCTCTGACTGTACGAATTGCTTGCTACATGGTCTTAAGTATTTTCCTGTGGCTTCATCTCTCTTAAGGGTCAGTGTGCTTTAATTTTGTTTGAAACAGCTATAATTAGAAATACTTATTCTACAGGAGTGCTGCTAGGAAGTGTCGTTGCAAGAACATCTGATATTATTTAATTCTTTGACTGAAATTGATCTACAATATGTATATATATATATATATATATATATATATATATCCATGGCGCAACAGTCCCTAGTGCGCCAGGATCTCCTCATTATCGAGGCTTCACGATCACACTTTTTAGACACACCACACTCGGTAGGACTCCTTTGGACGAGTGATCAGCCCGACGCAGCACCCTCTGCCTGAAAACACACAACACTCCATGCCCCTGGCGGGATTCGAATCCGCAATCCCAGCAAGCGAGAGGCGACAAACCCACGCCTTAGACCTCACATCTACCAGTGAAAAACGTTTGCTTCTATTGGAAAGATAAACCAGTAAATATTCTGCAGAGAAATAATTTTTGTTTATTATAATAACCTTACAGAACATAAAAGTATACCATTGGGCAAAATGTACGGTATTTTTTGTTAAACCTAACAGTTTGTGTTGTAACCACTACGCTTGAATGTGTTAATGTAGAATATGATTAGTTTTCATGATGAATCACGTACATATAATTATCATGTACATTTATTGAGATATATACAGGGTATACACAAGAGAATGGTGCGGTTTCAAAAGTGAATAAAAAATTTATGTCTCACCTTACACGGGCACAACATACACCGTCAGCGGCGGCAACTGTCCACGTTTCTCATGCGCTACCAGCAGTTCGCTTCTCATGCTTTTCATCCATGAAATTCGTGATCGGATAACGCATGCACTACAGGCCATTACAGCGGACATGCTACACCGGGTCTGGGATGAGTTTGATTACCGTGTGGATGTGTGTCGTGTGACCCAGGTGCACACATTGAAGGATTGTAATTACCAAATGAGAAACTTGGACAGTTGCCGCCGCTGACGGTGTATGTTGTGCCCGTGTAAGGTGAGAAATACATTTTGTATTCACTTTTGATACCGCACCATTCTTTTGTGTATGCCCTGTGTGTATATAAGGTGAACACTTGTCAATACAGAAACACTACTGCAAATGTTATAATCCGTGACATAGTAGAGATGCTTACCAACGTCTTTTTTACTTGCAAATTTCACACGGTTCCACAGTACACGCGTAAATGTAATTCCACTTAGACCCATAAGAAAAGTACAGCCTTCTCTGCGCCGAGTTCCAAAGAACTCACAAATGCTCACCAGCATTATGTGCAGATCTCGTACTTGGATTTTCAGCCCAATCAGAAAATAAACCTTTTGATTGCATATAGAAATTGATTTTTGCTCCTCAGTAAAGTATGTGTTTCACTGTGCTTATTTTTACAAAACTCATTTCTACTCAATAAATGTCAATTGAGTCCTCATCTAGAGATTCTATGCAAATCGAGTAACATTTATTTTACCTACGCCCTTAAGTACAACGCGACTTTCACTGCACCGATTTCCTTGAAATTCACAACTACTGAACTACAATACATGGCGATATAATGTACCGACTTTCACCCAAGATCTCTCAATGAATATGGAAAGCACGGGTAGAAATTTATTTAAGCTCATAAGTAAATATGGATGTCACTGAGCCAGGTTTCACAAAACCCACGCTAGCTGGAAAGCTTTTCGTAAGGAAATTCTGTAAAGAATTTAATGAAAATTTGACATACTGTTTAGTCGCTCATACTAGGTCATACACAGTTAGAAGGACGTAGAGAAGACAGGACCGACGGACGGACGTACGCAGACTCCACAAGGCGTTCTCCGTGTACTGCGTGTTCAACATTTAGTAGCTGAAGACACGAAAACCAGCTGAAAGGAAGTAGCGATCGTGCGATCGTGTGCAGGCGCCCTAGACACTTTGCTTCTTTGACTGCAAACAGAAATAATAATTAAGCTATTCCTCTGAAGACTGACGTTCGTGTCAATAAAAATGTAATTATTCATTTCGTGCCTCACATGTAACGTGGTTCGTTTCCATTTCAAGGCCAGTCGATTAATTTTGAAAGGGAAATATCAATATTAATTTTGAGAATCATAAAGAACACGTATATTAATTGTGTAAAAAACACACAGTTTCTTTTTCTTCTAATTACTTGAGGTCGTACACATAGCTACCACTGGACTTTAAAAGATCAATAGGCAAAAGTGGTTTTAATAATGTGTGAAAATTTGGGTCGTACCACTCGGAGAACACAAATATGTGCATTATGAGTTTAATTCAGGTAATTTTCTTCAAGGACTACTTGCAGCTGTTTATGTTCAGAAACAATTCAGACTGACAAGTACTATCTTAACTGTGTTCATAAAATTGTTTGATTGATTTAAAAAGCACCCTGTAAGGACAAAATAATGTGTTCTACATCGTTAAACCTAGACGTCCTACCCTTAAAGATCTATCGTCAATGAAGGTGAAAGTCCATTGTGTCTCCATTTTCATACACCAGCAGATGACCTTCAAGCTCATGATTGATTATTATGATACCGATAACTATGTAGTAGTAGCAGTAGTAATCATCCACATTATTGAGGGGCTACTAACTTGGCACTGAACATTCCCTCTTCAAGAAGAATTCTTTGGCATAGATATAGCTGATTAAGTTAGTTAAAGGCTTTATATAAATGCGTACCAAAACTTTTGAAGCGTGAGTATTATGTAACTTTGATTTTATTATTATTATTATTATTTACTGCAATTGGGTTTTCACCCGGTGGCAGTAGTCCTTACACTAGTACACACAATACAAATGTTTTCACCCGGTGGCAGTAGTCCTTACACTAGTACACACAATACAAATGTTTTCACCCGGTGGCAGTAGTCCTTACACAAGTACACACAATACAAATGTTTTCACCCGGTGGCAGTAGTTCTTACACTAGTACACACAATACAATTGTTTTCACCCGGTGGCAGTAGTCCTTACACTAGTACACACAATACAAATGTTTTCACCCGGTGGCAGTAGTCCTTACACTAGTACACACAATACAAATGTTTTCACCCGGTGGCAGTAGTCCTTACACTAGTACACACAATACAAATGTTTTCACCCGGTGGCAGTAGTTCTTACACTAGTACACACAATACAATTGTTTTCACCCGTGGCAGTAGTCCTTACACTAGTACACACAATACAAATGTTTTCACCCGGTGGCAGTAGTCCTTACACTAGTACACACAATACAAATGTTTTCACCCGGTGGCAGTAGTTCTTACACTAGTACACACAATACAATTGTTTTCACCGGTGGCAGTAGTCCTTACACTAGTACACACAATACAATTGTTTTCACCCGGTGGCAGTAGTCCTTACACTAGTACACACAATACAAATGTTTTCACCCGGTGGCAGTAGTCCTTACACTAGTACACACAATACAAATGTTTTCACCCGGTGGCAGTAGTTCTTACACTAGTACACACAATACAAATGTTTTCACCCGGTGGCAGTAGTTCTTACACTAGTACACACAATACAAATGTTTTCACCCGGTG
Source organism: Reticulitermes speratus (assembly GCA_021186555.1). NCBI lineage: Eukaryota > Metazoa > Arthropoda > Insecta > Blattodea > Rhinotermitidae > Reticulitermes > Reticulitermes speratus. Next base: position 4,908,446 of record JAJKFL010000031.1, on the reverse strand, counting down.
GCAGTAGTCCTTACACTAGTACACACAATACAAATGTTTTCACCCGGTGGCAGTAGTCCTTACACTAGTACACACAATACAAATGTTTTCACCCGGTGGCAGTAGTCCTTACACTAGTACACACAATACAATTGTTTTCACCCGGTGGCAGTAGTTCTTACACTAGTACACACAATACAATTGTTTTCACCGGTGGCAGTAGTCCTTACACTAGTACACACAATACAATTGTTTTCACCCGGTGGCAGTAGTCCTTACACTAGTACACACAATACAAATGTTTTCACCCGGTGGCAGTAGTCCTTACACAAGTACACACAATACAATTGTTTTCACCCGGTGGCAGTAGTTCTTATACTAGTACACACAATACAATTGTTTTCACCCGGTGGCAGTAGTCCTTACACTAGTACACACAATACAAATGTTTTCACCCGGTGGCAGTAGTCCTTACACTAGTACACACAATACAAATGTTTTCACCCGGTGGCAGTAGTCCTTACACTAGTACACACAATACAAATGTTTTCACCCGGTGGCAGTAGTCCTTACACTAGTACACACAATACAAATGTTTTCACCCGGTGGCAGTAGTCCTTACACAGTACACACAATACAGATGTTTTCACCCGGTGGCAGTAGTCCTTACACTAGTACACACAATACAAATAGACATATAAACATACATAAAAATAACAATACAAAACAAACTATACACAATTACAAAACAAAATACATACAGTAAATACAATTACACATATTAGAACACCGTACACACATTACAAAAACATCCACACCTTACAAAAACATCCACACCTTACAAAAACATCCACACCTTACAAAAACACGTATATGAACTTAATTTTATGAAGCAGCTTTCTTGAATTTTTGAAGAATAATATTAAAATAAATTTTAAGGAAATTAGATGTGAATGGCCTACAGCAGAATGTTGTTAATGTGATCTGCAGTGACCGATTCTTGGAAGGTTGGCGTACTAACCGATTGGAGTCCAATGAAGTCGAACTGAGTAGGAGTCACTAAAGTGTTACAAAAGAAGTGTCCCAGTTTCACTCAAATCGATTATATTCGAATTATACCCTGTAACAAGTGCATATCGCAATTCTGTGAAATAAAATTAGGTCTGCTATTGTAACAATCTGCAGCGTCAGACTATACTGAAGTCTGTTCAGTTAGTTATCTATTAAGACTCTTCCTTTTTCTTGACAAATTAAATACAGTCGGCCTCTGTTATAACGTTATAAAAGGGACTGTATATTTAGTGTCGTTATAAACGAGTGTTGTTATAAGCGAGGGAAATATGGTTATGGTTAACAGTGAGGAATTAATTAATACCATAGAATATCTGACGCTATTGACGAGGTGTCGCTTAAACCGATGTCGTTATAACCGGGTTCGACTGTACTTAACATCTGTACAAAACACTCTTTTATCATGAAGCTAGTTAATCAGTCACAGCGCTGGTTGTTTAATTGGCGACTTGGTTGTTGAACTGTTGTTTCGTTAGGTACTCGGGTATGTAGTTAGATGGTTGGGTCGTTGTTTGTTAGTTAACGTAGGCACTCTTCAGAATAGGCAGTGACTTTGTTTAGACGCTTGCAGATAAGGGCTTGGAACTAAAAGCTTGCACACAGTTTTGTGAAGGTAATGCGCTTGAATCGTGTGAACATGCTTTTAAATAAATTTATTGTAACAATAAATATGTCCCAAGGTTGAAATGTAACTAAAAGTGCTGTAACATGTCAAGACGTACAGTTACAGTTTTTTTTACATGGTGAAGGGCCCCGCAGCAGATGCTACGGACGCACCACAGCCTTAAGGCTTTTTGTGCAACCCTGTGATGAAGATAAAGATGAGCAGTTTTTTTTACCAAGTTTTACAAGTAATGGAGCACCAGTGGAATGAAATTGACAGGGGAAAACCGACAACTCGGAGAAAAACCTGTCCCAGTGCCGCTTTGTCCACCACAAACCCCACATGGACTTACCCAGGATCGAACCTGGGCCTCCGCAGTGAGAGGCCGGCGAATAACCGCCTGAGCCATGGCACGGCCATGTCAAGACGTATGTGGACGTGATGAGACAACTCCACCGCAAAAGCGTGTCTGCCCGGTAGGATAGCAACCTCTTACACTGTCAGATCAGTGGCAAAAATTTAACATTTTAAACACAACCTGCTAAGAGCGTATGGCAACTCAAACACGCCAAGCGCGTTGCTTGCTATGCACTCGACTTCTGTACTTCTTGTTTTAAAAAAACCACAATAGATTACTCCCAGTCTTGCTTGTTTCAAGAACACGTGATAAAAAGACTTTGCTATATTTCTGTGGTGTGTTTTTGAATCAGGAGTCAGTTGAAATAGGAATCTTCAGCAAAAGTGGCATTTGTAGCATACAGTGTCTATAATTTTATTGTGGTTTGTAAACAATAAAATGGCTATAATGTGTACACAATCACGTATATACTTGTATATGTACTATAAAATAGTATTTAAAAATTTATACAGAATGTGCATGTAGGCCTACGTACAAGGAAGTTGTATATACTCGTAAACACATTCAAGAGCAGTTACCGGACATCTGTTTGATCATATCATGCAAAGTAGCAGTAACGAATAAGACGTTTAAGATTAAAGTGAATTACAACTCAGTCTAACAGAACTGTTTTTGTATATGAAACACTTTGTTTTTGCTACAAAGCACAAAGTGTTTCGGCTCATGATAATGCTGTCGTTTTTAGAACTGTATAGACGACATTTACGTTTCTTTCATAATCCTTAGTTTTCTTGAAGTGTAATGACGTCTCATCTCGTACCTCACAATTCTTAGTTTTAAAAAACTATATACAGCATCTTCCTAATAGCATTATGTCTGTAATATTATTTATAATTTGTTGTATTTTGTTGTATTATATGTTTTTTCGAGCCAAGTTATCTGTTGTTCTCATAATTTTTTAAATCATTTTTTTCATTTAAAATTTAAATTTAGATATTTTTAAATCTATATATTTTATTTTTATTTAAAATTCACGTTATTCTTTCCTCCCACTTTTTTTTTTCATTGTGAATGCGACAGTCTATGTTGTCCGCTCATCCAAAATATTTTTTCGATAATTTTATCAAATACGAGGTGGGTCCATTTCTTCAAATGTCTAAAGAGTTCTTTCCCATCCCAGTGACGCACGCCGACCCCCTTCAGTCAATGTGTATTGGAGCGTTTGTGTTTTAAGGTTTGTTAGTTGCTTAGGTAACTTCCCTTTGTATTAGCCAGTGATCGGCTAGCTAGCCGACACAGGGGAGGTTATTATTTACTTAAAAATTTTCTAAGGCTTATTGCACTTCCAGGAAAACAATTGGCATTATGTTTGCATTGTGACTGTGCAACATTTTGAGGACATAGCAGTACTTCATAAACTTAAAGCAGTGGAAGTGTGTGCCAGCTTTTTGTCTGTTTCAGATAAATAAGTTGGATATGTAACTGAGATTTTTTCAGTTTTTTAACAAACGAATGCACTTTTTATTTTCGTATTTTGTTCAATTCACCCTACATATGTTTCGACGGTGACTCGGCCGAAACATATGTACGGTGAATTGAACAAAATACGAAAATAAAAAGTGCATTCTTTGGTTAAAAAACGAAAAATTAATGTCGAGATGCACGGTGAACACAACGTGAAGTGTAACTGAGAATTTCTAATTTTCATTATGCTTTTTGTACGAACTGAAGCATTGTAACAATGACGTCATATGTTCTTCCAGCAATTTTCTTCTGCAAGGGTTCGCTCTTTTTCTACGTATAACCTCAACATTATTACTTTCCGTGAAAAATCTTCTCTCTAGTATTTAGTTTTGTTTGCATAAAGTTGCAGCGTGCCTAGCATCTTTGCTTTCCATCTAATTAGAGTATAGAGGAGATATAGTATCATGTCGAATACGCTTTATAAAGGATGATATTTTATCGACATATGCAGCTATCCTCGCTGTAACTCCTATCGCGTAGTGTCTCCTCTAGAAACACTCCTATGTGTCTCTACACAAAATTAAGCTTGGGGTTCAAAGTGCTAATTTTCGTGATATTTATCGAATAATATCTTGTAGTAAAATCATGTTTCGTTCTAGAGGAATCTTCCGTGTTTAGAGTACACTGCTTGCGAGAGGGTGTCGCCATTATGTATCATTTGATATACTGTGTGTTGAAAATTACGAAATTGAAAAAAGTCATTGTATTGAACTGTGTCAGTTAATGCGAGATTGCAATACACTGTTTGCGTGAATTGCTGATGGACATTATTTAAATGGCTATAAATTAAAAATATTTTACGAATAAAAAAAAACGACAAATTTCTGTTGGAAAGTTAGGAGCTAGCAAAGAAGTTAGTGAATATATAAGCGAAAGGTTTAGTGTAACCGTGTGGAAAATAATGAATGAGATGTTAGGTGGATTTTGATTAAAAAGAAACATTGATGTAAAGGTAAAGCTTTAGACTTGTATTTGCGAGATGCCTGGTTTGAATCCCCGTTTCTCAAACTTAGAATTTTCGTCTTTTTCCTCAAAACGTCCATAAAACCCTATGCTAATACCTCATTAGCCAATAACAACTTCCTTTCAAATCCCAACCCATTCTTGATTTGTGACTCTTCCTGCCTCTCGACACTGTGCAGACTCTTGAGATACTGATAGTGTTGTAAAATATATCACAAAAATCAAAGTGTCAAAGATGTCAATAAAAACGGCGATAAATATGAGAGGGATAAAGGTGACAACGAAGATGGAGATGGGCATGACCATGAAAAGGCCTTGTCAGAAAGAGTGGCAGTATGGTAGGCCGTTGTTGTGCGCATCTTCTCTCGAGATATCTTGGAAGCTGCCTCCATGACGTCTACTGATAGTTAGTGAAACAAGTGCAGGGCACTCCACGGCGGTTTTGCGGTTTGGCTACTGCACATCCGTTCAGCTCAATTCTGTACGTGTTGCGGTCGGCTGCCCGCCCCCTTCAGGGCAAGACAAAAGAATCGCACATCCACCGTATAAGGTGTAAAATGAAGAGAAATGGCCACCACCTGTATTGCCTACGGATGCCGCATTAAGAAAAAACCCTCTTGTACTTTCACTATTTACATACACCAACTGGATGCAACTTTATTTAAAAAACTGTATAGTTTTTTAAAACATATTTAAAAATTTTTTAAAACCCGACATATGTTCCGGCTCTTATAGAGCCATCTTCAGGGGTTTATTGTCGTTAAAACTGCATATATTAAAACGTCTTTTTCATTGGTTCACTTTTAGGCAAGGTTTTTTCACTTTTTCACTGCTTGGTATGCACAGACACTATTTGTTATTCGTGCTAAAATAATATGTTAATGTTTTCGTAGGTATTGTATTTGATGCATGGTACTGGTTTATCTTGTTCATTAGGTCGTATTTTTTATGGTGTAGGCTGTACTGTTTGTGTGTGCGTCTGATACTGTAGTGTGTGTACTACTTCTTGTACTTCTTTCATTAACAGTGATTACGGGAGGGGGGGGGGGAGAGTCTTTCCGTGGATTCAAGCCGAAATTTCCATCCTTTTTGTTCTGTTCATAGGCCTTGCTACCTTGCACTTCCTGTTCAAAGGAGACCTCTCTTTATCAGATAACGTCCTTGAAAAAGTAGAGAGAAAATTAACGCAAATTTAACTGACATAAACGGAAATTCTTTAACGCGGTAACGGAAATTAAATTGTGCCTCAAAGAATTAAATTGTTCATTCATAACACCAACAAATTACGGGATTTTTTTTGTGACTTATTTTCAGTTTCTAGCCCTTAAGTTGTCGCTAATGATAACTGGACTGTGTCAAGAATGTAAACACAGCAAATAGTTTTGCGAGTTAATGCGCCGTTCCAAATATTAGACCTGTAACCTTGACCTCCGTCTAAGAAGAAAGATTGCAAGTTACAAGGGCAAACTTTATTATATCAGGCTGGCTTCGTTGAAAATAGTAACCTGCATGATAGTGAGACATAAGTAATTGTGGTCATAACATAATAACATATTTACAAGAACTTTTTCACGTGCGTGCACAAAATTGCGAAAAGCGATAGTAGATCCGCCATGTCTGTCTGTATGTCTGTCTGTCTGTCTGTCTGTCTGTCTGTCTGTTTTTCAGCATGGAACAACTCGGCTCTCACTGGACGCATTCTTGTGAAACTTGATATTTGAGTATTTTTCGAAAATTTGTCGGCAATATTCAAATTTCATTAAAATCTGACACGAGTAACGGGTACTTTACATGAATACCTGTGTACATGTATGTAGTATCTCGCTGAATTCTTCTTAGAATGAGAAATATTTCAGACGTTGTAGAGAATATGAAAGCACACATTTTATGTTCAGTATCCCCCCCCCCCCCCCCCGAAAATCGTTCCATTTATGAGATAATGTGGAAAAATTGGATAGAACCGGACAGGCCACGGATGACAATATAATACAGCGCATGCGCTTTGCGTGCTGGATAACTACGGCTACAGGCACACACTCGGAGTATGTAACATTTATTGCTTTTACACTGCAACAATGGTTACGTGAACGCGCCTCAATGTTGCGCTTAGACGTACATTGTCTGTCTTGTTATTACACAGCTCGATTGAACCGGACTAAGGAACTACGGTACAAATCTAGACGATGCTGCAAGTTGCGCTGACATTCACACACACATTTTGTGCTGAACATTACGTGACGACACGTAAGAAATATATTTTTATATTTATAATGTAATAAATGTTATACAGTTACAGAGAGTCTCATAAATAACGTCACTAATGGAAGAATTTTTGAAGAAGCAATATTACCACGTGCCTTCTTGTTGGTATTAAATATAATTCATAATCAAGATCATAACCCTAAGCAAGCCTTTGAAGCAAGACCAGAAGGAAGGAAGAAGAGAGGAAGACCAAGAGTGAAGTGGGAAGAAAATGTAAGGAGAGGACTCCAGGAGAGAGGAGTGGACTGGAGGCAGGCCAGGAAAAAGGCTATGGACAGATCTACATGGAGATCCTTCGTGTGAACCTCGACACCGGAAGGTTGAAGAGGACGACTAAGAAGAAGAAGGAGAAGAATCAAGATCATAATCACCATTAATATCATATATTTTCTTTACGAAGATATCAAGAATTTGGGCTGTCTGTTGACTAATTTCTCTTTCAGTTCTTTAATAATCTCTTCAACGATTATCTTTGGTTTTTAATGGTATCGGTTCTGCCTTTGATTCTCGGTCCTGGATACTTCTGAATACCTAAAATGATAAGGTTAAGAACACGAATTTTTTCATCTTCAGGAAAGGAGGTAAAGGTAAAGATAAAAATAAAGGTAAAGGTAAAGATCCCATAACATTCGCAGAATGGAATATAGGTATAGCTTTACTCATTCTTAACCTCGGTGCTAGATGAGGGTCGATGGTGAACACCACGCCCCAGCCGCTTTACCCCCTCAAAGATTCCCTATACCAATAGATGAGTAGGCTGTTTGGGCCCAGGGCCATTCTGAAAGAGTACGGAGAAGGAAAACCTCTTTACTCGACCGGGGCTCGCACCCCAGACCGACCATCCCGTAGGCAGTTGATATACTGGCTGTACTGTCTTGAGGGTGGAAAATAGGCTTCGGAAGTAGATAAAAACGTGTCACGAATTAATTGTAAGTCGGTGTTAAAATGTGAACTGTTTTAATGTCGGCGGTTTATGTAAAAGCGCTTTTAATGTTTCAGACTGTACAGTGTTGACGGAAAAGACGATTAGTGAATGATGGATTCGGAAGAAAGTGACCATGATATTTTGAGACAATATTATGGCCCTTGCCTGGAAAGTCTGAAAAAAAAACACGATAAATCACAGCCTGAATAATGTGTGTAGTGGCCTAGGTTCGAACTGGGCACCTCACGAATACAATTCAGAATTGTTACCGTTTGAGCCAAATTTCTCAGTGAAATGTGTGAAGATAAGTTATTATTTTGTAGGTTTCTGTTTCTATGTATATTTAGGCCTAACTGTTAGCATTTAGTAGCGAAATTATTATTAATGATGAACAACGAGTGATTCATTAGAAGTAATTTGCCTATGCTAGGTGCTGTTTAATAACTTGCATCTAGGGATTAAAGAAAATCTCAGGTCTGTCAGCTTCTGAGACTAAAATCTAAACTCGGATCTCCCAAATTTGAAGCACTGCACAGCGATATTTATTGTTGTTCTTTGGAGTTTTGCCTGCTTAGTGGTTTGAGCTTTTAAATTTGTGTGTACATGTTTTAGAATCAGCCTATAAAGAAGGGAGGGGGTGTGGTTGGTGATCGCTTGCTCTTTTTAGAGACTCCCTCGCAAATGCCCATCGCATCTCTTTTTCGCTTTTCATCGGTTCAAGAAGGGGAATGGAGTAGCCTGTTCGCTTAATGACTCGAACTGCGAGGTGCACTTAAATATGGCCGGGTCGATGATGTTGCTGTAAGAACGCAATCAGCGAATTGGAGCATCGAGCCAAGTGAGAGGAATTATCTGCCCTTATCTCTTACGTCGTGATGCCTCTTAAATTCCAGACACAGATGTAGGCAATATAACATGGCCCGTGATAAAGTTTCGGTTCATTTCAGTATTCATCGAGGAAAAAGTATTGTTTCTTCGTCGCGATGTTCTATAGCCACCGCGTTAGTATTGTTGGTGACAGGAAGTTAGAAGTATGACGTTGGGAAGGTCTCTGATTTTGTGTTTATGACATTAAACTTAAAAAAATATGTCAATTTTTCTTAACCATTTAAATCTGCTTTTCAGTGCGGAAGCAAAGAAAGGGATATAACGGACATTCTTAGGATAGTTAGTTATTGCGACTTACGGCAACAGTTTATTATTATTATTATTATTATTTACTGCAATTGGGGTTTCACCCGGTGGCAGTAGTCCTTACACTAGTACACACAATACAAATGTTTTCACCCGGTGGCAGTAGTCCTTACACTAGTACACACAATACAAATGTTTTCACCCGGTGGCAGTAGTCCTTACACTAGTACACACAATACAAATGTTTTCACCCGGTGGCAGTAGTCCTTACACTAGTACACACAATACAAATGTTTTCACCCGGTGGCAGTAGTCCTTACACTAGTACACACAATACAAATGTTTTCACCCGGTGGCAGTAGTCCTTACACTAGTACACACAATACAAATGTTTTCACCCGGTGGCAGTAGTCCTTACACTAGTACACACAATACAAATGTTTTCACCCGGTGGCAGTAGTCCTTACACTAGTACACACAATACAAATGTTTTCACCCGGTGGCAGTAGTCCTTACACTAGTACACACAATACAAATGTTTTCACCCTGTGGCAGTAGTCCTTACACTAGTACACACAATACAAATGTTTTCACCCGGTGGCAGTAGTCCTTACACTAGTACACACAATACAAATGTTTTCACCTGGTGGCAGTAGTCCTTACACTAGTACACACAATACAAATGTTTTCACCCGGTGGCAGTAGTCCTTACACTAGTACACACAATACAAATGTTTTCACCCTGTGGCAGTAGTCCTTACACTAGTACACACAATACAAATGTTTTCACTCGGTGGCAGTAGTCCTTACACTAGTACACACAATACAAATGTTTTCACCCGGTGGCAGTAGTCCTTACACTAGTACACACAATACAAATGTTTTCACCGGTGGCAATAGTCCTTACACTAGTACACACAATACAAATGTTTTCACCGGTGGCAGTAGTCCTTACACTAGTACACACAATACAAATGTTTTCACCCGGTGGCAGTAGTCCTTACACTAGTACACACAATACAAATGTTTTCACCCGGTGGCAGTAGTCCTTACACCAGTACACACAATACAAATGTTTTCACCCGGTGGCAGTAGTCCTTACACTAGTACACACAATACAAATGTTTTCACCCTGTGGCAGTAGTCCTTACACTAGTACACACAATACAAATGTTTTCACCCTGTGGCAGTAGTCCTTACACTAGTACACACAATACAAATGTTTTCACCCTGTGGCAGTAGTCCTTACACTAGTACACACAATACAAATGTTTTCACCGGTGGCAGTAGTCCTTACACTAGTACACACAATACAAATGTTTTCACCCGGTGGCAGTAGTCCTTACACTAGTACACACAATACAAATGTTTTCACCCTGTGGCAGTAGTCCTTACACTAGTACACACAATACAAATGTTTTTACCCTGTGGCAGTAGTCCTTACACTAGTACACACAATACAAATGTACATATAAATATACATAAAAATAACAATACAAAACAAAGTATACACAATTACAAAACAAAATACATACAGTAAATACAAGTACATACATTAGAACACCGTACACACATTACAAAAACATCCACACCTTACAAAAGCATCCACTCCTTACAAAAGCATCCACAACTTACAAAAACATCCACACCTTACAAATACATCCACACCTTACAAAAACACCCATACACATACAAAACAAAATACATACATAAAACAAAATACATGCACCTTCGGAATCCTAAATGTGATGTTTAGAACCAGCAGCAACTGGGTTATTTTTGAGGCATTCACTTCATATATATGTATATAAATTTAGTATTATAATGGATTATACGCGTTTTTTAATTTAAATATTTGTAATCGTTTTCACTTTGAAAGAAATGGGAGAAAGGCTAATATTACATAACAGAGAATTTCATTACCTAAGCCGGTACTTTTCTGCAAAATATTATTAAACCTATCATATCAAGGAACATGTTATGGGTGGGGCATGTAGCCCGCTTGATGCACACAATTAACGCATAAAATTATGTTCACGAGGGCTGAAGAAGGAAACAACTATGGAAATCTAGAAGTAGACGGCAAGGTGTTATTAAACTTGGTGTTGAAAGTAGGAAATATGAGTGTGGATTGGCCCAGTGTACGGTCCAATGATAGACTGTTTTGAACGCGGTAATAACCCGTCGATTTTCGTAAGAGAGATAAACGTTTTGGCTAGCTGAGTAACGGTAAGTGTCTCAAAAAGGACGCTGCTCTGTGAGGTTATGTGATAATAAATTGAGGGGAGGAAAACGAGCGATCATGATCCATATTGTTCTTCTAAAGGGACTAAATCAGTACAGCTGCAATGGGATGTATACACAGCAGTAAGGATGTGGACCTTAAAACAGTATCTAATTTGCAGGAATGAAGGAAAGTGATAAGAAAGTTGCAGACAAAGACAGACGTCAAGATAAAAAGTGATTTCAGAAAAATAAATTCTGCAGCTGTACATTCTCTTGTGAGTGCGGTAATGAACCTTCGGTTTCCATAAAACGCGGGGAATTTCTTGACTAGCTGACGACCTGTTAGCTTCTCAAGAAGGACTCTGCTCCATGGGGTTAGTTAGTTAGTTAGTTAGTTAGTTAGCAGCTGTACATTGCATTACATTTTCTAACCTGTGGTTTAATATTTCGTTTTGTTGTTAAAATAATGAATCTCGTGACATTAAAGGATGGAATTGTTTACAAAATATTAAGTTCCTATGGGCTGCTCATCAATCAGGAGCTTTGTTGGTTGCTGATTTCTTCGGTATGCCTGTATTTAATGATTAATTTTAGGCACTTATATACCACGTGTTTGGTTGGTAGATACTTTTGTAGTGGGCTTTATTAATTAGTCAATTAGTACAGATATATGATCAATTTCTTAGTCGTTTTTCTTATTTCAGTTTTTAATCACAATTTAGTTAATTTGTAGTCATATAATATTCTGTTCAGCTGTTTGTACCCTCTGACCTGCGCTAGTTGAGAATTAATGTTTTAAAAATAAATTTTTTAGACATTTGGTAAATCATCGGGTGGAAAATCTGCCCATCGCAAATATTCTACCTGCTCAAGACAACGCAATAATAAGATCGCCATGCGTCCACCGCCTGAGCTCAATTTAAATCCCTGTGTTGGAGTTCCGCGGACCGCGCAGTCGTGGAAAGTCGCTAAATTTCTAAATCAGATGCAGTGAATTTATGGATCAGCTTGTGCCATTTTTGCACTCGGTACATTTAACGTTGGTCGTCACACACATTCTAGTAACCTTTCTGTACCCTCTCCGAAGCAAGAGGCATATTTCCATATTACTCCACCGTCTGCGTGCGCTAAACTTTGTTACATGAGCACTCCATCCACTTCATCAAACAATTGGCTAGATCACTTCCCTTCTCTGCCGCGCACAAAGCTTTGCTCGCAGAGGGTGAAGGGAACATTTCTGGGGAGGGAGGGGGATGTACACTGCAGGGTGTCATTAAATCTGAGGGTAGAAACATATTGCATCGCCCCATGCTGCAAGATAATAGAAACAACCCAGGACCATAATGCGAACGCTCACTTTAGATATTAAAGTCTGCTGTTTCCACTTCTGGACTTGTATCTAAGTGCACTGGCATTGCGTTGTGGTTGTCGTTTGTCCACTGTCGTAATATCGTCATATCTTGCAAAGGTAAAATGTCGGAAGGAGCAGGTGAGTAGGCGATTTAAGAACAACAGCGACGAAATAAAATACTGTTATGTTGAAATATGTAACAAACCCTATTTTTTTTAATGGCTCGACAGCCCCTTGGGGGCCTAGGCCGCCTCATTTTTCGAGGTTTCACGACCACATTCAGACACGCCACACTCGGTAGGACTCCTCTGGACGAGGGACCAGCTCGTCGCAAAGACCTCTACCTGACGACACACAACACTCACAACAGACAGACATCCATGCCCTAGGCGGGATTCGAACCCACAATCCCAGTAAGCGAGCGGTCGTACACCAACGCCTTAGACCGCTCGGCCGCTGGGATCGGCAACAAAACCTATGATTTCTTGAAACGGCGTGTTCAAGATGGCGTCCACTACTGGGCAAACACTTCTGTCACATCAGATGACGTCCTTTTATGCAGTTACGCCCCTAATTCTTTTTTTTTTCATTTTTTCTTTCCTTTGACGTAATTTTCTGTTCTCGTTTTATTCTATCCATGAAATTAAATGCACTTCCGATTCCAATCGAGAAAATTCCGGGGCCTGTGGTTCGAATTCCTGATATGACATTTGTGGTTGTATGCTTTTCTCATCATTCCACTTATAGCAGAAATATCCCACTTTTGGTGCCCATCTATATAAAACACGATAATGTTGAAGGAATACAAGAAGCCATGAATTCTTTGCAAAACGGTCTGAAGAAAATAAAGAGGTTGAATTCTTAGTGCAATACGAGCTATATTTTAACGTTTTAAAAATTAAATTATGCAATAAACTGTAGGCTATTACATTCAGTTCAAAATATTATTTAATTTTAAGAAAAGGCGTTGTCATGTATTTCAAATTTTTGTAATAAATGTTACTTATTTCACTACAAGATTTTTATTGGTATTCTTACAACGGTACTTCCAAAGATTCAAGTCCTCTAACATATTAGGCCGTGACGACTGTTAAAGAGTTACCGACGTTTCGATAAGCACAGTGCCTCCATGTATGGGATGAAGCAGTCTAAGACGACAAGCTACCCGTTTTCAGACTACTCCCTGACCTTGAATATGCAGACACTCAGCTTTTCCGAAACAATGGTAAATATCTACGAGTCGGCACGAGTTAACATCTCAGAAGACATGAATTTTCAGTAGCCGCTGTAAGAGAGGCAAACCTCGAAGCGGCATTTGTATCTGCAGGAGTGACATCGGCAGGTATCGCAGGCATACTTTTGTCCCCCAGATACTTGCTGGACGAATCTGCTCTGAAATTTAAGCGCCTTATTTAATGATTATACGCGGCGTCCTATCCCAGAAGTTAGAAGTCTTTATTAGAGATTTATGTTTCTAACGGCTATGACTATGAAGAATGTTATCTTCTGGAATTTACCGCTGCGTAATCTAGTAGAAATTTACCGACGTTTCGGAAAAAAAGTAATGCTTCCGTTTTTCGCTTAAAAGATAAGGAGCGTCAAGTCTTCTCTTACGATTAAAACGAAGGCAGGACTTGCTACCGAAACTTCGTCACCAGACTTCAAGCCAGAACGTCACAGAAAAGAGCGTCCTTCAAAAAATTTCATAATCATCACTGTTAGAGCCTGGGATAAGCAATTATCCTTTTTGTCTTCTTTCCCATCCAACACCCACTTTTTGCATTTCTACCAATATGCGCCTAGCAGCTGCTACTTATGCTTATTATTATTATTACTATTATTATTATTATTATTGCCGATCCCAGTGGCTACGCGGTCTAAGGCGTGAGTCTGCGGCCTTTCGCTTGCTGGGGTTGTGGGTTCGAATCCCGCCTGGGGCATGGATGTCTGTCTGTTGTGAGTGTTGTGTCTTGTCAGGTAGAGGTCCCTGCGACGGGCTGATCACTCGTCCAGAGAAGTCCTACCGAGTGTGGTGTGTCTGAATGTGATCGTGAAGCCTCGATAATGAGTAGGCCCTGGCCCACTATGGGCTGTTGCGCCGTTGGAAATTATTATTATTATTATTATTATTATCACGCATGGTCGGAGGCGGCCAAGTATTGACCGCATGGTCGGTTATCCATGGAGACCGCAAGGAGACAATCAATTTCACCCCCATAGTGGAGTTTGTAGTTCTGCAGACGTTGTGCATGGCTGATCCCCTACTTTGAGGAAAGAACGGAGACTAAAACGAAAGATTACTAAGGCCGACATTTCATATCAGTCAGTAATTCCTCGTTTAAGATTGAGGTCACATTCCTCAAAATCATAGGACGGAGCAAGAAAGAAGCTGAGTCTGGCCGCTAAAAAATCTTTCCAGCTGTCACAGACAACAACGTTAATGTGAGATCGGGCAACGTTTATCGAATTTGTGATCACTGAAATTCTTCATCATTGAAGCACAGCAACACTGTTAGGGGCAAATTTAAACGACGACTGCCAGTATAGTGTTGTTTTGTAAGGTCGCCTTCGACAAGATTCAAGCGGAGCTCCACGTAAAATAATGCTTCATGCAAGTAATGGGTACCAAATATAAAATACCCTTACATGGCATACACTTAATAATATCTGAACTCCCTTAATAACAAGCAGATTTAATCTAAATTCACGTACATTAAACGTACAGACATGCGGAAGTGACCTCAAGATTATGCTTGCATTTTAAGTTATTCGTGTATCTCAAGTTCTTTCTGTAAAGAAACACCATCGCACTACATATACCAGTTTTAAATATTGTTTTATAAATATCCAACATATTTCAATCGATGCAAATCGTTATCAGGATACACGAGTCGACAAGTGGTATTGCTAAGCCATACAAGTCTCCCTGATCATGACCTGTGTTGATGTAAAAATGTTTCGCTTTTATTAAATGGTGTTTAAAACTGTTGTGTAAAGCAATGTTGTTCCTTCATATATATATATATATATGTTCTCATTTCTTGTAATTCCTTCGAAGATTGCATTGTAACGGGTTTGTTTGGCAGTTAGTGATATAACTGTTTTGTTGTTTAAGGCCATGGCGGTGTGAACCAGCTGGGTGGCGTTTTTGTGAACGGCCGGCCGTTGCCTGACGTTGTAAGGCAGAGAATAGTGGAGCTGGCTCACAACGGTGTTCGGCCGTGCGACATCTCCCGGCAACTGAGGGTTTCCCATGGCTGCGTGTCCAAGATCCTGTCCAGGTGAGTTCATCGTCAGTTCTTTCTTAGCGTGATGTTTCAAGTGCAACTGATATAATCTCTTCTGTCTGTCTCTCTGTTTATCTACCTTGCTGTCTATCTTTTTATGTATCTATATATCTATCTGTCTGTCTATCTATCTATCTATGTGTCTACCTATTTATCTATTTATCTATCTATTTATCTATCTATCTGTCTATTTATCTATCTTTTTATCTATCTATCTGTCTATCTATCTATGTATCTATTTATCTATCTATTTATCTATCTATGTATCTATTTATCTATCTGTCTATCTATCTATTTATCTATCTAGCTATATATCTACATATCTATCTACATGTTTGTCTATGTACCTACTTATTCGTCTATTTTTCTGTCTCTCTGTTTATCTGTCTGTCTATATATCTACATGTCTGTCTGTCTCTCTTTCTACCTGCCAATTCTGTGTAACCTACAATTAAAGTGACTTTCTATTTCCGTTTAGAATATGACAATACTTAGTCCGTATTGAAGAATTCTGTACAATTTAAATCCGGTATTATAGCAGGTTTGCATGAAGCCCAAAGGCTTTGCGGAGTACCAATTTAGAACGCCTGGAATCGAATTTTGAACATGACCATCTCCTCTCACATCCTCACCTATTATTTTCACGTACCTATCTTATTCGACGTTACATAACCTTTTCACTTGAGAATCAATCGTCGTATATAACTTACATAGTTTAAAAACCCGGTTCATTGCAACATGAAAGTGCCACAGTAACACGTTTGAATTGCACACAGCGACACTTACGCTGACAAAGAACTTCACATTTCTTTTAGCATTCTTATGTAACCTCATGTGTCGTGAAAGGCACTTGCTTACTTCCACTGCTGTTTTTATTTGTCAGCTGCAGAAAATTATACGTGCAGTCTTGCTATTTTACAAGTATTTAGTGTGAAAAACTTGAGCAATAACGAAAGTACGTGATATAACTGAGTGCAAGAAGTTGTAGTCGTACACAGGGGCCATGTACTTGTATACGCTCTGCGGTTTGAGATGTTCATCCATTGCACCTGGGAACATCTACTGACGGGCTGTTGAAGAAGAATGCTGTGGTACTGACACCACTGACTGGCCTGGGCAATGACCTTATTTCTGTGTAAAATATATGTACATAAAATAAAAGAGGGTTATTACTGATTGACCTGGAAAGATTTGAAATGTGGTGCTGGAAAAGGATGGAGAAGATCAGTTGGACCGATCGTGTGAGAAATGAAGAAGTATTACACAGAGTCAAGGAGGAGAGGAATATCGTACTTACAATAAAAAGAAGAAAGGCTAGCTGGATTGGTCACATCTTGCGTAGGAACTGTCTTCTAAAACACATTATTGAAGGAGAGATAAGGGAAGGATAGAAGTGACGGGAGGACGAGGAAGAAGATGTAAGCATTACTGGGTGACATTAAGGAAAAGAGAGGATCCTGTAAATTGAAGAGGAAACACTAGGTCGCACCCTGTGGAGAATTCGCTTTGCAAGAGACTACGGACCTGTCGGAAGACAGACTACAGAATGAATGACTTACTGATTGGTTAAGAGTGTGTATCGTTTACTCTCAAAGTACCTACGAGTATTTTATCTCTGTATCTAACAGACTTTGTGGCACGTGATGGCGTGGTTGAGGCACTGCGCTACAAGCCGGAAGGTCCCGGGTTCGATTCCCGATGGTGTCATTGGGATTTTCCATTGACAAAATCCTTCCGGCCGCACTATGGCCCTGGGATTGACTCAGCATCTAACAGAAATGAGTACCAAGAATATTTCCTGGGAATAAAGGCGGCCGGTGCGTAGGGCTGACAACCATACCACCTTCATGTACCGAATGTCTGGAGATCTGGGAGCTTCAGCCTCCTGGAACCCTCAGGGCCTGTCCAGGTCTGTGCAATGATTGCTTTACCTAACAGATTATGTTCATTGTCAGATGCCGCAAAATATACATAAACCTTTCGTTGAGTCTTCAAATGACTTATTTTACTGATATTAATATAGTGTAATCAAAGTACCTACTGGTATTATTTTAAGTAATTTATATTATTTTCTACTTTTAGAATAAAGTTCATTCAAAACATATTTTAACCACAACCATATTTTTTAATTTGTAGAAAGAAGGATACATTTAGCAGTTAGCTGTGTTGATTCTTATGTGTCTCCGGAAAAAATGTGTAAATGAACACAAGAGTTGAGCGACAAGATCAGGCTGAGTGTTACGTTTTCGCAACTGCTCGACAGATGTTGATGGAATTTGAAGTCGGGGATTCACACCGTAACTCGTTGTTGAATTTAATCAGTTTGAAGAGCGAACCGATCTTCACCAATTTGCTTTAAAATATCTCGTAAAATGGCGTGTAGGCACAGCAAGAAATACAAGTCTAATTGTGGCCTGACATTTTTTATTTGGAGTGAAAATTTAATGAAACACAAGGAAACTTTATTTTGGACTTTATAAGGTGTGAACAGCTTTTAAAAATTGATCCACATTATACATTTAACTTAGGAGAATACAATATTGTCTTTCGTCCACATTTATTTTTCTTGTTGTAGAATATATATATATATATATATATATATATATATTTTCAATATGGGAGGAAGGGTAATATGGCGAAATGGTAGGTCGAAGTTTTTATTGAAAGAAAATAAATCATGCCTGATATTCTTAGGTAAAGTAGGCCTACGCTCCACTGAACCTATTTTGAGAGGTATATGCGAATCCGAATATACATGCAACCTTTATAATTTTGAATAAGTTTCGCTTCTAAATGCGCTCACGTGATGTAACGTGGCGTAGTTTTTGTATATATTAAAGCAACTTATAAAGTTTGTGTTTATTTTATTATTAATTACTTGCGCTTAATAAAGCATTACTGACAATGTACCCATCCCACTCTGAGCAAGGCTTATTTTGTAGTGTATTTACCGGTACCAGTTTGCCTTCCATGAATCGGCACAACATAGGATCTGGAGCTCTGAAATGCCTCATGTTGTGCTCGCACGTTTGGACTCTCTCTGCCGAAGGACACTTCCAAGCTCTGAAATGCCTCATGTTGTGCTCGCACGTTTGGATTTCTCTGCCGAAGGACACTTCCAAGCTCTGAAATGCCTCATGTTGTGCTCGCACGTTTGGACTCTCTCTGCCGAAGGACACTTCCAAGCTCTGAAATGCCTCATGTTGTGCTCGCACGTTTGGACTCTCTCTGCCGAAGGACACTTCCAAGCTCTGAAATGCCTCATGTTTGCTCGCACGTTTGGACTCTCTCTGCCGAAGGACACTTCCAAGCTCTGAAATGCCTCATGTTGTGCTCGCACGTTTGGACTCTCTCTGCCGAAGGACACTTCCAAGCTCTGAAATGCCTCATGTTGTGCTCGCACGTTTGGACTCTCTCTGCCGAAGGACACTTCCAAGCTCTGAAATGCCTCATGTTGTGCTGCCAGCTTTGAACCTCTCTCTGCCGAAGGACCTTCCAAGCTCTGAAATGCCTCATGTTGTGCTAGCACGTTTGGACTCTCTCTGCCGAAGGACACTTCCAAGCTCTGAAATGCCTCATGTTGTGCTAGCACGTTTGGACTCTCTCTGCCGAAGGACACTTCCAGCTCTGATGAAACTGCCTCATGTGTCTTCGCACCATTTTGTATCTCGTCTGCGTCAGGACACTTCCAAGCTCTGAAATGCCTTCTGGTGTTCGACTTTGGATTTCTCTGCAAAGACACCAAGCTTGAAAACATAGTAGTACTAGACAGTTTGAAACTCTTCTGCGAAGGATAACTCTGAAATTGCCTTAGTTGTCTGCAAGACCTGCCTTAAAAATTAAGTCTGAACCCCAATTTGAAACTGCGGACTTCACTTAATTCAACTTTGGTAAAGGTTTTTCTTGTAGACATTCTGTACAACAGGTAGGAATAAATTTATTCTATGAATTCAAATGTTATACTGTTACATAGAGTCGTAGTAAAGGCTTACTGTAAAGGTAGAAGTGACCGTAGAAAACTTTAATGAATGTATGAGGTATGTTTGTAATTATAAGACATGGGGTTCTCACTGCAGTGACTCTGAAGTTTAATAATATAGAGAAAAAACACCGTTGATCACAACTAAGTTGTGACCAGCGGTGTTTTTTCTATATTATTATTATTATTATCGTTATAATCATCACAGCGGTATGAATGAGTTTAAGACTCCGAAGTTTGCCGTCTTCTGGGGTGTGATGACGTGTATTCGGATGTAAATTCACCGACTTTCGAAGGATGATCCAACCACAAATTTCAGACATCCTTAAAATGGACTTTTGGCTGAAATTCCTGTAAATTTCTATAAGCTCACACGGTACGACGTTACAGAATACAATGGAATCTGTGTTGTTCTATATAAGATTTAAATTAGTCACACACACGCTTAACGAAGTGAGTATCAAGTACGTTTCATGTTGCTGTGTACCATCAAAGAATATGTGCATATCAAGGCCAACCAGGTAAATGACATCACATGTAATTGTTATAACGGAGCTTTGTTTGCACATTTTTTTTCTTTTAAGGTTATTATTTAACGGCGCTGTCAATTGTTAAGATTATAAACCGTTTATGATAGGTGAATGCATGTTATTGGGCCTTGGTGGAACGACAGCGACAAGCAGAAGCCAAGTAATCAGAGAAAAGCCTGTTCCAAAGTTACTTTGTCCACAACAAATCTCACATGCACTCATTATCTCGATAACCCAGACGTAAAACATTATAAACACAGTCATTTCCTTTTAACTAGGCTACGGTATGGGTGGCAGAGGGCTCGGACTTCCTTTCCTGCAGTGGCTTCTTCCAAAGCAGTGGTTTCCAATTTGCGCTCCACGGATCCCAAGGAGTCGGCGACCAGTTCCCAAGGGATCCGTGGATATATTTCTATAATGGCTACTTTGAATTTCTTTAATTAAAGGAATAATGTTTTGTTAAAAATAGTCGCGGAATTTCTTTAATTGGCGATGTGTTCATTTCGTATGACCGTTAGGTAAAGATGAAGGTAAAGGTAAAGGTAAAATTCTCCCTACAACAGGCCATGAAGGCCCAGAGGGGGAGTAGAGGTATAACTCTTACTCTTTCTTTAACCCTGGCACTAGATGAGGGTGGGTGGTCAACTACACGCCCCGGCCGCTTTACCCCCGGTAAAGAGACCCGGTGCTCATTGTATAGGAGGCTGAATGGGCCCCAGGGCCGGTCTGGGCAGATGCGGAAAATTTCGCCCCCACCGGGATTCGATCCCCGGACCGTCCAGCGCGTAGCGAGTCGCTATACCGACTACGCTATCCCGTATGACCGTTAGAATATCTAATTAAGAAACACCCTGTACCCACGAAGCCAGCGACATTCAGTTTAATTAAGGTCAAATCATGCGTTGCATTGTTACTGGTGTGTATTCGTAGCTAGTTAAAATAAATTCTGAAATATGTGAGGATCCGTGGTTATTTTTCGAAGCCAAAAGGGGTCCGCGTGCAAACAAAAGTTTGGGAATCACTGCTCAAAAGCATCAGGCCTGACTCTGGTTTCCTCAGTAGGTAACGTTGGCGCTTTCTCCAGGTTTAAAGAGGCCGGAACGTGCATCTGACCGCTCACTGTCATCTAGCACTGAGTTTAAGAATGACTACAGCTATATATTTCCACCCCGCGTGTTCCTTAAGAGCTTCAGTAGCTGCTGAGCCGAAATTTGCCCTGAAGTGCTTTTGATCCAATCACAGCTAAACTGGTTAGTCTCAGGACTATTGGTAGAAAAGTGACATATGTGTCTTAGGATTTTCATTTATTTAACTGTGCATATCATCATCATCATAATTATAATCATGAACGTAGGACACCTGGGTCCTGTCTTGTGAAAACTCAGTCTTAAAGATGCTGTTGATCTCTCCCTCTTGTTTTTGGTCGACCTAAGTCGCGTTTACCTTTTGATTTATATATATATATATATATATATATATATATACATATATACATGCATATATATATATATGCATGCATATATATACATGTTTATAAAATAAAATAGTTGATAGAAAATAATTAAAACACACTTCTGCCTGTTGAAAATAAATGAAAACATATGTTAGTAATTAGGAAGTGGTCCCATCCCAAGGTGAAGTGAAATCACGCTCCAACTAAAAGGCAAACAATTTAAAGCGATTTTCTCGTTGGTTTAATAACAAATCGATATGGCCGCAATCTCGACAGAAAACTCCTCCAGGGCCTTATATTAATCAGCAATGCTTTATGCGAGGAGTGAGGAAATGGCCATGACAAATTATGTTCATATGTTGCAGCTAGGTTTCGTGCTCAAACCATTTGTTAGCGGACAACTCTCCGTGCAAATTGATAAGATTAACGCCCCTCCCCCAAGAAGGGCTGACCCTCTAGTATAGTCACGACAGTAAAAAATGTGGGCACTAGCTGAAGTTAAGTTTTTTCCTATTCTTATTAAACACCAGATTGTTAACACACAATTTTAATCTCTCCACTACACGAATCTGAGGATTCACCTTTACTCTTTAGTCTCTGTACCTCTGAGGAAAGAGTCCTTTATATCCTTATTCTGTGTTAGGACGATGCGTGGGCGCTATAGATACTGTGGCTAAAGACTCTTGCCTTAGTGGGACTCATTCTTACGTCATCCTTCTTCCAAACCATAGTACAGTCACTGTAGGCCTACAGTTCGCCTTCGTAAATTTTAACTACCTGTTTTTACCCTCATTTTAACACTTTATCATTTCGTGTGCGACAGTTATTTTATCACATAAACAAAACTTTAAACAAATCCGTAAATTGTGCGGCAAGGTTGACTGTCAATGATGAATTGGGAAGGATGGGGAGCTCTAAGGTCATGGCCTAGCTGAAGGTAGTATCTCAGTATTTTCCTGGAGAAACTGAGGAAGACCACGGAGAATTCAACCACCAGTGACGACTTCGTGTCCGGAGTCCAGTACACGAATTCTGGATTCAAAACATAACTGCTAAACACTATACCATCACTTTCGGTTTATCCAATAATTTTTAATTGAATTTACCCCTTAACTGAAGTAACTTTCTTAAGGCCTACTGCTCGGTTTCATTGGACTGTTCGCTGTTAGAGCTTACGTCACTGGTCCTCAACATTTTGGTGCTGGTGGTACACTTGGAATACTCACTTTATTCTCGTGGCACATTATAATTAGAAAGTAGAAAAAAATTTATAGTATGAATGCGCCCACTTTCAAAAACTGTCACTTTTTGCATGGAACATAATACTGAAATAATGCAAAATGAAGATTTAATTTTGGTATAAATATCAGTTACAAAGCACAAGTAAATACAGTGGTTCTCAAATTTACTGAGTAATGGTGCCCCCTCAGCTCATCAAAGACTTCGTCAAACTCCCCCCCCCCCCCCATTTTTTTTCAATTTTTGGGAGCGTAGCATTTTTTTTGGTGCTGAAACTTGGACGCTTCGGAGAAGAGATCAGAAGTGCCTGGGAAGTTTTAAAATATGGTGCTGGAGATCATTTTGACATAGTGTGAAAAATGAAGAGTTACTACATAGAGTCAAGGAGGAAAAAACATGCTACATACAATAAAACGAAGGAAGGCTAACTCGATTGGTCACATTTTGCGTAGTAACTGCCTACTACAACACGTTAAGGAAGGGAAGACGAGGAAGAATACGTAAGCAGCTATTGGATGGCCTTAAGGAAAAAAGAGAGGTTACTGGAAATTCAAAGAGGAAGCACTAGATCGCCCTCTGTGAAGAACTCGCTATGGAAAAGATTATGGACCTGTCACAAGACAGACTGCATAATAAATGAAATTAGTATGTATAAGGAACAAAATTATCAGTTTTGATATTTAAATTTTAATTTGCATATATAATTTTATATAATCATTCTTTTACTCAAAGCCTTGTGTCACATTTGACAAAATCTCTTGTCTTAAAAGTATTGGCCTACATTAACAACCTATACTGCGTATTTTAAGAGACTATTCTATAGGATAGATGTCTGTTTATTATTTTAGAACTGAGACCGGTTGGGTGGCTACTCGGTAGTCCACATGCCAGATTAATTGTTATAGTGTTCCGATATTAACCTTGACCGCTGCTATTATCAAATGAACTCCATGGAAAACAGTTGTTCTTGATAATCTAAGAGATGTTCAGCTGAACAAGAATTCTCGCCTTTTATAGAAAACGAAGCTACGCTACTGCGTCCTGTAATAAACCGCTAATATGAAGACTACAGACACCCTGATCTTTCACTGACAACCAGTGACTTGAATACGGGAGCAGATTAAACTAACGAAACGTTTATATACTCTGCATTTTTGTTCTATGGCTCGACAGCCCTATATGGGCCTGGGCCTCCTCGTTTCGTCGAGGTTTCACGATCACACAAATTTCAGACACACCACAGTCGGTAGGACTCCTCTGGACGAGGGACCAGCCCGTCGCAGAGACCTCTACCTGACAACACACAACAATCACAAGAAACAGACATCCATGCCCCCGGTGGATTCGAACCCACGATACTAGTAAGCGAGCGGCCGAAGACCCACGCCTTAGACCGCACGGTCACTGGGATCGGCATACACTCTCCATTATATAACATAAATTCACCTTCTTTAAATAATATGACTATATACTCAGTTATCTAAAATTAACAATGCTCACATATTTACAGGACGAGATCGCTTCGGATCACATAAGATCTGGACAGATGTTTGTAAGCATGCTACATACAGAGTGTCAACAACTACGAACTTACACGTTGAACGGCTCGCTATCGCCTGATTTTAAGATCACATCACTGTAATTTCATTCTTATAAACTTTGTGTATTTTAGAACTGTAATATCTTAATCATTCCAATAAGGGCGGCGCAATACCTAGACTAGCGTGGTGGGCTTGTATTCCTTTCTTGTAAATATCTCCCTGAGGATGGCACCCCGATGCCGAAACATGTGCGTGTTTAATAATTGTCACGAATTTTTATTTTATTAAGTCCATAACGTGCTTAATAATCTTCACGACTGTGTAATGATCCATCAGTCTGGTAACAAAAATTAACCGTGCAAATAAAAACCCAGTACTTGATAATTATATGCCTGGTTCGGGCTACATTATACCGCAGGGAGCTGTGATAAGTGAGTAAGAAGCAATGAAAAGGGGAAATCAGAAGAAACTTTCAGACAGTCCTGCCCCAGTTGTAATACTTCCTCTAAGAATCTCACCTAAAGTCATTCGGATTTGAACCCGAGGCTTCGTGGTCAAATATCCTGATATATGGAACGTCACCTATCCTTTTTACCTTCCTTTAGTGTATTTCGTTTTATGACTTTCCTCAGATATCTCAGGAGCAACAGTTATGGTAGTGTGACTATACTGGCATGAAAACAAGTGTGGCGAATCGCACGTCTTTTGTTTATAAAAAGTAAAGAATAATATTGCTAATGATGCGCTTTAATACTTAAACACACACCGCGAGCTGAGCGAAGCGAATGCAAAGCTGATAAACTGCGTAGATGGTGTTCCGACGTGTTTTGCGGTATAGTAGCGGTTAGTTAGATTAAAATGTATTCGCGCATGCGCAGGATTTTCTCTCCACATAATTTATGAGTGTAGAGACATGCATAAACATCACTTTATTTTCCCGTTAACCGGAAACCTTTCAGGTATTATTAACATCCGGATTTCATCTCCTTTGGCGAGACGAATTTGAATATAAATTTGTGATTACTTAGATACAGTGTGTTGTGAGAGTTTCCTTGTCGTTGCGTCGCGCACACAAAGACCGCTGTTAGTCAGGACTGAGGTTTTAACGGAGTCGGCTATGGGGTTGGCCATCAGCGGTCCAATTTCCGACAGGGACAAGAGAATTTGCTTTTCTCCGGAACTTTCATAACGGATGTGGAATCCAGACAGCCTCCTATTTGTAATCTGGTCTTTTGGGTGATTACACGGCGTCGTGCGGTAATTATTTACCGACGTTTCGGGACAACGTGTCGGTCCCATCTTCACGGGTCGAGATTCCACGAAGGAAAGAAAGCCGCTGACAAGGAGACTTGGCAGCATAGCGGGGTAGTGGAAACATGCGATGTGACAACCCAATAGAATGAGAGGGTGGGGTGAGGTAATACCCCAAAAGACCGTAGATTACATCAACATCGCGGCGGAAGCCTGAAATCAAGCCTCCTATTTAGTGTGTACCAGGGGCTGCTTCTCCAGTGGTAATTCGGCCATAGCGTGAAGCTGACCACTCATCTCCATCTAGTGTCAAGTTTAGGAATGAGGTTGTAACTTCACTCCCCCCCCCCCCATGTGTAAATTGCGTGAACAGGGTCAATTTTATCTTTATCTTTCATGCCTTTGTAGATGATAAAGTGGTTGGTAATTATTTCTCCGCTAAATACGATATCTAATATTAACTTTGCAAGTCTCTTCCGCTGCGCATAAGTCGCCCTACATACAGCAATACCTCGATATAGAACACTTCGGATTACTCGTTCGCCTGTAACGTAAGAACGGGTTTAATTTTTAGGGACATCCCTTGTTTGTACACCGCTTCTCTGCATATGTGCACTTTCTGCTGTGCCCCGATGGCTACCGACTCGTTTTAGCCAAAGAAGTGTTACGCTGCTAAGTCAGTATAAAATACAATCTATCGAACGCTGAAATTATGCTACGTTTTTTACCGGAAGTCAGAGCTCGGTTCGTGCATGTTTTGCCTCTCCATAAAGCTGCTTCACGTGGTCACTTGAAGTTCGTGACACTTTGAATACTGACTTTCCTCTAAATCGTGTATAAAAATTAATTTCTACCTCACAGAAAAGACATTCCCTATCGATTACAAAGACCAGCCGGTTGCTTTATTATAGGAAAATAATCTATGTTTATTCTGAGAATCGAGTTACAAAACACGTGAATGCAGAATTTCTTAATGTTACATAAGTTGATACATACAGTCGCAACTGGGCTTAAACGGTTTAGTAATGTTCAGATGCGGTGGCGAAGTTGGTTGAGGCACTGCGCTACAAGCCGGAAGGTCGCGGGTTCGATTTCCGATGGTGTTATTAGAATTTTTCATTGACATAATCCTTTCGGTCTCACTATGGCCCTGGGGTCGACTCAGCCTCCAACAGAAATGAATACCAGGAATATTTCCTGGGGGGGTAAAGGTGGCCGATGCTTATGGCTGACAACCTTACCAACTTCATGTGCCGATTGTCTTGAAATTTGGAAGGCTCAACTTTCTGGCCTGTACAGGGATTGCTTTACCCTTTTTTACATTTCGATTTGGTTTTCTACGCGGATTTTGTCTTCATTTTGTGTTGTAGCAAGTATTGTTGGTACTCTGGTTCTCATTTTAACAATAATTTCTTCAACTCATCAATGAGAAGTTACTGCTATTAATGTTAGGATTCACTATGGTGTTCAGTGGAAGGAAATTCCATTGCAATGATCCGTAGCATCAGTTTGGAGACCTTGTCCGATTGAGGCAGTCGCAAGGGTTTGATACAGTATTTTAGTTCAGTGTGTAAGCCTAACATGTAATGAAGTTCTTGGATTTGTGACGGCTGTTGTATTGGCCCTGTCAGAGGATCAGAGAAGGAAGATAAAATTTTCTGCTGTCAGACCTGTTACATTGACGTGAGGTGTTGAGAGGAGGCCAGATGGACTGTTAGACGGACAGAGCTTCTTGTGCTGACGCAGCCAACCTTGAAGAATGACCACAAAGCAGGAAGATGCTTCACCACTCCCACTGTGCAATAGGGACCGAAAATACAATATTTTGTGAATGTTGCTGACAGTGATTTATAATCGTGTAGGTATTGAAAATCTTCCAGACTCCCTTTCATCCTTTTTACTTACTGACCCTGGAAACTTCTTGTTGAATTAACCCGACATTCCTCTTCCTCCACAGTGGTTACGGTGGCTCAGACTTGTAGACTTGACTGGATTATACAGTTCTTGTGCTTAATAATTGTGAATGAGTGGTTTCTAATCTTATTTATCGACACTTCTTCAACTGCATAAGTTTGGTATTGTCGATTTGGAGGATTAATATCTTGCTTACAAGCAGATGCTGTCAGATGCGTCACGTGTACAGCACTAAATACTGTCGAACCCGGTTATAACGACATCGGTTTAAACGACACCTCGTCTATAACGTCAGATGTTCTGTGTTTCCAATTAATTCGTCACTGTTAACCATAATATTATACTCCTCGGTTATAACGACACAAAATATTCAGCCCCCTTCACGACGTTATAACCGAGTTCGACTGTTTATGCAAGTCCCGAAGTAGTGGTTAGTATTGCTGCATAGAACTGGGGGTCATGACTTGGATTATTGTGGTGGGTTATTGTTACTGTAGATTTGTATATTTGTATATATTCTATAATATCGAATGGGGAATTAATAGTGAATGAAGAGTTAGGCAGGCAGAAGGAAGAGATCATGGCTTAATTTGCAGTAGTACCCCGCAGTTGGCGTGAAGGAATTAAGGAAAATCATAAATGAAATTACTAGTCGGTATCCGGGTTTGAAAGCGGGACCTCACGAAGCATGAGTGCTAAGCACTTCATCGCGATTTACCTCAGTCGCTCCAGGTTGTATTTCATATACCTTAAAACACATCACAACTGCCCCTTTTGAGTACTGAGTCATGCTTCGATATAGACTGATTCACAGCTTATTTAACGATGCTATTTCACCAACAGATACTAGATAAATAATGTCCAATAAGACAACGCGTGGTCAGGACCTGTGGATTTAGAAGGAAATGACTGTGACCTCGTTTAAGGTAGAACATTATTCTGAAATTAGCTTAGAGATTTTGAGGAAAACCGTGAAAGCCTTCAGTCACGGCATTGGAAATCCGGATCAACACTCAAACCCAAAAAATCCTCCCCCTTCCTCCGATGATATGGAAAACGTGTTAACCGTGGAACTAGCCCGCGACATTCTGCTTCGCCAAATATGCACTGTATTGAGACCCAGTTGCAATTGATGCGAATCTCACACAGCAGGCCTCATGTATCGTGCCCACAACTAAATACAGGGCATACACAAAAGAATGGTGCGGTTTTAATAGTGAACACTATTAAAACCGCACCATTCGTTTGTGTATGCCCTGTATAAGTAACACGTAAATTTGACTATTCCAAATGAAGATAACTTAACAGAACTCAAAGCCTACGAAACTGTTGTATAAATTTCTGATTTCACATAGTTTTCTATTGGATGTGTACTTCTATTCTTGTAAAGAATTTTTTGTTTACTAGTTGTATCCGTGAGAATAATTCGCACGTAGAAACAATAACATATTTAATGAATAAATATTTATATATTTGAAATTTTAAGCACTTCTCGATATACAATGTTTGACTTATCAATCTGTCATTTTCTACACGATGTCGATGCCCTTCAAAAATTGCAACAGCGACGTTGTCAAATGAAGAAGATCGAGAACACGCCAAATAGAGCTGGCCGTGGGAAAAACCAACAATGGTGTATATATTGCAACACGTTTAGGCGTCTGCCCTTGAGCCTTTTCATTGTCAGAGCAAACGCGATTTTGATCGGAAATCGTCTTCTGCACAGTTTGAAGGAAATGGTAAGACTTGACGGGTATACGAGTAATTAAATCCTGGAAATATAACTAACTAACTAACTAACTCCTTCTTGGGAAGCCAACAGGTCGTCAGCTAGTCAAGAAAGTCCCCGTGTTTTATGAAACCCGAAGGTTCATTACCGCACTCACAACAGCCCGCCACCTGTCCCTATCCTGAGCCATATCAATCCAGTCCATGCCCCCATCCCACTTCTTGAAGATCCATTTTAATATTATCCTCCCATCTACGCCTGGGTATATATAATATATATTATATAACTTTATATTTGTAAAGATTCGAGATCTCAAACCTCTCACGCATCCGTGAATATTTCCTTCTTACCCTTATTTTCTTGATCAGCCTGATGATGGCTGTATATTAGCCGAAACATGTAGCGGGTTATATTTGACAAATACAAGTTGTGTTTAGACTGCGTATATTACGCGTCTGGTTATAAGAACATATATTTGACAAACACAAGTTGTGTTTAGACTGCGTGTATTACGTTTCTGGTTATATGAACGTATATTTGACAAATACAAGTTGTGTTTAGACTGCGTATATTACGCTTCTGGTTATATGAACGTATATTTGACAAATAGAAGTTGTGTTTAGACTGCGTATATTACGCTTCTGGTTATAAGAACGTATATTTGACAAATACAAGTTGTGTTTAGACTGCGTATATTACGCTTCTGGTTATATGAACGTATATTTCGCTTTACGTGCAATAGTCGTTGTAGTAAATCAATAGGAAAATGAAATTCTCGTACCCCATTGAAATATAACTCCCGTTGTCCTTATCGAAGTCTGAGTAGCAGACGAAGCGTCTGTACATCACGACCTCTCCATTATGCTTGCATTTCATCCACGCCGTTTAAAGCGCGTGTAGGGACTTCGTTGCTCGCAATATTAGCAGATATCATGGATAGTAGAAAGCAGAAGAACAGCACCTGGCCTGTTGGTGCTGTGAATGAAATCTGGTTGTTCTTATGGCCGGCTCTGGGTGGGGGTGGGGTTGGGGTTGGCGCTGGGTGCTGGCTGTCGTCCCCGCTACCATGGCCCCTCAATTCCGGCCCGGAAACGGAACAACAGATCCGGACATCCCTCGCCGGGAAACCCAGCAACCCTCCGGCGGCTGCCCCACGTCATCTCTCGCTTGTATTTCTCCCTTTCTTGATTCGCTCTTGTTTTGGACCAGTGTTAGCTGTAAGCGTAGTTTGTGAATCGCAGTCACAGGGCTTTACAGATAAGAAATCTAAGTAAATGTGCTTCCACATTAAAGATTATCATCAGCTTCGTCAGTTCAGAATATTTTAACCACTTTTGTAATATAAAAGGACCGAAATATTAACTGCTGCTTGTGTACTTGTATTTACTGTATGTATTTTGTTTTGTAATTGTGTATACGTAGTTTTGTGTTGTTATTTTTATGTATATTTATATGTCCATTTGTATTGTGTGTACTAGTGTAAGGACTACTGCCACCGGGTGAAAACATTTGTATTGTGTGTACTAGTGTAAGGACTACTGCCACCGGGTGAAAACTCAATTGCAGTAAATAATAATAATAATAATAATAATCATAATAATAATTTACCTTTGCGATTCTGTAAGGAATGCGAGATAAATTTATTGAACCCACATTTCCATTATATTTCTCCAGGTCCCACGGTAGCAGAGGTGTTCTCGAACGGTAAAAAAAAATCATAGTTTTTCTTCTTCTATTACGGGTATGAAACTTGGTCTCTCACACGGATGAAATAAAACGGATAAAGAAAGTTTCAAAACAAGTGCTACGATAAATATTGCGACGTAAGAAGAGGATGAATAAAACAATATAATAATGAATTTTGTGATGTTTATTCTCCAATACATGTTATCTCGATAATAAAATTAAGATAAATGGAAGGGGATACGTGGAATGCATTGGGAGATGGGAAATGCAAACAAAATTTTGGTCCGGAAAATTGAAGGGAAGTAATTTATTTTGTACAATTAACCGAGGAGTGAAGCTTAATATTTATTTTTAAAAGAACAGGACGTGTGTGGACAGGATTACTTTGGGCTTCAAATCTTCGGATTCCAAAGGTCAGATTTCTCCTTAACAGTCCTCACACACACATCAGATTTCGCAGCATATTTAAAAAACGTAAGACTGTACCTCACCCACTCCTGCAACCATCGTGGCTTGCCCTGGTATTTTCTGTAAGCTGCGAGGCAAGCAGTTAAATAAATAAAGAATTAGTGGCGAAGAGGACTCTTATATGACACGGTTTTGGGAATAAATTAGCTTATTTTCTTGTAAAGGACTGTGGTCGACGCAGGGGAAGTTTCTTAACACTTTGAAGATTGAAGAACAGACATACGTAAGAAATAGTAGAATAATGTATGAAAAGACGAAGAGGAAGGTCGTGAAATAAATGAGCGGTACTTAGTTTAGATGGAAGAAATGTTGTCACTTTGTTACAATTACCCAAATATCTGTCCACCAGTCCTTGTGACAGCAGTGGTATAAAAATGAAAACGCTTGAGTGGCTTGAGTCGCATATTTTTTTTAAGACTGGGTTTCATATAGATCTGTGTACACAAAACTTTAGTTGTTACGCTAACGCGAACGCAGTACGTATCACTTATACAGCTCTTTCGGTTAATCGCGTGTGAGAAAATGCCGGTGTTTGTTCCGAGAAGCATACAAAAAAAACATTAGACGCTCCGTAGTGAAGATATGTAAAGTTTTTAAATGTTACCGCAGGAAATATATGGCGTTATTATTGGCGTTTAGACAGCTAATCAGAGGTTCATGTAGACAATAGGTTGCTTTCTTGCACAAGATGCCTAAATGCAGGAAACTGTGTGCGGGACACGAGAATGTATTTATCTACTTATTTCTCTTCTTTTTAACGGCGATATCCCAGACTATAAGCACTGTCGAATGGTAGGATAGTTAGTGAAAAAAAGAAATGCAAATGAATGTAGAAGGAAACTGTAGATGACTCGTTTGCAATAGTGGAGCGAACAAGACACGAAGGTGTAGAACGCGTTGGCTCTTCTCCGGGCTGTGTCGGTGAAAGTATTAACGTACGGATCACGCAAGCGAGATAGATGCACACATTATGATATTGTCTAATAATGTATGTCTCGATGTTTCGGAGGAACATACTGCCTCCATCTTCAGGGTGACTTAATTGTGTTCAGGTACCTGCTGAGGTCATAAGCCAATAAATTATTTTTATTTTTAATTATTAATTTAATATTTTTAATTAATTTAATTTAATTATTAATAATTTAATTTAAATATTACGATTATGCCGATTGTGCTGCTGTCTCTTTGAAGACAGCGTAGGAAACGCAGTAAAGTGTGGAAGAAAATTCGTGCATTGAGCGGAATTGTAAAGCTCGAGCGTTTTAATGTGGTCATGTTAAAGAGTGTGTGCCCGATTTTTGCAACACAGAACTATGCTTGGTCTTATTTCATGCCGCAGGTTGCTCTTTGCTGCTTCTTCCTCTTCATTGCCCTTCTCTCCAACTTGCATTCTAAACTCAGTCACTGATTCCCCACCCCATCGGACTACCAGTAATGCTTTCTCCATTTTTTAGTCTGCCGTATAGAAGGTTATGAGAGAGGATACAAAAAAGAGAAAGCTTTTTAACCACATCCCATGTACACAGACAAAGTTTGGTCGCTTCTATTAAAAAAAAAAAAAGAATATCTACGAACATTGTTCTTTGCCTGCCATAGAGGCCACCCTCCAGTCGCAGGAGTAACGCGGGAAGCCTAATAGCATGCTGGCCGCGTGCGGTGAAGCCCGGAAGTGCATAGAGAATTGGAAACGGAAGTGGAGTCATTTCGCGTCACGATACAGGATTGCCTTGCTGGTGGCAGAGATAATAGACATTGAGGGCCGGACGATGACAGCTAAATCATAATTCTGTTATATATCATCTTGAACATAACCATTATTGGATTCAGAGTCTATTCTTTTTTATGGTAGGGGTCTGTAGTCATGTTAGAGAAACATTGCCATTAGGTCTATGTATGGCGCTTGTGGATGGTTCATTTACGTACATGTTTTTATATTTCGTATCAAACGTAAGTGGGAAGACGCTGTCCACTTGAGATGCGATCTGTAATGCTCGTATTTTGCATATCTTATTACAGAAGCAAGTTGGACCAAGTGGTAATGTTTCTGACTTGTATTCCGAAGACGCCCATTTCGAATAACGGTAACGAAATCCGTGTCATAACTGAGGATTATAATGATCTTCCTCAGTCTCTGAGGCCAATTTCAAGGCCGGTTAGTCCAAAAAGTTTCCCTTACACATCGTTCACTGTCGTCCTATGACGTGAACCTGTGCAAGTACGTTACTTTATGTAGTCACTTTAAGTTTGAATTTCACAAACCAGCAACTACATAAAGCCATATAAGTTTTAAAACTTTCGCGGCGACATGATTCAATATAGTCTTCTCGGGCGCACAGCCGCGTCAATTCGTTTGAATACAACGTTTCGGGGACTAGCTCCGTCCCCATCCTCAGGCAAAACTGATTCAGTTTTGTCTGAGGATGGGGACGGAGCTAGTCCCCGAAACGTTGTATTCAAACGAATTGACGCGGCTGTGCGCCCGAGAAGACTATACATAAAGCCATGTTTTTGTGTACGGTCCTTAAATAATTTCAGACATTAGTGCAATCTTAGTGTTTACGATTTACAGTTATCTTCTTCTAAATTCATTTCACGTAACTCAACGTATATTTACACATTTTTCTCTCTTAATGCTAATTTCTGCTTTGTGCTTGAAAGTCGCGTATTCAAATTTCGGTTCAAAGGTAAATAATTGTAATGAACCTTGTTGTAGTTATCTTTGGTTTCTACAGTAAAGTGCCAAAAAGGTAGAACTTGTCTTAAACTGGGTTATGATTGTTCGTTTCACATTCTTTTCTTATCTTTACTAATTAATCATAATATCACTCAACTAAATATAAATTTAACAATTAAAAAGTTTAATAAATAGATAAATTTTATCCCCTGCTGGCCTTGATATTAATTTACTGCTCTTTCTGATAGAATCTATGCTCAAGAAACTGTATTTATATACATACGAATATAACTGCATGTTCCTTGACTTAGTCACAGTGTCCTATCTTCTTGTTTTTTGTTTTAAATTTTATTAATTTATTTTTTAACATTGTAATGTACTAGTCACTAGCCGATTTCAGTGGCAGATTTGGGCTCAAGGTAAAATCACGAAAAAACGTTTGATATCATAATATCTACAAAATCTTAAATTTTTATTTCGGTTTTTGGGGGTTCGGGGAGGGGGGTCCTCTAGCCCGGCAGCCCCCCTGGGTGCACCCCTGACACTTAACAGTAATTACGTTTTATATCTTTAAATGTTGAGACAGTCGCGGCTTCTGAGCTCGGAAAGATGCAGAAGGAGGAGTGATTGGTCTCTTTAACGCAAGTTCACAGAATTTAGTTGAAAGTGGTGAGATAATGCTCGCAGAATCTCTGTTACGATAGCCCGCTTCCAATGTCAAAATTCAAATAGGTTCCTCACGTATACGAAACAGGAGTGCCAACCTTTGAACCACAACGTTCGATATTCACAAACTCTGAGAGCATTTTAGTTTGATGTAAGGTTAACCTAGTTACATTGGCGAGGGACGTGCTGCCACAGTTGCTTCTCCTTGACTTTGACGCTCGCATCAAAGAAGCAGACGAGTGTCTTAGTTGCATTTAACTGCGTCATATCCGGCAGATCAACAAACCAAATGCAAAGCTACAGTACCGACAGACACAGAATTATTAGAGTGTGCCCTAATTAGCATTATCGGCATTTCCTTTGTTCTACAGAAGGATTGTACACAGGCAGATGCACTACGGGTTTTATTGAAAGCGAGCGCACTAGCTAGCTCCACCTTAATCTCTATAATTGATAACATTAATAATTAAGGTAAACAAAGTGTAACACCGCCCGCTTTTGTCGTAGGAAGTTCAAAACGTAAAGTGGAGAGTGCTGAGAGCGGTGGGGAATGGGGAGTGGGAGAGAAACGGTACAGTTGGGGTCAGATGGGGGGGCACACTCAATATTTACGTAACTGTACCTGTAGAAGTGTCGACCTCGGTGGATTAGTGGTTAGCGTGCTCGCCACTGGACCCAAGGTTCGCGGGTTCGATCGGGTCGATGTATTTTTTAAGGGTGATAAAAATCCGGAGCACCACTTCCTTCGGAGGGGAAGTAAAGCCGTCGGTCCCTTGTCGTAGATTTACGGCATGAATAGAACTAGTAGTGCTTGTAAGCAAAATTAAGAGGTCATTTCTCACCCAAGTCTCCTGACTGACTGCCAGATGGCTCTGGCATTCACGTCAGGATGGAGTTGAAAAGAGCGGCCAGTCAGCCGGTCCCTCACTGCCGCAAATGCACAAAGACCTCGTAACCTCGGAAAGAGGAGGCCCAAGCCCATGTATAGGGCTGTCGAGCCATGGTTATTATTATTATTATTATTATATTACCTGTAGAAGTGTCTCAATTGTTGGATATGAATTCGTATTGACTTGTAGAACAGCATGACGGAGGTGGAGTGTTATGCAAAAAGATAAAATTCTACCGTAATTAAACACTTCACGAAGGCGTATAGGAGGGCAGATAACGCCCCTCATTCTTAACCTCTGCACTAGATGGAGTTCAGTAGTAAGCTTCACGTCCCGGCCGCTTTAGCACCTATAAAAATGGCCCACATCATTTGTAGAGGATGTTGCGTGACTCCCAGAGCCCTGCAGGCGCTTTGTGGAAGAGGAAAATATGTAGACCCTCCCGAGGTCGGAACCACGGTTTCTCAGTCGTCAAGTACGTCGTTAAAGGACTGATCTATCCCATCTCCAACAGTGGGCAGTATATAACACAATATTTTACAGGTCAGCAAATCTATTATCATGGCAGACCACGAAATAAAATTAGCACTGGTACCGTACTTGACCTTTCGTAATACTATTTAGAATACCAAGTTATTTGTTAACCCTCGTAAGAAGAGACAGAAGTGTTTTATGCGTGATGTCAGGCTTCCGCCGCGATGTTGTTGAGATCTGCGCTCTTCTGGGATATTACGCAGCGTAGGATGGTAATTCTGTACCAACGTTTCGGGACAACCTATCGGTCCCATCTTCAAGCGTCAACAAGTCCAAATTCTTTACCCTTAAAGATGGGACCGATAGGTTGTCCCGAAACGTCGGTAAAGAATTACTATCCTACGCTGCATAATATCCCAGAAGAGCAGATCTCAGAAGCGTTTTGTTTAGCGACGCTATCACTTGTTAACTTTATATATGGTAGATGATAGTCTAAATTGGATATGAGTTTCCATCAGTGCGTGGCTCAGGAACTTAGTGCCGATTTATTGCCGAAGAGACGTGGGGTCGATTCCAGGCGTACGTGTGGGATTTGTGGTGAATAAAGTGACACTGAGACATGTATTTCTCTGAGAACGTCGGGTTTGTCTCAGTCCCATTACTGGCCCGACAATCCTTTAGTGATCCAGGGCGTTGAGGCTCCCAGAAATTCTAGACAATCGGCACATGAACGTGGTGAGGTTGTTAGCCCTACACACCGGCAGCCTTTACCCAAAGAGATACTCATTTTTGTTAGAAGCTGAGTCAACACCAGGGCCATAGTGCGGCCGGAAGGATTAAGTCAATGAAAATCCCAATGACCTCATCGGGAATCGAACCCGCGACCTTCCGGCATGTAGCGAATTGACTCAACCAACTGCGCCACCGCCTATTATTATTCCTAATCAAGAAGAACGATCTATACGTAAGTAAACTTGTCGAATATGAAATGAGTCTGGAATCTGGTGACAGAGTAAAGAACGCCTGTAGAGACAGATGAGGACTATACAGCTAGTTCTGTCGCCGCCTGTACCTCCCTATCCCAGAAACAACACTAATAATAACATTTGAACAGACGAGGCCGCTGGGAATACAGCATACGCCATCCACTCACTCAAACCCGAGGCTTTGT
The DNA here is from genome assembly GCA_021186555.1 of Reticulitermes speratus. NCBI lineage: Eukaryota > Metazoa > Arthropoda > Insecta > Blattodea > Rhinotermitidae > Reticulitermes > Reticulitermes speratus. The sequence continues at coordinate 4,871,097 of JAJKFL010000031.1, read as the reverse complement.
TATGAAAATCGACAGCAGAGGAGTTTGGGATGATGACAACACTGTCTGTGTCTGTACACCAAAGCTTTTGTAAATAATATCGTTTGTAAAGTTGTAATGTTATTCGTTTCGGGCTGCGGATCTCTCTCTGTTGTTTTCAATATTTCCCCGTTGTCTATTATCATAGTCTCTTGGGGATTTTGCTGCTGTTTTTGACGGGGGGGGGGGGGGGGTTGGTGTGCTAGTGGGATGGGGTGAATTTTGTCAGAGTGAGTGATGGAAGGGGTAGTACCAGTATATGCTGATGATATAGATTGTCATGGGATACAGTGACGAGGGATGGGGTAGTTTTGAACGCATACAGGGATATTTATGACATCAATTTTTATTGGATATATTGGCGTAATGATACGTGGCTGGTAGGAGGGAAATTGTTTTGTGTGTATTTGGTTTTATAATGGTATAGAGGATGCATATATTGATGGCTAATGAAAATGATTATCACAAATGTGTAATGATAATGGATGTTTTGAAATTGAGTGCTGCTTGATTAGGAGGGAAATCTGCCGATTCCGTGTTATGTCGTCATTGTTCATTATTAAAATATTGTAATTGATAATTTTCGGTGCCATTATTGATGCTGACATTGTGCAAAGCTCTACACACTAGCGTGTGTCCAAGCCATGAAATCGACCAGCTTAGGGACTTCCCCACATCATGTAGTCAAGCCCTTTGCCTCACTTAATGTGTCATCGTTAAATAATGTAAGTATCAACTTATCACAACCGAGAAAATTTTTTCGAACGATGACGTTTCTGATTTCGTTTCATAAAATTAGCGATCGAAACTCTGCCGGACACCGACTGCGTCAGGATTACATCCACAAAGTCCCCGTCATTTTACATGACAACCTTCAGTGCGCGAGCTTCACAAACTTTACAGCCCTCCTACCTCAGTCACGTGACTGCAGCTGCTACGTAAGGAGACCAATACTGGCACCTCCACCGCTCTGACTGCAGAAACAGACTGATATACGCGCACACGACTTCGCGCACTGTCCTGACTTGTCCCATCAGCCTAGCCTATCTAAAATTACGTGCGCCTGAAGCTAGAGACTTTGTGGAATTAACTTCTGCTACATTCTAATTAAGTTTCTTTGTTACTTTCCGCGGTCCCTACAAGAAAATTCTAGAACTGTACATTAAATAAGGTCACAGCCTCTGCTTTTCCATCGTTTTCGGTTTATTACGCACTATCATCCTACCATTCGACGTTTCTTAGTCCGAGTTACTGAGAGTGTCGTGATGATCTAAAAATAAATGCACAAATAATTAAACAGATCGTGTGTATAAACTGTCTGCTTTCAGATTTTGAAAGATCAACTTCGACAAGATTGCAGTTTTTTATATTCACGGTCTACTTTAAGAGCCGTTTTAATATCATATTCCTACCTTCTCCTTCTTAGAAATGACCCTTTTTACTGAGGTTTTTGAACAAAAATCTATATGCAGTCATTTGTTTTCCCCTATCTCAATTCTACTGTAGCTGACCATAAGTACCAGTCGTTACGAATGTGTTATTAACATTCCATATTCACAATATGCCGTGTTTGGGGTCTCGAAACTAGAGACCGGTTTATTTTACTGAGTTGAGGTCTTCGTTAATATTCTGAGTTTCACGAATTTTATGTTAAGCTACCTTAAAGTAGGCGCTGTGCCTTCCTTCTCCTTCCAGTTTCCTCATACACAATGCCCCTACCAGTCGATGTAATATGACATGTCAAGTTGAAAGAGAAGCGTTAAATAAAATGAGATATATATATATATTATATCGTGGCCTCCGTAACAGTGTTATGATATCAATACCATGTGGCCTGCAGAATGGACGAAATTTGACGCTACGTAGTATCCTCCAGTGCTTTCGTCGTTAAGTGGAGCGCCAAGCTGATTTCTGAGGACTAAGTGTTGAAGCACATGCAAATTCCATTTTTCATTTCCAGTAAAAGATTCATGTTTTTCTCTCAAACATGCATTACACCTGACAAAACTGTTTTTATTTAGGCCAAATATTAAGCGTAGCGCGGGGAACGTGATATAGAAAAATGTCAGCTCCTGAACTGAATGGTAACATAGAGTTTTTAATAGTTATAGCACTAAGTGCGAGTAATATGACAAGAACCCCAGATTAAAGTTTCAGTTAGCACTCAATATAATGTAAAGTTCCTTCACAAAATTTGTCGCTTACTTTTCCAATAATTGACGGTACTCAGCTGTGTCGTATAACAAGATCACAGTGTCAGTTTTCAAAACAAATCCCTACGTTCAACAGTAAACATTTCACCTATATTCAAAAGTGCGGGTTTCATAACTCTACCAGGGTATGAGGTTTATTCTCGTTGTTAATTACGTACTTAGTCCTTCCAGGTCCATCCCGGGTTAGAACCAACGACCGTGTCCTTTCCACCCCGGCCCCGTTTTACGTCAGGGAAATTTAATTCGGTCTGTGTCCCTCGCTTTAAAAGGTAAAGGCATGTTAATACCAATAAAACCAGCAGTAGATAGTACTGCGTTCTGAGGGGCACAGTTTAGACTATATCCAGAGTGCTGGTCCTGCCCAAGTTAATCTCATGCCATTTATGTGTTACGTCACTGGCCATACTAATTCTTCTGTCATTACTAAGTATGGAGATCAACTGAAGAGCAGAATATGTATTTATTATTGTCAGACTGAAGGGTTTTAAGTGCTTGAAATTATGAAAAATACCAATTGCAGGTGTCAGTAGTTCATTACTAAATCCCATAAAGATATTTGTTGATGCGATTCTAACACATGGTCTCATGGTTCAATGAAATTCTCTCAAATCCGGCCTTGATACTCTTCCTTAAGTATCAAATGTTCTGCAGCGTGATGACTGTGAAATTTGGAACTGATCTATCTATTCATCTCCAACTTTTACAAACTAAATCCTCCCTTTAATAGCTGTCAGTAACTTCGCTTCATTTTATTGTCTTGATTTGAAACGCTGACTAAATCCGAGCCGTTAAAATCTTGAATTTACCGTGACAGTAAAGAGTTTCAAAATATACTCATCGCAAGCAGTCACATGTATTGTGTAGTGGCTGCTGCCAAAATCAAATCCTTTGGAGTAAAAGGAAGCAACTGTAGTTACATTTTACTTCTGAAGTCGCAAGAGAACGCAAAAGAAGGGCGTGTTTCATCTGAACAGCCTTCTTCAAGAACGACAGTTTTTTTTAAAAGCATTTATATTCAAACTGGAAAAGGAACGACTGCAGTAATAAAACTTTATTCAAATTTGTGTTCCTGAGAATCTTGATAATTACGTGTCGCCTGTTTCATACAGAGGTGCGCGGTACCGCAATTGGTTGAGGCACGCCGAAAGGTCTCGGGTTTGATTCCCGATGGGATCATTGGGATTTTTTATTTGCTTAATCTTTCCGGTCGCACTATGGCCCTGGGGTCGACTCAGCCTCTAACAGAAATGAGTACCAGGGATATCTTGGGGGGCGTAAACCTGGCCGGTGCGTAGGGCTGACAACCTTGCCACCTTCATGTGCTGATTGTCTAGAAATTCCGGGAGCCTGAACCTCTTGGAGCCCTAAGGGCCTGTCCAGGTCTGTGTATGGATGGCGTTACTTATATCTGTTTCACAAATGTCATTATCTTTCTCTGACTCGTGAGCTAAGGATTCTAATTGAATAAAAAAACGGGTGATAGCAATGCACTGTGCAAGCCTAAACCTAACGTTTATGTCATGCCTGATTTGTTTCCTGTTTAGAAGCTTCAAGATTAATGTACAAATATAAAATTTAACAGTTGTTTAATAGTACATTATGCTGGGTTTCTCAATTTTCCTAGGAATTTTGGAAAGATCTGACTTCGCTGTCGTGTAGGTATCACATCTGCTTTGTATTCAGAAGGTCATGGTTTCAGATTTATTTCCTGAAACAGGCAATATGTACGTTGTCGTGCTTTTTTTTTTTAATTTAAACCCAGCGGCCTGGCGTAGTTGCAACACTACAGTTGTGTTCTGGACATGCCTGTTTGAAATCTAGATCGGTTCAATGGCTATCCTGACTTAGGGTTTTACTAAGGTTACATACCGTCCTTTATGAATAGATGAGAGAGTATGGAGCATTTATAAAATGATGCTGGCGGGGGAAATCTAAAGTACTCCAAAAAAAACCCTGTTCCAGTGCCAATATATCTACAACAAATCCCCCATTGACTGATCTGGGATTGAGAGGTTTTGTTGGTATTCCCCAGTCTCTCCAGGCAAATTTCAGGGTAGTAACCCAACTAGGCCACCATTCAAACCTTTTAAATTTCAACATTTATGAATCATCCTAAGACTTGGCGATATTTAGTCAGACGTACTGGCTGTAGAGGCAAATAAGCTACAAAAGGCCGTGCCATGGCTCAGGCGGTTAGTCGCCGGCCTCTCACCGCGGAGGCCCGGGTTCGATCCATACGTCTGACTAAATATCGCCAAGAGTGGCCGTGCGGTCTAAGGCGTGGGTCTTCGGCCGCTCGCTTACTAGGATCGTGGGTTCGAATCCCACCGGAGGCATGGATGTTTGTGTTGTGTTTGTTGTATAAGGACCGTAGCATGGAACGTAAAGTGACATGAAGGACGAAAAAGGATTTAAACAGGACAAAAATGGATCAAAGGGGAAAAACCCTGGACAGGCAAAAAAAAAAAAAAAAAAAAAAAAAAAAAAATCCCGGGTCAGTCCAAGTGAGATTTTTGGTGGACAAAGTGGCACTGGGACAGGTTTTTCTCCGAGTTGTCGGTTTTCCCCTGTCAATTTCATTCCACTGGTGCTCCATTAATTGTAAAACTTGGTAAAAAAAACTGCTCATCTTCATCATAGGGGTTGCACAAGAAGCCTTAAGGCTGCGGTGCGTCCGGCCGATCCCAGTGGCCGTGCGGTCTGAGGCGTCGGTCTTCGGCCGCTCGCTTACTGGGATCGTGGGTTCGAATCCCACCGGGGGCATGGATGTTTGTGTTGTGTTGTAAAAAGACGGTTGTGGATAGTAAGTGACATGAAAGGACGAAAAAGGACTAATACAGAACAAAAATGGATCAAAGGGGAAAACTCAGAAATTAGTAAAAAAAAAAAAAAAAATAATAAAAAAAAAATCCCACCGGGGGCAAAAAAAAAATCCCGGGTCAGTCCAAGTGAGATTTTTGGTGGACAAAGTGGCACTGGGACAGGTTTTTCTCCGAGTTGTCGGTTTTCCCCTGTCAATTTCATTCCACTGGTGCTCCATTAATTGTAAAACTTGGTAAAAAAAACTGCTCATCTTCATCATAGGGGTTGCACAAGAAGCCTTAAGGCTGCGGTGCGTCCGTAGCATCTGCTGCGGTGTCCTTCACCACGAAAAAAAAAAAAAAAAAAAAAAAAAAAGCAACCTAACCTAGTCAATTCGTTACCTGTAAAACTCTAAAAAGCAACGTTATTTAATTAGTCATGTACTTTTATATTTAACGACGGTTTTAGAGTGCGTCTCTTACAAAGCGTCTACTGTATGTGCGGTGTCTGTTATGAGTTAATAATAATATACACACATTTATATGAATATTACTCTTCTGACATTTTCTTGGAAGCAGTAAGGAAATGTACAAACAGCGGAATCAAGATCGCCATTGGAAACCGGGAACCTCCACGATATGAAATGAATTTTGAGACCTGCCGCTCTTCTGGGATACTACGCGGCGTCGTGTGGTAATTGTTTACCGACGTTTCGGGACAACGTATCGGTCGCATCTTCATTGGTCAAGAGTCGGAGAAGGAAATAAACGTCGGTAAACAATTGCCACACGACGCCGCGTGGTATCCCAGAAGATCGCAGATCTCGTCAACATCGCGGCGAAAGCCTGAAATCAAAATGAATTTTGTTTATTAAAATATGTGTTTTTGTTTCTTGTTAGTCACTGAGTTGGTCTGCAAAACATGTAACTTAACCATTAAAGACAGTTGTATTTATATACACAATGTAACCTTAAAAAAATCTTGCAATTTGCCTACAAATTATTGTTATGTGTCCGTCATATTTCTGGCAATAAACAGTTATTATTTCCCAATCCAACATCCAAGGGATTGGTTCTTCATAATGAGCAGAGAGTACATGAATTTGAATGTGTAATTTATATGAATATTACTCTTAAAAGATGACGATCCCAGTGGCCGCGCGGACTAAGGCGTGGGTCTGCGACCGTTTGCTTGCTGGGATTGTGGGTTCGAATCCCGCCGGGGGAATGGATGTCTGTTTCTTGTGAGTGTTGTATGTTGTGAGGTACAGGTCCTTGCGTCGGGCTGATCACTCGTCCAGGGGAGTCCTACCGACAATGGTGTGTCTAGCTGAGTATGATCGTGACGCCTGAATAATGAGGAGGCCCTGGTCCAATAGGGCTGTTGCGCCATTAAAGAAAATAGTCTTAAAGAGTTAAACGGTGATTGTTCAATTTATGTTATGAAGACGAATTAAGGTTGCTGCACGAGCAAAGTGAATGTGATTTTTTTTGTATAGTTCCTTAATTAATGTGAGCATTTATGTTGCGTCTGCTTGTTCAGTGCGCACCTGTGCTGAAGACCGCACACAACGCCAGGAATGTTCGGGCAGAAACGTTGAGTTTGTTTATAAAAAAGAGAGAAAAATAGTTAGTCTAGTGTAGTTATAGGCCCCGCCTGCAGCATCCTACTGACAAGAAGACAATGCGGTCCGTTCTTCTTACCTCGCTGCTTATGTAGTTGTAAAGGCTTCAGGAAAAGAGGGAAGTTGATTGTTTCAGATCTTGGTTCAAGTTTTGCTGAGGGAAATTTTGGCTTCCGTCGCTGCGTCACCTTTCAGATATATGTCATTGAATCGTGGGCCTTAAATGCGAAATTATTGGCGAAAGATACCGTTAGTACGAGTACATTAACCCTTTAAAGATGAAACGTGCCAGTTTTATATAAGGCATCAGTGCGTACCGCGCGGTAAACGCTCTCCACTTCGGTTATGCAAGACCAATCATTTAACATTGTATAAGGCAAAAGTCGCTGTTTGTTCTGAGACCCATACAAAACACATAAATGCTATCTGAACACCATGTGAAACTTTTGAATGTTAAACCTGGAGGTAAGTAAAGTAACCGCTAGGCTTTAAAAGGTTAAAACATTAAATTTATCCTAATAGAATGCAATAATTCGTTTTACCATAGAGAGATCACACTGTTTGCCATTTACAAAAACTACCGTCTTATTAACTATCACGGAGGGCCTTGCCATGGCTCAGGCGATAAGTCGCCGGCCGCTCACCGCGGAGGCCCGGGTTCGATCCCAGGACTGTCCATGTGGGATTTGTGGTGGTACTGGGACATTTTTTCCCCTGTCAGTGTGATTCCACCGGTGCGTCATTATTACTGCGGGGCCCTTCAAAAAAATTTTCAGGGAAACAATTGCTGTTTTTTGTGATAATTATAAGAAATCGATAACACACTGTGGAAAAAAATACAGAGGTCTTAATATTACATCATGCTGTACATGGAACAACAATAGTGCTTTAAAAATTAACGAAGGCACACGATTTTATCGACAAATGAATAAATGTGTGCCACGCTGAGAAGGCGATTTGAAAAATATGGTTACTTCTCAGCTTATCAAGAGATTCTTACTTTGAAGAAACGCGTGTCACTGTGGTTCCAGCACTGACGAATAGGAACCCAAACTTAGGGTATTTTAGGATATTCTAACCCTTCATCCCCCCCCCCACTCCCCACTCCCGCCCATCGTAAAATCGTTGGACCAAGAACTTCGCAAAAGCTATGCGAAGCTTATGTCGAACAGATGTTCCTCTTGTTTTATGGATCTACATTTGTGTCTGTTTGTTGAATGACGGTCAGACTGACACTTACTCATAATTTTAAGTAAGAGAAAATGATCTGGGTAGGGGTTACTTTAAATTAATGCTTATACTAATTTTCATATACTTCCGTCTAAAGAACGAAGTTAAAATTTTCCCTATGCTCACCAGAAGACATATAAGGAAGTAGAGGTAAAGGTCTACTCATTCTTAACATTGGCACTACATAGAGATGGGTGGTTAGCGTCACGCCACGACCGATTTAGCCCCGCTAAAAACCCTCCGATGCCCAAAGGTCAGTGCCCTCTGTTATGTATATGGTAACCTCCAAAAAATAAACACACTTATTATACATATATAATACATAGAATATAAAGGACAGTGGTACAGATACAAATACATTAAATTATGAAAGTTATCAGCGATAGCTCAAACTGGATGAGGCATAGATGAATTAGGCTCGAATTTCAGATGGACAGTTCGTAATATTAATAATTCTTTAAGCAGTTAATGAAGTACAATGCTCGTCATATGTTAAATAATTACAATTTTTATAATCTCGTCAGCGTTTGCCGTGAATGCACAGTATATGCAGTCTTTTCTGAATGTCGTTTGATTGTTCAGGTGAGACTGCAGTTAAATGTAGGACCCACCGGTCTGATTGTAACTGCTTGATGAGACGATTAATGCTTTGTTTTTTAACGTTTCATTAGCTTTAATTATGTTGCGGAAGCAGAAAGCAAGCTTAACAACGCAGCAAGACACAAAGGGAATGGGGGATCCAAAACTTGGGAACAAAACGTCTGGCAGTACAATCAGCTGTTGTCTTCAGCGAACTAATGCCAGCACGCTGTGTGGTAGGATCCGCATGACATCAAGCTTATGTGCGGGGCCAAGGAACGGCTGCACTCGGCTATTTCAGCATCGTACCGGCAGTTAATTCGGCATTAGCTGTACGAGTAGTTGCATGCATGTGCAAGACAAGTAATTTGCACGCGTTCTGTTTGTCATTGGAGCCCATCATTTCATATACATAGTTTTGAAAATGTGTTTCTTACAGAACGAAAACACACTTTGAGTCTTTTACAAAAATCGCCTTCTTGGATGTGACACCCTGTATTCTGGTAGGTTCTTACTGACATTTCGGATCATCCTGTCCTTCGTCGAAAGCAGTCAATCAAACACTTTGCCCTCCAATTTTTGTGATTTGATAGCAGAGTGTTTTTCGAAAGCACGTAAGCAGAGCTCATTTGGTAAAATGATTTTTGGCTTAAGACAAATATATATATACTTTTCTTCAATGACTCGACAGCCCCTTGGGGGCCTAGGCTGCCTCATTATCGAGGCTTCACGATCACACTCAGACACACCACACTCGGTAGGACTACTCTGGACGAGTGATCAGCCCGTCGCAGAGACCTCTACCTGACAACACACAACACTCACAACAGACAGACATCCATGCCCTCGGCGGGATTCGAACCCGCGATCCTAGTAAGCGAGCGGCCGCAGACCCACGCCTTAGACCGCACGGCCACTGGGATGAGACAAATATATATACATATACAAATTTACATATATATTTACATATATATGTAAATCTGTATATATGTGTATATATACAAAACTCTGATCTCCTGATAAGATCCCGTGTGATTTTAATTGAATTTACAAATATTTGTACAGGTTGAATTTCTGAAGACATTCGAAGTAATATTGCGGCAAATCATTGCCAGCAGTGTTCTAGCCGTGACAGAGACGCATGTAGCTTACGTAAACAGACTGCGACCTCTTGCAAATGACTGTGCTTAGTACAACTTAGTAACGATATTTTCAGTCAGCTCAGTCACTCAATTGCCAGGTGCTGACGTCATTTTAACTGCAGATTTCATAGGATCGAAGAGTACGGAAATATTGTCACAAACTATCTTTCAGGGGCCGATTCAGTTTTCGCAAAACCCTAAGGTGCAATAAAAACGAGGCCCCTCTATATTTTCTAAGAATTGTATAAGAAATAATTTGTAATTAGATTCTGTCTGAATATTTTCGTTTGCAGTCTGACTGTCTGACTGCAGTATGACTGAAGTATTTTAAGATAAAAAAATATTGACTAAATTTAGTCAGCCGTTCCTCTTCCGGGTTTTACTAAATAATGTTGCCCTTTTGTGTATGGCGATTTGTTCCTTATTTTAAACCATTCTGATAGCGTGGCCATAACTTGTAGATTAGTTAGTTTCTATGTAAATCCAGCACTGCTGCATGATTGTTTGAAGATATTACTACTGAAGAAACATGTCGAGCATTTCAGCTACTGGCTGAACAGTCTGACTGCAGGAGTTTGATGCCGGGCAAGGGCGGATGGAATTTTGTATATGTCTTTCTGTCTTAGTCTGACCTTTTCTACCTACCGTTGTAGCTGTAGAGGGTTATTGTTGCATCTCATCACACTCGAAGGACACACACACTCGATAAGACTACTCTGGACGAGGGATTGGCCCCTCACAGAGACCTCTATGTGACACACAACACTCACAAGAGACAGATATCCAAGCCTCCAGCGGGATTCGAACCAGCAATCCCAGCAAGCGAGTGGCCGCAGACCCACGACTTAGGCCGCGCGGCCACTTGGATCGGCAGAGAATTGTCTCTTCACCAAAATGTCGAGAACGTCTCTGGGGCTCACCTCTCACAATGTCCCATAACCAGTGGGTACTGTGAGTCACTTTCCAGCAGAGTAAAACGACCAGGTTTAGTTGCTAGCCGCACAAACCTCCTTCTATTAGAGCCGAAGTTTCGGAAAGACTGGATATACACCTCCACGAGAAGGTCAGGTGTCGTAATGGATTTTACTGCTAATTCTCTGCCTCTTACAGCTGAAGAAAGCGAGAATTGTCGGTCACCCGGCTGACCAGTTATATCTGTTGAAAGCCACTGGGGACTAGAGATTTCAAAATATCAGAAATATGGAATGCCTCAGTAGTGAAGTGCCAGCTTCACTCCCTCCCCTAGTGACGTCCACATGTGACGCCTTCCTTCCCTGTGAATGTGGCCTCTGTTGTCACGCGCTAATTAGGCAGGTTCCTGCTGCTTCAGAATTTCCTTTGATCTTTACCGCCCAGCGCCACATGGAAGAAACTGTCCCTTCTCTCTGAGCGTACAGCTGACCGAACAAGCAAACCCGGTTGGTTACCCGTTGTTTAACGACGTTATATCACTTACGGTTGAAATAAAAGTGGAATGAGGAATAACTACCGTGTATTTTTGTGAAAAGAGTCACTTTGAAGCTCGAATAAGAGATTATAAGGTAATAGCTCTTTCGGTAGGTGAAAACCACACCATTCCAGGTACGGGAGTTTCACCTCAGCCTTAATCTTGATAATGATGAGCGATAAGCCCTTCTGCGATTTATCGACGGGGGAATTTCTCGGTGCCCATCTTATGGAAGATTTTTTTGAGGCCCAAGACGTGGGTCGGACTTCGTGCTATTGAAGAACTTTCGCCTTTAAAGGAAATGGTTTAGCCACTTACTGCGGTCTGTTTAACGAGCTATCCTGGCCCATTCCTCTCAAAATATATGTGGGTTTATTTTGAATATTTCGTACCCCAGACGCTTGCCCGCTATATAAATTTGAATACCCGTGTGAGTGACCTGCGTCACACCTCGGTTCGATTGCTAGGGATAATAATCGACCACTGTCGATTATTATCGATTATAATGGATCAGTATTGATTACCGCTGATGGTTGCAGTATATCAGTGAAGTACTGTATGAATACTGTGACGGTTACCTAGCCTTTTTGAGTAGAATAATACACCTCCATGAATACTAAAATTAGTCTGCAATATGAGGTAATTTGTAACTTGTTCATAAATGTGTATGGGATAGGAGACAGCACTTATATCGTGATTATGTAATATATATATATTAAGTTTAAGGCCGATCCCATTGGCCGTGCGGTCTAAGGCGTGGATCTGCGGCCGCTCGCTTACTAGGATCGTGGGTTCGAATCCCACCGGGGGCATGGATGTCTGTCTGTTGTGAGTGTTGTGTGTTGTCAGGTAGAGGTCTCTGCGACGGGCTGGTCCCTCGTCCAGAGGAGTCCTACCGAGTATGGTGTGTCTAATGTGTGTGATCGTGAAACCTCGAAGTGAGGAGGCCCAGGCACCCGAAAAGGGGCTGTCGAGCCATTTAAAAAAAAATATTAAGTTTAAGCGAAGGTAAATTTTTCCCTGTGCACGCCTTGAATATGGATATGGTAGTGGAGGTAAAGCTCCACTCTTGCTTAAGCTGGCGTGGGTGAGTGGTCAAGTTCACGAAGCAGCTCCTCCTCTTCCGGTATCCATCGAACAGAAGGCTGGGTGGGTGCCAGATTCGGTCTGGACGCTTAATGGAAGAGTATCTCTTTTACCTTCCAGGCATCCAACCATCATTCCTTGTTCGTACTAACCATAAACCTGTCACTTCACAAACAAGGCTGCCATAATATGAAGAGCTGCTTCATACTTAAAACCTTATTTAAATATGTTACCTTTCAATTATCATATTACTTTAGTGGCCGATTTATTGGTTCCCAAATTCAAAAAATATGAAATGAATGAGAAATATAAAGGAGGGAATACTACTTGGGAAACTTAGGCGTTTATTAGCCATGAATGTGGCTGTATTTTGGAATGTGACTTCGTGTTGTCTAGTAGAAGTCTACAGACGTTTCACAGAAACCTCATATCTCCATATACCATGACGATGAAGTACGATCCACTAAAATTTCAATAAATTTTAACCAATCTACACGGTGTCACATCCCATAAGACAGCAGTCGCCATAGTCATTATCGTAAGACCTCAAATCTCACGTTGGTTTGAGGTGTTTCTATTAAAATACAAATTGTGAGTTAGTCAGCTACAGAATTTTAGCGTAAAATGTCAGTATAAAATGACTGAGCTGTCTGCGAGTAAGCGCTGAAGATGGTAGCAACGCAGTTCTGATCACACCACCCTGTAGAATCCTTGTCGAGAATGCTTGGACACGTGTGCAAGACGTGTGGCAGAATTCTGAGCACAGGCATGGCTTGACGTTGTCCAATTGGCATTTATATGAAAGCGATTGCTCTCTTTGTTTACTAAATGCAGGAAGATGTTGTTTAAATAAATTATTATTATTATTATTATTATTATTGTCCATTGTTATTTGTGTTTGTATGTTGTGCTGTTTCTGTAATTGGCCATCTGGCTGTTGACTCGGCACATTAATAAACCAGAATTGAATTGAATTGAATTGAATTGAATTGAATTATTATAGCACAAAAAATTGCCCTTCCGATATATGTGCAACTGCTGCAAATTTGGTACGCAGTGATATCGATATATGTAGTAAGCAAATTAGATATTTGAAACACATTCTACGCCAGCAGCAAGTTTTATGTGACTTACGGTTTTCATTATTTAACTTACGTGTGTTTCAACTTAATCCATAAGTCTAATTTTTGTTGATTGTTTTGTTGTGTTGTTTGTATATGTTTATTTGTGTAATTTGTGTTGTAATTATTTTGTGATAGTTTTGTAATTGACCACTGTGCTCTTAAAGTAGCACTTTAATAAATGAGAATGAAATTAATATTATCATTATCATCATTTTGTAATTACTACTAATGCTCCTACTTCTAATATTATCACTACTACTACTACTACTATTCCTATTAACAGTACTACAATTTTGTTTTCCCTCATTTTTTACATTTGTTAATGTATTATATAATTACACGCATTTCCACAGTGATTATGTACAGTTTTGTCCATAAATAATACTGACGACTAGTCTTTATCAGTCACATTTTCTGCATATGTCTACTGTAACCTGTAGACGGTTAAGAATGTATTTCCTGTTATCTGTTATCTTAGTGATATGACCCTGTATATCTTGCATAAAGCCCGCCGCCTTCCGGATATAGCTTCCCATGTTTAAGCTATGTCTTCGACGCCAGGTTCACTAATGTCACCGAGGTGACAGCCGGAGAGTGACTCGTTCCCATGCCAATTTCCAGCTTGTGATCTTATTAGTGCTTCAATGTCAGTAATAATTAATTCCGAATTTAATGGTGTGCAGTTGTATTTAGTATTACAGCATGCTGTCGGAAGCTCTGAAACATTGTTCTTAAAGGAGAAACGTTTATAGTGTGATGTTTACGTATTCATAATGTGCATTGCATATGTGTATAAACCCTCTTTTACTTTCACTTCTAGGAACTCTTTCCACATTGGTATGACGACAATCCACCCGGCATTCAGTCGTTATGCTTCGTAGAGATCTTTGCAGGCTTTCCATTCTACCTCTGACCATTACATTATTCCAGACGAATAACAGAGAAGAGAACTATTACATACGTTTATTGCTCCTATTGAGGCTTCATTATTCAATTCCGTTTTTAGCATGTTATTCCTTGTAAAATTCTTTAGGTTGTTTTTGTTTTATGTTAGTGCAGCCTGTCTTGCTAACTCAAACTCCACGTATTTATAGGTTTATTATTATTATTATTATTATTATTATTATTATTATTACTAGTAGTATTATTATAACCAGAGCGCGCGGTGGCGTAGTTGGTTGAGGCACTACGCTACAAACCGGAACGTCGCGGGTTCGATTCCCGATGGTGTCATTGGAATTAATTCCTTGACATAATCGTTTCGGTCGCACTATGGCCCTGGGGTCGACTCAGCCTCTAACAGAAATGAGTACCAGGAATATTTCCTGGGGGGTAAAGGCGGCCGGTGCGTAGGGCTGACAACCTAACCACCTTCATGTGCCGATTGTCTACAAATCTGGGAGCCTCAACCTCCTGGACCCTCAGGGCCTGTCTAGGCCTGTAATGAAGTTGCTTTGCCTTTACCTTTTAGTATTATTATAACCAACATTTTCATTTTCGTCATCATTACCTTTATCTAATCATTACTGTCATGGTCATCGAACGAAGTGGTTAAGTGTTGAGCACGCCTTCGTTTCAGAATGTCTCGATTTCAAACCTGGAGATAGGATGTCCTGAAAGGATTTTCGTGGTTTTTCTCAGACGTTCCTGAACCTAAAGTTATGGCTTTGCACAAAGAGCCTTAAGGCTGTGGTGCGAGGGCCCTTCATCACAAACGGAAAAAAAAAGTTATGGCTACTAGTATTAAATCAAATTAGGCCACTACCGTTACCTTTCACGTCTTTTACAATTCATTATTCATTAATTATTCTGTCATTCGATGCTGCTTACTTTCAACTGCTGACAGCCTGTCTAAATAAGGCGTAAATAAAGCTATAAAGGCTCCCAGGATGTATAGACAATCGGCACATGAAGGTGGCAAGGTTGCCAGCCATATGCACCAGCTGCTTTTACCCCACAGCAGTTATCCCTCGTACTTATTTCTGTTAGAAGCTGAGTCGACCTCAGGGCCATTGTGTGGCCGGAAGGATTAAATCAATGAAAAATCCGAATGATCCCATTGGAAATCGAACCTGCGACCTTCCGGCTTGTAGTGCAATGCCTCAACCAACTTCGCCACCGCATACCCCATAAATAATACACACAGATGTCTGTTATTAGGCTTATACTGATGAGGGGAATTCAGTTGCCGCAGTGGAGAAAATCTTCAGATCTCATTGGCTTGTTTTGATTGATCCTGCAGATATTACGAGACGGGGAGCTTCAAGGCGGGCGTTATTGGCGGAAGCAAACCCAAAGTAGCAACTCCTCTTGTAGTTGACGCCATTGCCAACTATAAGCGAGAGAACCCAACAATGTTCGCGTGGGAGATTCGGGATCGACTCCTGGCAGAAGGCATCTGCTCGCAAGACAACGTTCCCAGCGTGTCCTCCATAAACCGGTGAGTTTATAAAAATAGTCTTCAAACGATAGTAACTAATTTATTTATAGTTGTTATGAGTAAAGATAAGAAAGGACCGGGACTGTACTTGTTTTGCAAGAATCTTATCTCTATTCTTTTACTGCAAGCAATATCATAAGAAATGGTTTGATCAAAAAGTAACAGATCTGTATGTCATCTTTATCAAGAGTAAATCTCTTACGTTTTTGCTTCGAGTCATAGCATATGACAAGGGAACTACAGAAGTAACAAAACTGCAGGCATGATTGTCTCTCCAGATTCAATGTACAGGTCTGAACTGCTTTGTTTGAAGTCATAATATTTTAGAACGTATGATCGTAAAGTAACAGAGTTTCAATTGTTTCTCCAGCGTAAATCCAGAAATCACATTCCTGCAAGTCGTAGCCTTCTAAGGACAAACAAACTGGCCAGCGTGACTGATGTTCAGTTAGTTTTTCTCAGTCCCTCCAGGTTCATGAGAGAACATACACATTTTATGTTTTCCATGTTTCGTGCAGTAGACCGAATGTACAGCATTAAATCCAAGAATTGCACACTCAAAAATACGCAAACATTTATCACTTTACGATGTGCCTCCTACATGTTTCGGTCTCTATATGGCCATCCTCAGGGAGGTCTCTAACAAAGGAATATAATAATTGCACATTCTGTTAAAGATGTTCATATTTGGAGGCCAAAATACAATGTTTTCAATTAAAATTGCTAAAAATATTTAAAATATAGACTAATTGCAAATACTTTTCTTACAAATACTCGTATTCTTCATTTCATGTGAATGTCTGTCTTTGCAGACAAACATCTATACGAATATGCCATCTTCATTCTGTGGGAGTTATACCGGAAATAAATTAAGAAATTTATCCTCCTTCAACTTTATGTACATCTTGGTAAAGTTGTAGTAGTTTGACTGTATAAAGTGTACATAACCTGTGTTGTCGGTTGGTGCTTATCCATAGTGTTTCTTAGTCATCCACATTGGTATAATGCTGTATTTATAGATTGTACATTATTTTTATTGTCCACTGCCTTGCAGTTTCACTAATTTATTAGAAACTAAAGCGTTTGGACGCTACCCCGCTACTCTTAAAGATAAGCAACGGCCATCTTGTCCCATGTCTATCCGCAGTTGTGTTTCAGTCTGTTGGTGTGCTAACTTACGCACTTAACAAACTGGCGTTAAGTAGATTAAGAACAGCTCACTTGAATGTATTTCTCGGACATTTGTTTCCATGTGGAGCCAGCACTTTTCTTGTGCAATACTCTGTGTAGGAAGAATAAAGGTACTGTCAAACCCAGCGCGTCTGTTGTCCTAACTTGCTGCCATAAATATGTGCAGAGCGTCTCTGAGCTCTGTCACTGTTTGTCCCGGCATATGCAGCAGGCGTTCTACAAGATAAAGTTGCCGAAAGAGACAGATGCGATAAAAGTAACACTCTGTATTTCAATGAATAATAATAATATTAATAATAATAATAATGGGGCCTCGCGGTGGCGCATTTTGTTGAGGCACTGCGCTACAAGCCGGAACGTCGCGGGTTCGATTCCCGATGGAATTATTGGAATTTTTCTTTGACATAATCCTTCCAGCCGCACTATGGCCCTGGGGTCGACTCAGCCTTTAACAGAAATAAGTGTCAGGACTAGTTCCTGACGGGTAAAGGCGGCCGGTGCGTAAGGCTCACAACCTTGCCACCTTCATTTGCCGATTGTCTGGAAATCTGGGAACCTCAAACTCTTAGAAACTAGGGGCCTGTCCAGGCCTGCGTAGGGATAGCTAGCTTTACAATAATAATAATAATAATAATAATAATAATTCAATTCAATTCTAGTTTATTAACGTGCCGAATCAACAGCCGGAAGGCCAATTACACAAACAGCACAACATACAGACATAAATAACAACGGACAATATACAAAACAAAAATAAAACAACCAAAACAAATAAATAAACAATAACTTGCTTAGATAATTGATAACAACACCTTAAAATAATGTAATAAATTATTACATCTGACTAAGTGTAACAAATCCCTTCTGAAAACATCCAAATGATTACAAATAGAATTTGCCGCAGTTACACACCGGCCGGAGGGACAGTTTTTATAATATGAGCTAACATGAAACAAAGAAAAGTCTCGGAGGTTCCGAGTAGGAACTCGTAGACCAATAATGTCCAAAGTACATGGACAGGATTTAGAACCTAATAATAATAATAATAATAATCCAGTCCGCACTATGCACATGTCATGTGGACCACATGCAAAGTACTATACCGCACTTTCATCTCTTACGGTAAAGTGGCAAGACAGCTTGCAGTAATGCATTTTCATGTACATTGCCTTTTAAAATAAACCATATGTTTGCAAATTTCAGAACGTATTTTCGTATGTGAATTTTGTTTCTTCTGTTTATATTCAAGCAGCCTTTTTCAGTTTTGCCAATCACCCAAAATGCTTATTGTTGTTATCCACGTCGCAGATGCTCTGCACAGACGTAGCCACAGTTGCAGAGAGAGAGAATTCTCTCTCGTAAAATGAAAATGTCATTTTGGGAACAAATTATATGAAACTTTAATTAGAGCTGGCCCTGTGTACGAGATGTGTTATGATCTCTTTGTTGAACCCTGGCACATCTGCAGCCCCCAAGACACCAGTCCATTAAGCTACATCAGCGGGTAAATCTGCAGCAGAATTGCAAGTGATTAAGTTTATTAAAAGAGAGTTCAGCAAGAGAGGGCGCGATCGCAGATGTTACATGTGACCGAGGTGTTAGTAGGGGTGCTCTTAACCCCTCACTGTACGTACAAGGGGTAGCTCTGTCCCCAGAGAACATTTGTACAGAAAGTACTGGACCCTGGGGAAAGACATGTTCTGAAGGGCATTCAACTGTTCTTTTACTTTGATTACAAATATGTTAACGTGATAGGATTTGTTGATTTGAAACATAGAGAGGCCTAAGGCACTTTCGGAATTATCGGATGTAGACCTGAATGCAAATTTATGCGGCTTTGAATAGCGTTTTTCGTAAGAGTTAGGTGTTTTGAGTCTCGTAATGCTAGGAACATGCCGATCCCAGTGGCCGTGCGGTCTAAGGCTTGGGTCTTCGGCCGCTCGCTTACTAGGATCGTGGGTTCGAATCCCACCGGGGGCATGGATGTCTGTCTGTTGTGAGTGTTGTGTGATGTCAGGTAGAGGTCTCTGCGACGAGCTGGTCCTCGTCCAGAGGAGTCCTACCGATGTGGTGTGTCTCAAATGTGTGTGACCATGAAACCTCGACGAAACGAGGAGGCCAAGGCCCATATAGGGCTGTCGAGCCATACAAAAAAAAAAAATGCAGGAACATGCTTGTCTGTCTCTGATGTGTAATTGTTGATGTATATTGATCATTAGAAGTAAACTGAAGAAAGAGAATAGAAATAAATAATTTAAATTTTTTTTACGCTAATAAACATCTGCCACGTCCAGTTTCCGAGTTCATTTAACAAATCATTCAAACGAAATTATCTCCCCGCACTATGGTCATCATCATCATCGTTCGACAGCTGTTTTCCAGCCTTGACCGCTTAGTGATACTCTTCCATTGGACTCTGCCAGTGCTCTTGTTTTCCATCTGCTTACTGCACACTCTCTGAGATCATCTTCCGCACAGTCAAGCCAGCTTTTTGGTGGTCGTCCAATTTTCCGTGTACTGTAGGGTCTAGTAAATATATGTTTTCTACATGGATATTGCTCTTCTGTTCTAAATATGTGCCCCAACCATCTCACTCTCCTTGATTTAACTTATGTTACTATTTCTGGTTCATTAAATAGCTGGTATAGTTCATCATTATATCTGATTCGCCATCTTCCTCCTTCATTTACTGGTCCATATATTCGTCTAAAAGGATTTTCCTTTCAAAAGTTCTGATTTTTATTTTCATCACAATTTGTGGTTGCCCATGTTTCGGCTCCTACAGTAAGACAGGCCATAATCTGAAAATATTTGGCTCCCTGCAACTTTGAAGAGCCACGCTTCACAGATAAATTGTAGGCCAATGAGTTTTCCAAATACCATTTATAAATTCATTTAAAACATAAAATTATGAATTTCAGTAACTCAACCATTTTAAGCAGGTTCTGCACGGCTTCAGAAAAGAATATTCCACAAGTCACGTGTTATTAAGAAAGGGAAAGTTTGACTTGTGCTTTCAAAAACAGTAAGGCTAAATTTATATGCCATTTATTTTACATGTGAAGGCCCCTAATAAATTACATTATAACAAAATTGCAAAAAACCATTTTAGATTATTGTCAATATTGTAAAACTTGACACCTACATTTACGAGTCCAGGATGAAAACTGTGTAGGGGTCCAATTTAACAATCTTAATAAGTACTTAAAAGTGGGTTTTCAGTGTGCATCGTTTGGGTTTATAAACTTAATTTATATGCCTTATTTACCGATGTGAGGCGTAAACTAAATTGACATTTTGACAATTAGGAAAAGTATACACATGGATATTCGGTCAGTAGGAAAGATTGAATCACATTACGCGTCCATGTGACAACTTTGTGAGTGAGGTGCCAACTTACACACCTTAAGTAAGAGCAAGGTTCGGCAGCTCCAGGCCTCGCAGCCTATAGCACCTGGGTCTTCAAGAAGCACAGCTCGTATAAGCGAGAGGGCGAGTAGACGCCATTGTGGTTCAGAACCAACGCGAACGGCGCGACGAGTGAATGTCGCCGCGGGGAAGGGTGAGGCTCGCGGCTCGATTCATCTCTTACCTTAAAGAAATTATCTCCTCCAACTTCACGTATATACCTCATCATGCATCACTACTCT
This sequence comes from Reticulitermes speratus, assembly GCA_021186555.1. Classification (NCBI taxonomy): domain Eukaryota; kingdom Metazoa; phylum Arthropoda; class Insecta; order Blattodea; family Rhinotermitidae; genus Reticulitermes; species Reticulitermes speratus. The sequence goes on along the minus strand of JAJKFL010000031.1, from coordinate 4,850,551 downwards.
ACCACCCTCAAAATTCTTCCCCTTATCACCCCTTATTTCTGCTTTACTCTTCCCGTGCTTTGCATCTCACCCTCTTTCCTCCTTCACATCTCCATTCTATCTCCGCCTCTCTTGCAGGGACTCATCCTCTTAGAATTGCACACCACTTTACAGAGTACACTCACGTCCTATTTCATCGAGGACCCGGCGGAGCGTAGAAACACTGCGGCCGCAATACGAGGGTTAGCTGAGTAGCTTGCTAACTAGGTAGCTCAGTGTTTCTTAACCCGGCCACTAAAACATTCTGAATTCGAATACGTTTCCTGTCGAAGAACCTAAACGAGAGAAACCACTTGGAAGACAAAGGTGTACATGAAAAAAAAAAATAGTCATAAATTGAATTTTAAAATATAGGATGCGAGGGTGTGAATTGGATTCATGTGGCTCAAAATATGAAGTAGTGGTAGGTTGTTCTAAAATGGAAATAAATCTTTGGGTTCCATAAAAGCAAGGAATTTCTTTATTGTTAAAGTGGCTGACTTATATACTAAATTGTTGACTGAATCACTGACTAAATACTGAACAAAATTATTAAGTGACTAGCTGACTGTTTAACTTAGTAATTAGATAATTAACTAAGTAACAGGCTACGTAACGTCTTAACGTATTGCAAATGTCGAAGTTGAGAAATTGGCCTTTTTTAATCTCCTTGTGTGTGGTATAAGTAAAACAAAAGAATTACTTCATGCCCACAACACAATTAAATTCATAATTAATCTGTGAATGTTATATGCTTTGGCTTCAATTTCTAAGCTTTCTGCAAGGCCTGGTACACTTCAGACTGTACAGGGCATACACAAAAGAATGGTGCGGTGTTCATATAACTATACATTGATACCGCACCATTCTTTTGTGTATACCCTGTATATATAGTTACTGTATATAGTTCTCTTGGTAGATGATTTGTTCCTGACTCAATTATTGCGATCCTTTTCTGAAGTTACGTCCACACTGCCATTAGTGTTAAGGGGATGGGGGAGCATGGACTGGATAGATATGGCTCAGGATAGGGACAGGTGGCGGGCTGTTGTGAATGCGGTAATGAACCTTCGGGTTACATAAAATGCGGGAAATATCTTGACTAGCTGAGGACCTGTTAGCTTCTCAAGAAGGACTCTGCTCCATGGAGTTAGTTAGTTAGTTAGTTATATGAATTTCTGTTCATACTCCCATCTCTATATCGTGTAAGTAAGAGACCCATTCGCCGATCCCAGTGGCCGTGCGGTCTAAGGCGTGGGTCTGCGGCCGCTCGCTTACTAGGATCGTGGGTTCGAATCCCACCGGGGGCATGGATGTCTGTCTCTTGTGAGTGTTGTGTGTTGTCAGGTAGAGGTTTCTGCGACGAGCTGGTCCCTCGTCCAGAGGAGTCCTACCGAGTGTGATGTGTCTCAGATGTGTGTGATCATGAAACCTTGACGAAACGAGGAGGCCAGGCCCATATAGGGCTGTCGAGCCATAGGAAAAAAGAGACCCATTCAGAAGGATCAACAGACTGCAGTCCTCATGGTTTGTTTCGGAATTGACAGAGTAACAAAAACGGCCACGCCTTAATTCCTCCACTAAATACGGACATATTCGTTCTCTCACCTTTACTGATTTGGGGAAGAAATTATGATATGCTGCTATACTGAGACCACGGAAAGATTTCCGATGGATGGTTAGGTTTCCCCCGTCTTGGTATTTGCTCAAACGTGGTTACTAGGTACCTATTTTTTTGGAAAGGATTTGGAAAGTTTTAGGGAAATGTAGTGAATAAGATGGTGCAGTAAGCGTATCAGCTCGTGGGAAATGTGGAGGGTATCAGTTTATGGTTCTTCTTTCTGTGACCTCAGTGTAACTGAAGTGAAATGAAAGTAAAATAAGGTGAAACGTTATATGCATATGACGTGTTTTTAGCTGCGTCCATGTTGACATATTTTTAATAATAATAACATTAAATGTAAATACATTCTTCTAACACTTCTGTACGAGACAGGATTATTACAATCTCAGGAGCATTTCTTTTTATGTTTCAGAAAATGTGACCCAAATAAACTTGTTACAGATTTGAAATTTATAAGAAGTGGGCCTTTTGTACGGCGAAATAATTTGGAAAAACTTTAAATGAATCCGTATTTGAGCTTCACGTAAGAATAAAGTATACTGCATCAGTAGGCATCAAATTGAAATCCATTCATCAGGCTTTAGAGTAAGATGAACATAATGAATTTCGACAAAATCTGTTCAATAATTTGGGAGATAAAATAAACATGTGGCTCGACAGACACAACATTCCTCGTAACGGTCTATTTAATAAGCTGAGTAACAAAAACAATCATTATGAGACATCGATACTACCATTAAGTATGGTACATCGATTAAACCTGTATTTCCGTGTTTTTATTATAGTGGCCATGCGCTACGTTCTTTCTCTGTGGGTCTATTTACTACTGGCGACTTCTACGTCATTCTTTCTGTGTGGATCTATTTACTACTGACGACTTTTACGTCATTCTTTCTCGTGGGTCTATTTACTACTGGCGACTTCTACGTCATTCTTTCTTGGTCTCTGTGGATTCGGGTCTATTTACTACTGGCGACTTTACGTCATTCTTTCTCTGTGGGTCTATTTACTACTGGCGACTTCTACGTCATTCTTTCTCTGTGGGTCTATTTACTACTGGCGACTTCTACGTCATTTTTCTCTGTGGGTCTATTTACTACTGGCGACTTCTACGTCTTTCTTTCTCTGTGGGTCTATTTACTACTGGCGACTTCTACGTTCTTTCTTTTCATTCTTGGGTTCTATTTACTACTGGTCCGTACTTACTACGGTCTTTCTTTCTCTGTGGGTCTATTTACTACTGGCGACTTCTACGTATTCGTCTTCCTGCGCCAGAGTAATAGGCACACCAAATAGCACATGCAATACTAATGGTAATTGGATTGCATGTGTGCTGGTCAATTCGTAGCGATAAAGCGAAGGGCCATGAAGACCTCAACGTCAGATATGAGCAGCACATCATCACACTGTTTGGGTACCGACGCATTTCTACAGTTCCTTCTTCAGAGAAGTTTGCAAAGAGAACGAGGCGAGCAGTAATGTAGCTGTCATGGGGAAAAAAGAGAAACGCCGACAATGTTTTGGTGGGAAAACACTAAGGAAACACAGTAATTGAAAGATCAAAGCGTAGATGGGAGAATAACAAAATGTGCATATGTTAAAGAAACAGGGTAGGAAGGCGTGGACTAAATGCATCTGTCTGCAGACAGGGAACGCAGGTAGACTGTTGTTAACACTAATGGGCTTCTGGTTCCATAAAAGGAGGAAAATACATTAAGTAGATGATCCCTTCATGAAAAACCATCTTCCTTGTAGTTGCTTAGTTATTTAGTTATCTTGTTGGTTGGTTAGTAATAGTTAGTTAGTCGTTCTGTCATCAGTCATTCAGTCTGTCAGGAAGTCATGAAGTCATTCAATGTCATGTGTTTATTTATTTAGTTTGTTAGTTAGAAGTCGTAAATGGAAGCATAATGAGGGGTTTCATAAATTATACTCTTAACCACATTATTAAATAAGATGGACAGGACATGTAACACGCATGGTAAGTTGAGAAATGCGTACAAAACCTTTATCAGAATATATAAAGGCATAGACTAAGGTGGCTGCAGTGTAACAAAGAGAAACACTGTGTCAGCCCGTGAAATGTTTCAGGCAGTGCCTACAGTACAGCGGTGGAATTTCGTGAAACTAACATGGTGCTCCTGTTTCTTATAAAGTAGGTGTTGCTTTACCAACTGAGCTGAACTGACCTATCAGCTTTTCCAGTAGGACCCTGATACATGTTGCTGCTTATTCAGTCTCTTACTGTGTATGATTATACAGCAGTTTCCTCTGAGATTTCTGTCGTATTAAATTACTGGAATTGCGACCAAATGATCCGAACTTTATAAGACCTGATTGTATGAATTACCGCCTCTCCTGTACCTTGGTAGCTGACGCCTGCTGCTACAGTAGAGTGGCTGGTCGCAGCTTACCGGAAACTTCCTTCTCGGCTTACTTCTTATTGATCCTCCACCTCCCTCCAAGCGCTCCAGACGTCGGGGTGTGGGTGAAGGGGGAGGAGAGTTTGCTCCTTGGCTTCAAGAAGAAGTCTGTAGGGATTTTATGTAGGGTTATGTAGGCTCTGGCAGTTTCTGTAGTTACCATCCCCGTAATCTGGCCGGTAATACAGCGGCTGTAGTTATCGCATCTTTGTGTAGCCGATATTACAGGCTGCTGACACGGAAACTGCCCTAATTTCTTGTCGTTATAATGTGACCGATGTTACAAACCAATGAACAGAGAGCTGCGTCTAGGGCCTGTTTTTTTACTTGTTAGGATGCTTAACACCGCTGTTTCAAGTGCAGTGGTTTGAAGCATGTAATTTAATTATATATTCATCTATAGTAAAGTAATTGTGTTTATTTCAGGCAATGTAAAGATTTTCGAATGGAGAGGCTGAGAAAAATCACTAAACTTTACATTTTTTGAGATCCGAAAAGGGTACGTCCTGAATTCAGATCTAAATTATAGGACTTTACTTAGTTAATTTTTTTCCAATGGCGCAACAGCCTATAGTGGGCCACGGCCTCCTCATTATCGAGGCTTCACGATCACACTCAGACACACCACACTCGGTAGGACTCCTCTGGACGAGTGATCAGCCCAACGCAGAGACCTCTACCTGACAACACACAACAATCACAAGAGACAGACAGCCATGCTTCCTGCGGGATTCGAACCCGCAATTCCAGCAAGCGAGCGGTCGCAGACCCACGCCTAGACCGCGCGGCAACTAGGATCGGCTAAATATTATAAATAATTATATAAATTCCGATAAATTAATAAATTATAAAAGTATCCACACAGACATATTAAACTTGTTTGTAAATCGGTAATTACAAATATGGCGAAGACGCGAATCTTTGATGTTCTAGCCGACAAATTTAAACGTAACGAGTCTGTATCAAGGAATAAATTTTTCACCTGAAGGACATGAAGAAACAAGGAAGGAAATGTGTAGGTCTAGAAACTTATGCAGTAGGACTGTGTGCTTTGAGTTCTGGTTGGAATTTCTAAATCTAAGTCTAAATCAAATTGATGACCGCACGAATTCTACCGTCAGATTTCCGTGTGATGGCTATACGTAGGTTATATCAGATGAGAATTTGTAGCTATGAATGTAAATCCTTTATGGATGTTGGTAATTTATTATATACGAGTATATGATAAGAAATGGTTTATGTATGATTGTCTGTTTTTCAAGTACATGTGCTGCAAGCATCGAAGAAGGTGATTTTAAACAATTAGTTTCATGCAACTGTAGTTTTATGTTGCATAAAACTAGTAGGTTGAAACCAGTTTCACTTTCAGTGTCTGACATACGGCGTTAATATCCAGACTGTTATGTTTATCACCTTCCTCCACGTTTAAAAAACTTCTGCTTGAATTTTCAGTTGTTCTTTTCCAAGTGTAGTAACGCGTTTTGCAGTAAAGATTTTAATGCGCTCGATATTACGAACTCTACAACGTTACGAATCTCGGACACTGTTCGTAGACACTTTTCATCGTCCGAATTTCGTTACTTTCTGCTTACTTCAGTTGCCTGCCGAAACTTCCAAAAGAATTCGAGCTGAATCCTCACAATAAACGCGTATCAATATGTTTCTTTTTTTTTTCAACTTCGACCGCGGTAGAGGAATAAAAGGGAACGGGAGTAAACTAGAGAGAAGCTGTCGTAAAGGGGTTGTTATCGGGGGTAAATGGTGGGAAGCCAGGCCATGCCGCTGCCTGAAATGGTTCTTCTGCAGATGATATGGTTGGTACAGTGTTGTTATAGACCTGCTTGGAGCAACTCTTGTCACTTCCAGCATCGGGTGCCCCTCAAATTCGTGCATGATGCACGTACCCTTCTCAGTCTTACTTATCCAAGCACACATGCTGGAAACATCTTGTCATAAACTACAGCTACCATACATATTAAACAGCAAACATAATTATTTTTCAAGTCTTTCAATATTTCAATTAACAACACATTTTTATACTCGTATATAAGATATACTACAAATACTGAGCCCACTAATATAATAAAATTGATTCTCTGTTTTTATGAAAAAAGAGTATTATTGCAAGGAATTGACTGGCCTGATATTTTGTAACAGGCTGTACTTGTAGTGACGTGTTAAGTCGAAACGTATTTTGCCGACATATTTGCAGTAAATTGTATATATATATATATATATATATACTCGACTTACAAGTATCGTAGGTTTATACAGGGTATACACAAAAGAATGGTGCGGTTTCAATAGTTTTCACTATTGAAACCGCACCATTCTTTTGTGTATACTCTGTATAAACGACTCCCTATACATCTGAATATTTCTCCGTTTCAGATATACTTTTGTTTGATGTAGACACTTTTATATGACAAAACGCTACACAACAAACGATGTGTAGTGTACATTGCTCACTACTCATATGTCAAGTGACAAGCACAGTTGCTTGCTACCTACATCTCTTCACTACATTGTTACCTGCTACTGCACATTTTTATCCTCTCTTTCCTTTTAACTTTCTTCCTTCTATTGTTACTTTTCTTCATCAGCCGAATAAATGTTCTTCAAATAATCCTTCAGTGTTTCTTCTTAATTATTTTCGTTTCTAGCAGAAATTCTCCCTCTCGGATAAACATTACTGAACACTGTACGGAACAAATTGTAGCCCGGGAGCAGTGAGTATACAGTAACGCCATTTGCCTATACATTCCCATTCTTCGAGCCGGCATAATGTAGTTCATTATACTGACAATGGTGCGGAATAAGTAGTCGATGAATAGTGTTCGATTCCCTTTACTTCACCCTATAACCTGCCATGAAGGACCAGAGGAGGAGTAAAATTTAACTCCACTCTTTCCTTAACCTCGGCGGTAGATGGGGGTGGGTGGTCAACGTCACGCCCCGGCCGCTTTACCCCTGGGAAAGAGACCCGGTACATATTGTGCAGGAGGCTGGGTGGGCCCCAGGGCCGGTCTGGACGGGTGCGGAAAAATCTCGCCCCACCGGGATTCAATTCTCGTACCGTCCAGCCCGTACCGACTAAGCCGTCCCATTCCCATGAGGGCCAAGATATTTTTTTCTTCTCCAGATTGTCCAGAAAACGTGTGGGATCCATCAAGAGTGAGTCCTATTCACTGGAAGCCAGTGGCTCCCTGTCCAGGGGGTAATGTGGCCGGATTGTGAAACTGACTGTTCACCTCAATCTAGTGCCGAGGTTAAGAATGAGTAGAGCCATACCTCTACTTACCCATATACCTTAATGACGTGCACAAGAAGAACTGTTCTATTACGTTGCCCATTTAACGTAGTAGCTTGTTATTTGTGCTATTCAGAATTTTTATATACACTAAAGCAAATCCTGTGATATTAGGTCAGCTTTTCCGTTTTAGTTTTTTTTTTTCTGAAACTCTTTTTTGTAACTTAGCTCAAATGCCATTAAGTGAATGACTGTTGTTAAAGGTGACAAAGCTGAGGACAGCAATAAACATTAAGCCACTCAGACAGCTTGTACCTAAGCACTTTTACTATCTGGTTGTTTGCCACAGAGACATCGTCGTCACGCGGATTCTTACATTGCAGAGGTTGGCACTCATGTTTTGCACTTGTAACGTATTGACTTTATTTTTACGTTACTTAATGACGCCTTTCCAAATGCAGGGAAGTTGGCACAATTCCGTCATTCACCGGGAGAGAAGGACTAAACTCACGAAAATTGTCTGGCAGGATAAATCGTCCAAGATTCGATCCTGATGCCTCGTTTTTATATATGTAGAATGTTTCTAACTTGCTTAGCCTGCTTCTTATTCAAAGGTCTTTGGTTTCAATCTCGTCTCTGAAACCAACATTCCTGTCTAAAATTTTGTGACTTTTCTGAATCATTCCATTAAACACTAGAAGTGTAGGCCAAAATTGAAACATTTCGAAAGAGCTTACCATTTCATGCACAGTCGTTCGGTCATGCGACTGTAGGCCTGGGTTCATATAACTTCTGCTGAGCCCAGGCATCATTACATAAATTAATCCTATTTACAATATCGGTCTCGGCTCCCACTATGCTGACTTGCCTGTATTTTCCTCCAGACGAATGTTTCTGCAGAACAGAACCATTGTTGAAGGTCCCAGTCTTCTCAAACATGACACCCTGTAGATTGGTACTAGGTAGTGCCTGGAACTAACCTGAAGATGGAGCAGCAAGCTTCTCTGAACATTTAGTGCCTAATAACCTACACACCTGGGTTTATATCAGCGCTACTGTCGTAACCTCAAATCTACACGATTGGCCCTTCACCTGCACCACTGTCATTCCTCAAGTCTTGCAAAGGGCCAGTTTTATTTCAACGTATCTTCCTTAGAGTTAACACAACCTCAGTTCTTGACACAGCCCCGTTAATTTCATATATTCGAAATAGGAGAAACTGCAAAGGACCAACGCGTCTATTTGGTTCAACAAAACATGTAAGGCAGAACTAACTACAACCACAGTATATCAAAATAAAGTCAGTGGAACTAATAAAAGACGTCACAATACAAAAAACGTGACAGACGTTTTTAAATAATGCAGTTTTAGTGACAAAAAAACCCTGAGGATGGCTCATGAGGAGCCGAAACATATGTCGGGTTTTATTATAATGTTTTAAAAAACTATACAGTTTTTTTTAAAATAAAAGTGCATCCAGTTGGTGTTTTTAAATAGTGATTCGAAATAGAGTTACGAATTTTAACTGACTCATGCACCACTTCTTTTGCCAGTGTCTTAGCATTTTGATTACAAATTGCCTTGTATGTAAATATTAGTTCTTGGAATAAACAGAGAGCTTCCCTGAAACATCACAAAACAAAACGCTTTTTGCAATTGACATATTTGTGTTCGTTGGAGTTATGAACACAATCCTTGAGAGTTATTGACTGGAGTTTCACGCTTCAGAATTCAAAAGGTAAGAGAATTATTGACGGGAGTTTCACGCTTCAGAATTCAAAAGGTAAGAGAATTATTGACGGGAGTTTCACGCTTCAGAATTCAAAAGGTAAGAGAATTATTGACGGGAGTTTCACGCTTCAGAATTCAAAAGGTAAGAGAATTATTGACGGGAGTTTCACGCTTCAGAATTCAAAAGGTAAGAGAATTATTGACGGAGTTTCACGCTTCAGAATTCAAAGGTAAGATTCGGGACTTTATGTTAGTGAAACGTTTACTTGTGTCCCGTTAAATTTAGGTCCTACACCAACAAAAATTTTTCAATATAAAAGTGGAAGAGAGTTTATTTAAAACTTCTTTATACCATTAGACATTTTTAGTACCTGCAGAAGAATGATCTACAATTTATATTTGTAGGATACGAATCAAATTTAATATCACTGACAAATTTTCCGTGTAGCTGACTAATTATTTATTTTTTACCGCATATCTTCAAATAATTCCGGACAAGAAAACCTGGCCAAAGACAAAGAGACATACATGACCCCCACACTATTGCGTTATATTGTACACCTCGTGCTCAGGAGGCAGACGATATTTCCTTCCCCGTTCGTCGCAAAGATTAACAAAATGTTGATATTCAAGTACGTTAATTTCTGCTCGACTTGCCACGGCTGCAATGTAGCTCTCTATTGACAGAAATGGGCAGTCATTTATAATGTTTCGAAGGGGTCAAGACAGCCGTCAACACTTGGCCAACACTCCACTTCACATACTGGTGTTGTCCCAACCCCGGCTCTGTTACTTCTGGTACATTGAACACGAGAGGTCTCTACCTCCTTCCCCCAATTGCATATTTATCTCGTTAAGGGTGTAGCGACAGATGTCGCGTTCTCTCAGGGTTTAGTTGTACTCGATTTCTATCTCAAATAAAGTTCAAAAGCTTTGAAAAAAAATATTTATCCTTTTACACAACTTTTGAATCATATATGTCAGTGCTTACAAGCACTTCATGACAGCGGACTGCTTCAGGGCAGAAAAAGAATCGTTACTGAAGTGTCTGTTTGTGGTATGGACAACTGATTTCGATTTGGGGAAAATCTTTTAGTTATATAATGCATTAAGTTTTCTCCATTTGTCCATGTACCTTACCATATATATATATATATATATATTATCATAATTATATCATAATATTATTATGTACATATGTTGGAAAAAGCTATGGACCCGTCGTAAGACAGACTACAGAATGATCGAATGTATGTATTTATATATATATATAATATATATATGTGTGTGTGTGGGTGTGTGAAGATAATGATAGGGATAGTTGGCGGGCTCTTTTGAATGCGGTTAATGAACCTTCGGGTTCCATAAAATGCGGGGAATTTCTTGACTGGCTGAGGACCTGTTAGCTTCTCAAGAAGGACTCTGCTCCATGGAGTTAGTTAGTTAGTTAGATAGTTAGTTATATAAGATAGTAAAATACAGACTTAATGATATTGAAAAACAAAATATTTTAGCAAAACTCTCAGAGAAAAGCTCATTAACATTATATCGAGAAATTAACTTCTCTGGGGCAAAAGATCGTATACAGAATTGTGTTCAAGGAAAGAAAGAAGTGAAATAGCGTGCTTGCTAGCAGGGTTGTGAAAGTTGAAAATAGTTGGAGGAAACACAGAAAAAATACGACCTTTATATTTAGGTAAAGAGATGTCGTGGGCCGGGATAGTTCAGATCGGTATAGCGACTTGCTACGAGCTCGACGGTCCGGGGATTGAATCCCGGTAGGGGCGAGATTTTCAGCACCGTTCAGACCGTCCCTGGGGCCTACCCAGCCTCCTGAACAATGGATACCTGGTCATTCCCGTGGGTAAAGCGGCCGGGGCGTGGCGTTGACCACCCACCCCATCTAGCACCGAGGTTAAAGAAAGAGTAGCACTATACCTCTACTCCCCCTCTGGGCCTTTATGGCCTCTTCTAGGGTGAACTTTACCTTTACCTAAAGAGATATCAAACACATGTTAACGTTTTGCTTGGCAACTAGAAATTGGAGAATGAAATTTTTTAATGAAAAATGGTCACATATGAAAAAGAGAGGTAGCTTACAGGAAAATATTGAAGTGCTGTAATAAAGGTCAGAAAACGTATTTAGGCAAAGTCAAGTACAGATTGTTTAATGAAACAAAAGAAGAGTAAATGCAAACCTCAGAAGGTGATTGGCTGCCGTCGTAACAGCCCAGTGTTAATCGGAAGGAAGTCTCAAGCATTGTAAGAACTGAACCAAATTTGTTATTATTATTATTATTATTATTATTATTATTATTTTGTAACGAAGAAATGCAAAGACTGGTATGCAGAAGAGAGTAAGACACACGGCCAACACAAGCCAGGACAATGAACAAGAGAAATACAAAGGAGGAGCTGGACAAGTATATTAAGGCCACTACAGACAGTAATTAGGGGGCACGCAGTGGCGTAGTTGGTTGTAGCACTGCGCTACAAGCGGGAAGGTCGCGGGTTCGATTCTCGATGGTGTCAATGGAATTTTTCATTGACTTAATCCTTCCGACCGCATTATGGGGTTGACTCAGCCTCTAACAGAACTGAGTACCACGAATATATCCTGGGGGGGTAAAGGCGGCCGGTGCGTAGGACAGACAACCTTATCACCTTCATGTGCCGATTGTCTTGAAATCTGGAAGCCTCAACCTCCTGGAACCGCAAGAACCTGTACAGGCCTCTAATTGGTTAGCTTTTATTTTGCTGACTGTAATTTTCCTAAGCCGCCAAGACAAGATGTGCGATTTACTTATTTGTCCATTCATTCGCGGGGAAGATCTGTGGCTGTCGTCTAATTGTGGCCATTGAGTGGCTTCCTGCCGATGCACTTGCTTACTTTAGGCCGATGATTCAGTCAGATTAGTACATAACAAGCGTAGTGGTGTATCCGGAAGCAAAGTGATCCAAACAAGATTACAGCTTCTGTCTCTACCCAGAGGCTTTATAATAGCAGCAAAATCCAATCCCCTTATCTGCAGAAAGCCCGCCCCAACATGTAAGCAAGCTATGTAATGTCACAACATATTACCACACTAGCGATAAGAGGTAGCAAGTCCCATCGAAATTAATTAATGGAAACAACAAGCCGCCCCCACCGCCCCCGGCCCCCGGCCGCACCCTCCCGCCAGCACACAACTTTAGCTGTTGTAGATCTATTGATTGCCTAAATGAAAGTGGACAGAGCCACCCCGTCGCTTGGTTATGTATGAGAAGGTGCAGAGAATGTCTTGTATAACAGGGCTACTCAACCTCAAAAACAGTCACGTAACTGCAGTACGCATTATTGACGCCATTGTACACCACTTGCGGCAAACATAACGCAATATTTATGGACGTTTCCGGAAACCTACTTAGCACGTATTAAGGTAGCTCTGTCCGCCTGTCTTTAGATCGAGAATGACTAAACAGATTTTCATAAAACGTGATACTGGGAAATTCTGCTAGCATTTATTGAGAAATTTAATTTTTCCTTTTAGACTGGACCATGTGAACGACTACTTTACATAAATACCTTCATACTTTTGTAAACGTATTTCGAGTGAATATCGATAAATATTTATCGGAATGGAAGATATTTTGCACAAAGTTATTTAGAAAGTTTATATTCACACTGCAGATTCAATAAAGTTTCTCCACGAGTCGTATGTTTTCCAAAGCTTTTGACGTCATATCATTCTACACAATATACTGGTTTATGCGCAAATGCGACAAACCTAAAGATAAAAAGCCACTCTGACATGTAGGCATACAAATGTGGATAATATTAAAATGGATCTAAATAACTACGTTGTGAAAATATGTACTGAGTTCAGGGTAGATTGCGAGATGTTTTGATTATGTTATGCAATCAAGCTTCGAATTCCATAAAAGGCGAGAATTTTTCTGAGCAGCTGGAGCGACTGTCAGCTTCTGAGGGACTTTTCTTCGTGGATTTTGTTAAAGGCAAAAGGTAAGCCTAATGTCGCTGAAAGGAACATTTATTTATTCTAATATTTATTGGCATTAGAGATTTCTGCGACAGTAAACTTACGGCAGTAGAAACAGAGAGAAATATTAAAACTTTTGTAATGGAAGAGGAAGGGACACGACGAGGTTAGTCTGGCCTGATACAAACTAAAAATGCTGTGTGCGCGGAGAGTCGGGAAAAGCTAGACACATTTCTTGTACCGTACTAAGACCTAAGACCTCGTGTTAGAGGGAGGGTTAATTTCTAATATAAGGATCGATTAAACGGTCTAGAGAAATTATTTTGTTAAGATTATTAATTGACCTTCCCGGTGTACGCGCAGTCTACGGCGCAGGTCTTCAGCCGCTTGCTTTCTGGGATTGCGGATTCGAATCCCGCCGGGGGCATGGCTGTTTGTCGCCTGTGAATATTGTATATTGTCAGGTAGAGGTCTCTGCGACGGACCGATCCCTCGTCCAGAGGAGTGTAACCGAGTGTGATCGGGTGCAACAGTAACCCTCTATACCTACAATGAGTAGGTAGAAGAAAGAAAGAAAGAAAGAAAGAAAGAAAGAAAATATTATTAATTGCGGTTATGGGTTTATACAAAAAGCTATTGTAAATAACAAATTATCTGTCCAAATGCGTCCAAGGGGCAGTCATTTTTGAGACTTTCGTAGCTAGTCAAGTGGTCAGTAATTCCTACCTTTATGCAATCCGAAATTTCATTACTGTACTTACAATAGCCCGTAGCTGCATGCTGTCCTATTTCTGTTGAATGAAGTCCACACTCTGACATCAACATTTTCTGAGAACTATTTAAATAACATTTTTTTTTGTGGTGAGGGGCCCCGCAGCTGATGCTACGGACGCACCGCAGCCTTAAGGCTTATTGTGCAACCCTGTGATAAAGATGAGCAGTTTTTTTTACCAAGTTTTACAAGTAATGGAGCACCAGTGGAATGAAATTGACAGGGGAAAACCGACAATCGGAGAAAAACCTGTCCCAGTGCCACTTTGTCCACCACAAATCTCACATGGACTTGACCTGGGATCGAACCCGGCCTCCGTGGTGAGAGGCCGGCGACTAACCGCCTGAGCCATGGCACGGCCATTAAATAACATTACTTTTTCACTTCTTTTTACATCTCCAAGTAATATAGACCGTATGCTTAACATCTGCCTGTACCTGTTACAGCCTCGCCAATCGTATCTTAATAATAATAATAATAATAATAACGGGAACAACAAATAACATTTCTGATAATCAGAGAGTACGAATGATGTCGCGCATCTGAAAGCCGTTGAGTAACCCTAGGACTACAGTGTACTGTGGTACTCTATTAGTGTCCTCATTCCACTAATTACTGCTGTACTGGGGTCTAAGACACTTATAATGCACTTTGCACTGCATACCCTGCAAAGTGGGCAGGCGGAACGACTTTGAGTGCTTAGTACAGTTGGACCAACAGTTCTGCAACAGTCATTAATACATTCACACGATAGCTGTCTGGCTAGAGACAGGGGCTTTCTTTCCAACAGGAATTTGGCCTAATAGTCTTTTTTCCTCAAAACGTAGATTCACTCTCCATCGTATTTACCCCTCTTCTTGACTGAGTAAACTTACGAGAGAGCGAAGCTAATTATGTGGAATTTATATTTGCATCTCTCTAAGGAATTCCTTCTACTCCATTTTCTAACCTTGTAACAGACTTCTTTTTCATGGCTAGACAGCCTAGTGGGCTTGGCCTCCTCATTGCCGAGGTTTCGAGATCACAGTCAGACACACCACACTCGGTAGGACTTCTCTGGACGAGTGATCGGCCCGTCGTAGAGACCTCTACCTGACAACACACAGCACTCACAAGAGACAGACATCCATGCCCCCGGCGGAATTCGAACCCGCAATCCCAGCAAGCGAGCGGCCGCAGACCCACGCCTTAGACCGCTCGGCCACTGGGATCGGCTTCTAACAGGCCTACTCACTACAAATTTAGATTTCGTATAGCCACGGTTTTGCAGCTATCAATTATAGTAATTTAAACATTACGAGCATTTTGGGGTATTCTCAAGTAATCACAGATGAATATAAAACAATTTTTACAACAGTTGAATGGAAGGGGACACAGATAACTTGATTACCCCATAAAAGCGACTGACCATCAGTATGGCCGGCATCAGAACATATCACAAAGCCCAATGTTGTATTACATACCGCCAACTTCCACTTCTTCCTCCTCCACATTTCCCCACTTTCATTCATTCATTCCGTAGTCTGTCGTACGACAGGTCCGTAGCCTCTTCCAAAGCGAGTTCTCCACAGGTTGCGATCTAGTGCTTCCTCTTTCAATTTCCAGTATCTTTTCTTTTCCTTAAGGTCATCCAGTAGCTGCTTACGTCTTCTCCCTCGTCGTCCCGTCGTTTCTATCCTTCCTTCTAACTTTCCTTCAATCCCCACTTTACAAGGCCACAAATCTCAGACACGACTACAGTTAAGTGTCAACGACTGGGAAACATAACTGCAGAGCTGTGCTCTGAACTATGGTGGATTTATTTCTGAGCCGGTTTAATCTACTCAGTGTACTATATTCTTGTCCACTATTTTAAAGCACCAGACTTGATGAGCCAGTGAAGGAATTAGCTAATCACTGAATAATCTAGATTTATCTTCTCACATCCAGCGAGAACTGGGGACAAATTTCTCCGGGGAAAGCATTCGTACTATGAATCTAAACACTCATCTTTGTCTATACAACGTTAAGTATGTATGGAGTTTCGTCCTCACGCCTTCACACCTTTTCGTGTTGTACTGCCCAGAAACAGCGAGAGCTTTACATTACAGAATCTTTCTATGTACAGTTCGGCGTTTCGAGTAGTTCGGTTTCATACGGGTTCTCTACCAAAATTTGTGTGCGTTTTTTTTTGTTACATTTTTCACCGTACCTAGCCCATCATACGCCCCTTACTTAACTGCTTCAGTGATCCATCGTTAACGAATTTTCTCCTTATTTAATATTCTCACTTCTTTTAACCGCGTCCTGGCTTTCACTTCAAAAACCTTTCTGAAAATTGGAAATCGCCGATCCCAGTGGCCGAGCGGTCCAGGACGTGGGTCTACGGCCGCTCGGTTGCTGGGATTGTGGGTTCGAATCCCGCCGGGGGCATGGATGTGTCTCTTGTGAGTGTTGTGTGTTGTCAGGTAGAGGTCTCTGCGTCGGGCTGATCACTCGTTTCCCGAGGAGTCCTACCGAGTGTGGTGTGTCAGAGTGTGATCGTGAAGCCTCGATAATGAGGAGGCCTTGGCCAACTAGGGCTGTTGCGCCATTGGAAAAAAAATTTGTAAACATCTGAAAGGAGAAACTGTATGTTTAACATCGCAGTGGACCTAACAAGGCCTGAAAAGACCCTGCGCTATTTTCATTTACGTCTCCCACCGTCAGAAAATAATTCCCTGACATCCATATTAATGTTATCTTCACATCTCGTTCTTTGAAATGGATGCTTTTCAAGATACATTTCTTTTGTCCATCACGGCTTAACGTCAGTTTATCATTACCCTCACTTTTTCCGTAGCTCTGTGTATCTAAGTGGATTATTTAATTTGCTTTTCCCCTCACATACATGAATTCTCTTCACTTCTGTCAGCTGGCTGCTAGCCTGCACTGTCTCATCGAAGCAGCTGATAGTTATTCACGTGAACAAAAAATGAAATATTTTAGTACCCAAACATTCGTCACTTCAAGCGTTTTCAATGAACCTCGTTCTTCATATCATCATTATTTATTTTTTCGATTCAGTTTAGTATTATCACCCATTTAATTTTGAATTTTCAATGTCGCACATATGATAGTTATCTAACAATAGCTCATAGTGTAACCTAAATTCCAAACATTTTTTCCACTAACCACCGTGTTTTTGCAAAAAGGCGTAGAGGAAATGGAGTTCAAACTCCAATTATTCTTAACGTCCGTAACATAGACACCATACTGATTACGCTATCCCGGTTCAATACAATGTTCGTATTTTGCTCGCCATGTCTTACTACGTATTCACAGTCAAAAATCCTATGACAGCCCTCTCAGTACAAAACGCTCTTGGATAGCGGTCCTTTGTTGCTACTGTTCTCACGCCCCGATCTGCGGATGGCCTTTATCTGGTGCCCCAGACTATGGCCAACTATCTGTGTCAGTATTAACAAAATGTTTCTTCTTTTTCACTTTTTCCATACGCTTATCAGCTGTACGTTGGGTGGGAGACGAGCAAGACAGGAAGCTGGATTTTAATCCGCCTGTATTAGCGGCTGTATCGGACTGATACAGCAACTACAGAGATGATGAGTGCAAACTGTCTGTGATGTGCTCCATTCATTTTTTTTCGACCAACGCTCATGATGGTACAGTCACACCTAAAAATATAAGTAGCTGCATTATGCTCACACGTTCTTCGATGGAGCTTCGTGATGCAGTGAACAGCACAAATGCCTCATATCCAGGAGGTCTTGGGTCAAATTTTCAGTCAGAGTTGTTACACTGACCGGAAATTTTCGTGTCTTCGTTATTTCATCCAATAAAATGCGGGCATACTAGGGATACTTTCAACACTCCCGCCCGATTTCATCTAGCAGGTCGGTTTAATGTAAATACGCCATCGTAATTGAAGTCTAGTTTAGATAATGTGGTTAAATAGTCTGAAAATCAACCAAGTTTTTCATATACTGGCAGACTGCCATAAAGTAAACCACTGTCTGTTCCAGAATGTAGTATTCAAAATGACACTCCCATTAAACGTTTCAGCTTCTATAAAATTACAGTTGAATAAAAGTTTTTAAATGGATTGGGCAGTTAATGCACGTAGCCTATGCTTATGGACACTTTCTGAAGTGACTTTTCAACCGCTTACTCCGTGCATTTTAATCAACTTATTTTCTTTTACTAGACCAATTAACTGCACATGTCGACCTCGGTGGACTAGTGGTTAGCGTGCTCGCCACTGGACCCAAGGTTCGCGGGTTCGATCCCGACCGAGGTGATAAAAATTCGGAGCACCACTTCCTTCGGAGGGGAAGTAAAGTCCCATGTCGTAGATTTACGGCATGTAAAAGAACCTTACGAGCATGAATAGAAATGTTTCGTAAGCAAAATTCGGGTCATTTCTCACCCAAGTCTCCTGACTGCCTGCCAGATGGCTCTGGCGGTCACATCAGGATCGATAGAACAGCAGCGCGGCCAGTTGGGCAGTCACCAACTGCCACGAATGCGCACGACCCAGTAACCTCGGAAAGAGGAGGCCTGAGCCCATATATGGCTGTTGAGCCATGGTTATTATTGTAATTAACTGCACATACAACATACACAATAGTATAGACTTTTATCATTCCAACATGTTTCGGCACTACTGTGCCATCCTCAGGGAGTTCTTACGCCAAGTTTTAAAACTAGTTAAAATATGATACGTTACATTCATAATATTTATACATATAGCATTTTGCAGTAAAGTTCAATTTGCCGAGTGGTGACATACATATTGTGTAATGCAGTAAGGCAATATTATGTGAGCATCGTATTATTTTGAAAGTTATTTTAAAACAATTAGAAATATAAAATTTGCTGAAAATTCTTTCTTGATATGTCATGGCAGTTTTCGTTTGCGTCTACAAATATCTATCATTGTATTCGATCCCTTGTGGATCATATTCTGTGAAGGTATCGAAATTTTTTTGGTTAGATCCTGAGATGTATGACATTCCAAGAATATTCTGTCAACACAGTAGACCAGGGATCCACCCTGAAGTGATCGCCGACAAATTTAACTATCTCTTATACGTTATGTAGTTTTAACATGTACTTATATTGTTGGTCTTAGTTTATGTAATTTATACTGTCACAAGTGTCCCTGATGATGATCCTAGTAAGGAATCGAAACATGTTGGACTGGTTTACTAAACTAACTCCATGGAGCAGAGTCCTTCTTGAGAAGCTAACAGGTCGTCAGTACCGAGGCTCTGTATGGTGTTTCGTAACATGATAATTTTTTACGGTGAGGAGTTGTTAGCACCTCGCCCAACCCCCAAGCTGGAGGACCACCCCTTGTCGGCTGTCCGCGACTGCATATTCGCAGCTACCCTCCATATTCGGAGGCCATTCCTCCATCCGCAACCCGAGGACGCGCCATGCCGTGGTGACAGGGACCGACTAATCATGGTTTACTGGTTTACAGGAATTATAATATATAATATCTAAAAAATAATAATAAGAGTCCATTTGTTTTTTGAATATTTTATGACAATGCACCGTATGAATAATATAAAAAATTTACGAATATAATCTATTATTTTTTCAATCAATAATAAGACCGACAAATGCACTATATTGACCAATTTTATTCTGGCCTATTTCCCCTTACCCTACACGTGTTTCGGAACTTTAAAGTTCCATCTTCAGGGGCTTGTCTTATGCTACCTATTATTTACATATTAAAAAACAGATTCACAATATGTACAATAGTCTGCTGACAGTCATAAAACCACTTATAAAAATATTCGGAACACTTTAAAATAGTACGATGTGTACAGTTATCAGTTAGAAATGTAAAAGCTCACGTAGAAATGTAAAAAACTGCTTGTTATAGGAACATTGTAATCTGTCCGTAGCATTGGCTGTTTGTAATTATTTTACGTAACTTTGATAATCTATTATATTTTAGCTAGTTCTAAAATTTGGCGTAAGAACTCCCTGAGGATGGCACAGTAGTGCCGAAACATGTTGGAGTGATAAAAGACTACACTGTTGTGTGTGTTGTATGTGCATTCACTTGGTTTGGTAAAAGAAACTAACTTCCTGAAGTGTCTAACGAGACATGATGTTTACGAAGAATTATAATCAGGAACTCTGGGGAGTGTTTCTGAAAGCGACTGCAGTGTGCAACTTCTAGAAACCTGCAAAATCTTCAGGCAGGAAAACCTGTGCACTGACTGAGGACAAAGTAAGAGTAGTAGTGTTTGATGGTTAGGTCACGGAATGACCTCTTTCAGCTGCAGGGGTCAAACAGCATCTAAGGTAGCTTGAATTAAATATGTGAATGGTGAAGAACAGGCGAGGACTTGTTTGACTGGACGGACTGAGGAGTACACGGGAACCTCAACCTTGTTAGCCTGTCCCGGGGAGTTTCGAAAGGTGCATTTCTCTATTACGAGTGCAGATCTTCACCACAACAGCCACCTGCTGAATACTTGCTGTTTACCTTTCCTGTTCTTAACTCAGTACCAAAACAAACGACACAGCCTTTACATCAGTTTTCTTCATCGACAGACGCGCTTCGACTCCTTAGTTTGCGTCTCCATCAATGTCACAGCATCAAATAACTTTCAGTTTAGTGTAAATTATTATCTGTATTCATCCCATGTTTTCATGTACAATAATAGTAATTTTAATGTTAAATGTTAATATTGAATTAGGGCAACGTATATTTGTGTAAATATACCACTTGCATCATTCTCAATATGTGTTTGTTATTGGTTGTTTAACTTAGTGCGCTAATTCAATGTTGTTTATAGGCGCGTTCGCAAAATTGCGAAAAGCGACTACTAGCTTCGTCATATCTGTCGTCTGTCTGTCTGTCTGCTGGAACAAGTCGGCTCCCACTGGACAGGTATTCATTAAATTTGATATTTGAAGATTTTTCGAAAATCTGTCGAGAAAATTCAAGTTTCATTAAAATCTGACAAGAATAACGGGTACTTTACATGAAAACCTATGTACATTTATGATTATATCTCGCTAAATTCTTCTTAGAATGAGAAACATATCAGACAAAAGTTTAAAGGAAATCAAAACACATCTTTTGTGTTCAATAATATTTTTAAAATATCGTGCCCTCTGTGAGATCACATGGAGACACGTGATCTCAGAAAGGGCACATATCATGATATAATCCCGCGCAGAAAATATGCGATTTGCATGCCGGATAACTAAGGCAAGATCACATACACACACTAGTAACATTTAATACTTACTGCTTTTTTATGGCAAAAATGGTTACGCGAACGCGCCCCATTATTACGTTACACGTACATTGCCTGCCTTGTAACATGTTAACACTAATGTTTCTCTGATTGGTAAGGCAGAACAACTAATATTTATGTAAGACGACACAAACAGCCACAAAATAACCGTTAAGCTCGTATGATACAATGCCTGATGAAGTAAAGGAAGGAGTCGAACCGCGTCTGTCAGTGAAGAAAATTGATCAAAATGGTTGAAGACTGTTTTTTTTATAATACACGTAGTTTTAGAACACGTGAGCGCCATGCACTGTGATAGCAACAAAATTTATTTCTGAAGTGTTTAACAATATTTCCGTCCTGACTGTAGTACTACATCATTGTAGCCGTCAGCCAGCAAGTAGCAAATCCCTTGTGAAGACCCCCGCTAAGTCGCTGTGGATAATGCATAAACCCTACATGTGCTTTACACTGCATTAGTGACCAATCAAGAGCTGCTAATCTTGTTATATCAGGCAATCAGCACACGAAGAGGGATGTTTGTCCCCTTGTTCAAGTAAGTGCCTCGCTTTTTACATTACCTATGCCGCTTCGAGGCTAACTCAAGCAGTCTGACTGTTCACTTTGAGTGAAGCCCTTCAATATGAAGGCTGTACACGACTTAATCAGCCACAATTCAATAAGCTAATTCGTGTGCGTGTATAAACATGTACGCTTGTCAGAGTGTTTAAATCTAGGAGAATATTGAAATGATCATATACTTTATATGTGAGAGTATAATTTTTATGTGGATGGAATCGAATTTTATCTGTTGAGATTCATATACGTAAATTTTGATGTACATGGTAACATCAGGTTTTCGCCAGTATATGTATCCATTATTTTTATTATTAATGACTATAATTTTATATATATATATATATATATATTATATATTTAATATGTTCTGACACGTTCAAATCTCATCTATGTTTTTTCTATACCATATAGTATTTGTATTTGGAATTTCTCCTCCTTCAATTCCTCGTAAACTTTAACTGTTTTCTTTTAACTTGGTTTTCCAAGTTGCAATTTAATTTTATAAAACTTTACCTAATATTTTTAATTTTGTAATTTTGTTATAACTAATTTTCTTATATACTACTTCTTCATTTATGTATATCCATTTATCATTCAAGAATTTTTTCTCTCCATCACTGTGTCTTTATACATTTTATTAATAAAATTACATTTAAGACGTAATTCACTAAGAATGATTTTAGACTTTTCCCCCAATTTAAGCCATGTTCCGAAGTCGTTAGGGTTTTCTGGACAGAACGTATTATTGGCCTGTACTTCTTATTTCCTCTTTTCCTGCTAAAAAATCGAACCATATAATTCTTCTTCTTCTATGGGGTTTGAGGTTCACTTTGTGGTGTTTATGAAGATTCAAGACTTCTGGTATATGACATCTTGTAGGTTTGTGTATAGTTTCCGACGTTTCAAAAGAGTTTGCTCTCTCCCTCTCTTTCTCTCTGTTCTGCTTTGTTAAAACGCTGCACCAGAGAGAGGTGACTAAAATTTTTCACTGAGGCACGAAAACCATACTTAAAGTAATGGGACTGCGGAAATAATCAGAGTTATGTTGGACAGGATATTTATTTGTGGTGAGACATTGCGACACCCTGAAGATGAAGGCAGAAAGCTCCACCGAAGTGCCTGTGACTATATGCCAGTTGACATGCACAAGTATTGACCTAAAATGTACTTCTCATTCTGTGTGCTCACCTCTAACCTATCACGTTATGTGTGTGGTGACCACTTGTCATATAAACCAACTGTCCTGTTTCTGTTGTACCTGAAGAACATCCATCAAACAAGCAATTGATGAACTCGACTTCACGGCCTTCTGGACCCCGCAGTTCATGGGCAGCTGTGAAAGGATGAATAGCATACCCAACACCAGTGAATGGTCTGCCCCTACCTTCCGCTTTTGCGACGCATTTAAACGCAGCTTTCCTGTCATTTAATAGGCTTGGTCGAGAGCATCCCCCAGCAAAATATTCTGTAAGAATGTGATATATAGTCTGTGGTCCGTAAACCCAAAGCTGCAAAAGTACTGGCACTTGGAGCATGAGGGTCTGATTTTAGTAAAGTGTTTTTGTTACTTGATCGGACTTACAGTAGGATATTCATATGAATGTGGCTTCTAAGACCCACCCCCATCTAGCGCCGAGGTTAAAGAAAGGTGTAGAGCTATACCTCTACTCCCTCTCTGGGCCTTCATGGCCTGTTCTAGGGGAACTTTACATTACCATTATGGCTTCTAAGAGAAACACGGATTGTGCACTTAATGATATGCCTTCATCCCCAAAATTCCTTATCATATTACCATTAAACATTTTATTATTAAATCAGGCAGATCAACCTGCAAAACCTGCCCGACATAAGCAGAAAGGAAAGGTAGAATAAAAGTATAATGCAAGAAGAATAAAGAGGAAGTGAGGAAGAGAGAAAGCAAGACGGATAGAGAAACAAAATACTGGGTCATAGCGCCGCCAGTAGAATATCAAATTTCACAAACAAAAATAGGGAAAAAAGAGAAGAATGGGAGTTTATTTTCCATGGCCAACAGCCTCTAGTGGGGCAGGGACTCCTCGTTATTGAGTTTCACGATCACACTCAGACACATCACACTTGGTAGAACTTCTCTGGACGAGTGATCGGCCGTCGCAGAGACATCTACCTGACAACACACAACACTCACAAGAGACAGACATCCATGCCCCAGCGGGATTCGAACCCCGCAATCCCAGCAAGCGAACTGCGCAGATCCACGCCTTAGACCGCGCGGTCACTGGAATGGAAGAATGAGAGGTGGAGTAAGAAGACAATGATGAAGTGAAGTGAACAAGTGAAAGTAATCGACCAGACAATATAAATTACGAGAAAAAAAAAAATTCAAAAATTTTAACCACTTGCACACATTATAGATTGAGAACTGCTCCAAGGTCAGCAGAGATTTGTTTTACGAAGCAAGTGTGTAATGAAATAGTGCCTCATAATATTCTTGGATATGGGATCTTTTATCATTGAAAGTTACAGCCTATTAGCTTGTTTCTGTAAATGCCATAAATATGAATGAACTGTACTTTCGTGATTATGAGCATGTTGCATTGTTAACAAAGCGGCATTTTTTTTTTCGGCCTTTGGGTAACCGTGTAAACTCTAAGAAGGGCTTTTGGCTACAAGCATTTTAAAACTCTTAAAGTTAACAAAGGAAGAATGGAGTGCAGATATTACAAAGGCAGGTATGGTGTTGCTGGTAGAATATAAACCATGAAAAGCTTTGTTATCCTCTGTCCTTGGTACACAACAGCGCGCGCTTCTGCGCAGCAGACACTGCCTGAAGAATTACCTATTCAGTCCCAACAGAGAGCAGCTCTGCTTCTGGAAACGTCATGTCTTAAATTAATAGACAAGTCAGGTATATAGAGTTACAAAGCCCGGTAAAATCAACGCGATTATGGGGTGTTTAAAATCCCACATAAGGGAACCAGAAACGATCAGTGCGTAGGCGACTGGAAGTACAGGAAGACACAGTATTTTTTCCTTCGTTTCAGACCCACCCAGCACCTTGATCCGTTATTTACAGGGGTCTTTCTCGCGGTAGACATAAATTTGGCTGTTCGCATCCAGATAGTGTCGAATTTAAGAATGCGTGGAATTAGATTAGAGTCCACACAAAAATGTTTGGTACCGAGCTCAATGCGGGCCGGGAATAGAACAAAATATAGATCTGAGAGAGTGATTTCCAAGTTATGTTTCTTTCTACATATGTCACCTATCTTAGTGATGCACCCTCAGACGGGTGTCGAACACTACGTGAATGATGATCGCAAATAACATGCAACAAGAATGAGCATCTACTATATTCATGACCTCGCTCATTCAAATTTATATACATTATTGGACTTGATTACGTTTTTTGCAAGACCTGTTACAAAAGTTTGCTTGTATTTCGTTAGTCGGTTGCATCAAAGCATGCCTCAATAAACGCAGTTAATATTAATGCCATCGAGTTTAGTTTCTTATGCAATTTTAAAACACATTCTTATATTAGTAAAAGAACTTAAGGTAATTTTCATTTCAGTTTCATTTGAACAAGGACTGTGTTGGGTCAGTGCGTACCAAAATTATGTTCTTCTAGCAAATCTGTTTCCAGTCAACTCGAAAGCCATGCCCGCGGCAGCCTAGCTGCTAGTAGAGACAGTTTTTAGCGAAGTGCCGGATGGAGATAAATACCTTGGCCCTCCGGGTTGGAGGATGATAGTGGGGCTGACATCCTAAAACTTCAGTTGTCTCAAAACCCTGGGAACGGGGAGGCCATGGCCCAAAAACGTGCCAAAGAGCAATGTAATAAAAAATAATATTGAGAAAAAATCGTTTTATATATTTCCAATACCATTGTTTTCGAAATTAATTCATTAGTTTTGCAGAATGTTGATTGGGACAGACTGCTGCGACATCAGCGCCGTGTTCCCTTTGTATCTACTTCTTGCAAAGAGCATAACTCAAGTGGCCTGGAGAGTGCTCTCGTGTCACGTTACAGGTGGCCTTCCATCAGCTGTTATTAAAGCTATGAGCTGTTTGATTAGCCCTAAGCAAACAGCACCTCGAGCATCCATCTGTCGCTCTCTGGCTGAAGAGTTGACAGCTCAAAGCTTGCGTATTGCCAACCACTTACGATATCACGGCGGAATCTCTCTAATTATTTGTTAAACTTCGGCAAAAACTCGCAACCAACTACAAACCTACAGGATGGTTCAATTACAACTCCTAGAAATTATGGATAGATTCTACTTTATGCATTTTGTCACGAGCTTGGATATCGTACATTGTAGAAACTGAGGCGAAACGAACGCTCAGGGTCAGAGTGGGCAACTGACAACGATATTAACTTTGTCAGTCCTCTTCCTTTATTATAGCAGATTCTTCAGCTATTAGGAATATTTTCGTGCTGATTTCTGATTTGTGTGAAAGCTAGGTGCGCGTTTTATCGGCCTCAAAGCTGTGTGATACAAGTAACTTATGTGATCGGCCTGAACTCAAGATTTGTACCTCTTCTGAGAAAATCAAACTACCATACAGATAACTACAAAATTGAGATATATTAACTTATTCATTGTAATATTAAATTTTAATTAATCACATAAAACACATGTACAAAACAAAACAAAATTGTCAAAATTGCGATATCAGTTTGGTAAAAGCAATTGTTTAGCCTTTATGTGTTTTAATTAGTATTTAGCCTGATGATGGCACTTTAGAATCGAAACATGTTGCATAAATACTACAAATAAAGTTGTGGTAACGGTTTACTCCTTAATTACAACAGATTGTGGAGAATGTATGCGTTCAGAGTACAAAAACTTCCTGTAAGCGGAAATAGCTTTGTATTAGGCATACCTTCGTACAGTGAATATGTATTTCTGTGTGTCATAAATCATTGACACGTTAATCGCAATTTTACTTGTATTTCAATGGCACTGTTTGTGTAAACCGACGCATAAGAAGTTATAATTTTCACCTGTTAAGTAATTATGGAATTAAGTAGGGAGCAGATAATACGACAAATGGGGAGATTAAAAAATGCCATATACAGTCTTAGTAGGAAAGATTAGTAAAAGCGACCAATATGCAAAATTAGGAAGATAATTTCAAACTGATCATACAGAAAATGTGATATGAAGTTGCTGACCGGGTTAAGCTGCTTTAAGATGGAGTTGAATAAAGATTTTCTTTAAACAGTTTAATTAAACTTGGTGCTCTATAAAAGTGAGATTGTTTTGACCAGCTGAATGACTCTCATTTTTCAGGAAGTCCTCGCGATGGCTTAGCTACCTAGTTAGAGAACCAGCCTGAAGCCTCTGGAATCTATCCTCTTTATTTTCGGAGTGCTGAAAGAATCTGCAGTCAAACGGACTGATGTTTAGAAAGCTCAGACTATAGCTGGTGAATTGTGTTAACATTCCAAACCACGCATTTGCTCCAATTTCTAGTTCTTTTTTCCCCAATGGCGCCACAGCTCCTAGTGGGCCAGGGTCTCCTACGGATCGCAGGCTTCACAATCACACTCAGACACGCCAAAATCGGTAGGACTCCTCTGGACGAGTGATCAGCTCGACGCAGAGACTTCTACCTGACAACACACAACACTCACAAGAGACAGACATCTATGCCCCCGGCGGGATTCGAACCCACAGTCCCAGCAAACAAGCGGCCGCAGACCCACTCCTTAGACCGCGCGGCCACTGGATCGGCCCCGTAATACTAGTATACAAATATGTATCACAGATTGAAGTAATACTAATTAATATTAATTAATACGCTATGAATTTAATACTTTTTACTACTGAAGACCAAATGTGAAGGGAATTGAATAATAGCATAACGAGACATTTCACAGTTTGCATTGCTGACATGCTCTTGTATTTGTGGATAATTATAAGAATATGAGTGGACGGAGGTTGTACGATGTACAGGGAAATGGGTATAGAAAAGTAGAACATTTTTACTGAAACCACAAGCTAAGAGCCTCTTAGAATATCTAGGTGTAAACGGAAATAATTATAAAGGAAACCTTAGAAAAAAGACAGCGAATGTATAGTGTAGATTTATTTTTCAGGACACAGTTATGCCGCTTGCTTTTTTGATGACGGTAATGAACCTTTCGATTTCATTGATAACACATATCAACACTAAGGCTTAGACAGTACTTTGCTGGATTGCGCTGTATTTAATCCTTACAGCGTAAATCATTCACTTACTGAGAAATAATGAAAATTACTTTGGACATAAAGCGCAGACCTGCATGTCGATAATTAGAAGATATGAAGACAGCTCTGATAACGCTATGCAACTGATGTAGACGTTTGGTGTTTGCGTCTCACTATGTATGACTGTGATCATAACCTTCTGAGCTGTTCGACGTATTGCAGCTAATGAAATGGGCCGAAATATCTTCATGACACGGGGTGCTTTTGGACAGTTTGTAGTTCCTGAGGTGGTCATTTACTGCAATGAATCTATGGAGCCTCGTCTCCGTGCTCCTTATTCTGAGCCCGCTAAATCAGTTGGCGTATTCACGATTTATTGCTGTGAGTGGCTGTATTAAATGTATGGGTTGCGGTAACAAAATGTGACTTTTTCAGGTCGCTGTTTTGATAAATTTGGTTGAATATAAGGAACACAAAAAATTACGGAATATCAGCAATAAAATGCCATTTAATATTCGCTTTTTATTTCTTAACAATTACTTTTCTTAAGCGGTCTTCCCGGCATACAATACATTCCTGTAATCGTGATCGCAAGTTAACCGTAACTGCACAAAGGCACACAACATCCCCGACGTTGCGGTACGTCAGTTACAGTTCAGTTCAGAATATCGTCACGTTAAGGGACGAAAGAGCAGGTCAGGGTCGAAATTGGAGTCACTGATAAACGCCTGCTGCGAAGTTACGGTTAACTGCCGATCACAATTACAGGGCTGTACTGCACGCCAGGTGGATCACTTAGGAGATTACATTTAAAAAATAAATAAAAAGCGTACATTAAATGGCTTTTACTGCTGATGCTCTGTAATGTCTTGTTTCTTACATTCAAAGCAATTAATCAAATCAGCGATCTGTAAATCGTCACAGTCTATTGCCACACCGTTTATTAAAAATAAATTAATTCGTCATGCGCATAATTACAGTAAATAATTGATTGGCGCCTCACATAATTCTAAATTATGAGACAAATACAACGCATGTACCGACGTATCGTATCGTTGTCACATGTCAGGTAGAAATGGAGGTGAAACGCATGGGAAAACTGAAGGATAAATATTACACTTTCATTGTGCGTTCATTTTATGCAATTCCTATAAAGGGGGCATAAAATTTAGAGTTGTATTCAGATTTAGGCACCGATTATGTTTGCATTGGCAGATGTTAATAGAAGGTTAAAACACATCACAGGACGGGCAAATCAACTGTTAATTAATAATCAAGCCAAGTTCGCCCATTTCATTGTCGTACACATGCACGTTGCAGATGGTGAAATATACAAATGGCCAAAACTTTGCTTTCTTGCATTCACGTGGAAGCAGGAGAAGAATGGTTCTAAGATGAGTCTTGAGTAGGCTTAGGGGAACAATATCAGCCCCCCAAACAGCACCAGGGGGACACATTACACTCAAGTTTTCCTGCTCCACCCCAACCACCCCCTTAGCGTCGCGGCATTTGGCTGTGTCACCTTCTTTTGCCGCTACTTGCCTTTTAGATTGCCGACTTTTGCAGTGTTGCTGCTAGGAGGCAGGGTGCTTGCGAATGGGGTACAAAGTCAATGATCTATGAGTTCGATAGAGCGCTAAGACTATCATTGACCCTCTGGTTTTATTTAACGACTTCTTATCAATTCCGAAGAAGCTTTAGCGTCAAAATGAAATACACAGAAATCGTTTGCTCATTAAACGACTTTTTGTTGTACGAATCTAATGTCGAATAGACCCCAAGTAGAACATGAGGAAACTTCCGCAAGGAGACGGTTATTGCATCCTTGAATTTGCGTCTCGGTAGTTCAGGAAAACCACGTAAAGCGTAATGCATATATTCGGTAACTAGGAGAATATTTCCCTTTGTTTCTCCCCGAATACGGGCTGTTAACTTATGCACCAGTCTGTTGGTCTTGATAGTGGAAAGGGTAAGGTGGTGAGTTAGATGTCAGTACGTGTAAGGTAGTGAGTTAGATGTCAGTACGTGTAAGGTGGCGAGTTAGATGTCAGTACGTGTAAGGTGGCGAGTTAGATGTCAGTACGTGTAAGGTGGTGAGTTAGATGTCAGTACGTGTAAGGTGGTGAGTTAGATGTCAGTACGTGTAAGGTGGTGAGTTATAAAGGATGTCAGTACGTGTAAGGTGGTGAGTTATTAAGGATGTCAGTACGTGTAAGGTGGTGAGTTATTAAGGATGTCAGTACGTGTAAAGTGGTGAGTTATTAAGGATGTCAGTACGTGTAAGGTGGTAGTTATTAAGGATGTCAGTACGTGTAAGGTGGTGAGTTATTAAGGATGTCAGTACGTGTAAGGTGGTTAGTTATTAAGGATGTCAGTACGTGTAAGGTGGTGAGTTATTAAGGATGTCAGTACGTGTAAGGTGGTGAGTTATTAAGGATGTCAGTACGTGTAAGGTGGTGAGTTATTAAGGATGTCAGTACGTGCTGTCGTGGCCTGTGTTTGGCTAGGGCTATCGCTCGACTGCCCCTGCATTGCCCGATGGTCCCGCAAGATAACTGTCATTTAATAAAAGGAAAAGCAATGACTTAATGCAGGCCCTATGTTTCACTTATCCATAAACGTGAGAGACTATCGTCATATCTATGATTGAAAAATAATTTCACATTGATTATATAATCCATTAGATTTGCTGTATGAATGCACCCAATATATTTAGCGATGTACAATACAAACAATGAACATTTCTATAATGATTTGTGTAACTTTATTTGTAACTGAATGATTTACATGTACTAAATTTGTTGTCAGTTTACAAAGCCAGTATAGAACATAAATTCCATTGTTTTTGTGTGAAACTGCATAATCAATACGGGGTTCATAAATAATTGGATGCAAACGGAAAGCAACTGTTCCGAAAGGGAAGGGAAGGCTTCATGCGGTCAGGATACATCGCTACATCAATCAGTAAATGTTATTGCCATTATTAATTGGCAATTCACTGTAAAAACGACACGTGTCGTCTTCCGTTGCAAAGTGCAGACTAAATGTAGGGCCTGTCTACAGCAGGGGTCTTAAACCCAGAACCTCCTGATGTGCCATAAACTCCCAGTTATCAAGCTTGCAGATTTTAGTACTCAACAGTTTGAAATTTTCAGGAAAGAATAAAAAATGGACGTTGAGCATTTGTGTCGAAATGTTATTCTAACTTAGAGTCCAACTCGGTTATAACGTCATGAGAGGGACTGAATACTTTGTGTCGTTATAAACGAGTGTTGTTATAACCGAGGAGTGTAATGTTATAGTTAACAGAGAGGAATTAGTTGGTACCACAGAATATCTGACGCTATATACGAGGTGTCATATAAACCGATGTCGTTATAACCGGGTTCGCCTGTATTTGTTTCTAAATAAAACGCTCCCCGATGTACGCAGTTTCGAGGTACGCAGTTTCAGACTTACGCACTTTAAAAAACGTAAATTAATGAAATAATTTTCGAAGCGCTAGCCGAATATTTCCTAACAGGAATGAAAGCGGGGTGAGACGAAGTTAACGGAAGAATACTGTTGGGCGATAACACAGGTGGTGAGGCGTTCATACTGTGGCTGATCAGGCTGCAGCATATTGGAGTTGGAACTCAAATGGACTGTCTTGTATTAAGTATGCAGTTGACTGTGTGTCTACTCAGTTCCGACCTGCGCAAAATTCGACTTTTGCCGGACTTGCCGTGATAGGCAACTATTGCCTATCTCGGCAAGTGTAAGTGTCTTTATGAGTTATGCATCTGCGGCGATTTGCTGGGTTGCTGACTGGATGCGGGTACTGCTGGCTAGCAAGGCCAATGCGATGTGATTTTGGGCTGTGGATACAAGAGCTTAGGAACCACTGTTCCAGGGGGCCTAGGTATTTCTTTTTTCGTTTCTAAAACGCTGTATCATCTGCTGAGATTATGCACAGCTGAATGATTTGTTATGGAAGGAAAATTGAGGTGGAAAGTTATTACAAGTTTTAGACACCAACATATGCACTATATTTTCATAAGTAAGTCAATTACCACTACATGTTTCGGCCCTTAACAAGCTATCAAGTATCACCATTGGGTATCAAGATTTTATTTTATTTTATTCTTTGTGGATGTACGAGGTGTTTAAAAATTGAACTAATGGATGTAAAGCGTATGTAAAACTTTGACCCCCTGAGGATGGCTTGTTAAGGGCCGAAACATGTAGGGGCTATTGACTTACTTGTGAGAATATAGTGCATATGTTGGTGTCTAAAACTTTTAATTAGTTATCAAGATGCACGGTGAACATAACGTGTGTGTGGTGTGTTCATTTATGACGCAGTCACCATATCAGACTACTTACCGTTCATAGTGTAATGGCGATGAATAGGCCAGTATTTTGAAGGAAGCAGTAGTGGCCCAATGCAGGTAGTATCCCGGCAGTTGCTTGGAGTGACTGAGGAAACCCACGACATTTCTTTAAAAAAAAAAAAAAAAAAAAAACCGGTACCCTGACAACTAGAGCATTACCGCTAAGACATCCTGCTCTGTACAGGGTACATCATTACGGGGAATTATGGGAAAGAGCTGTGACTCGTGCCTTAAGGCTTAGAACATTTTACTCCTAAGTCCCGGTAGGGGCTGGGTGGTAAATAGAACCGGTCTGGACACTGTCCTTACCTTGGAGGGAAATCGATCCCTTTGGAACTCACGTTATTGACTGAGCTACTACATAGAAGTCATCTGCAATATCTCTATTTAAATGTAACTTCTTAGATTAATTTTATATTACTCATCATCCTTAGATTAAATTTTCCCATTTGTTTATTTATAAATGAATAAAGAATGTATTATGGGCGTGTTTACAGCACGATGTGTTTATCAACCATTTAAATACGAGTGATTCCTGATATACGTAGGACTGCCACCTCTTTTAAGTGTGTCAATGTGTTGTACATTGCTGTGATTAAAACACAACCATCATTTTCCTAAGCAGCATTAACCAATTTTTCGTCGTAATTGAGGTGCATTGTGTTCTCTGTTAGTATGAAATTAAAGTTTACGTAGCCGTCAGATTAATTTCATATTTCAAAGTCTTAATATTAAACTTAGGCATAAACAGGTATATTTATTTTTTCACTCATTTTAAAAAATCTTCAAAATAAAATCCCAATATTCTACTGACTCGAATTCCCACTAAAGAACTACGTACATTTAGAGAACAGGTTTTTGACACGCTTGTAGTCTGGTATCTCGTCAAGAAATTCTCCTCTTCTTATTCAACCAAGGAGTTCATTACAGTTCAAAAGGCCCTGCCTGTGGGCTCTATTCGAAGCCATAGAAACCTAGTCCACAAACTCAGTCTGTTTCTTTAAGATCCACTTTAATATTATCTTCTACCTAAGCATATAATTCATATCGTGAAAGTCAATTATTCCTAACAGCAAAGTATAAATACATCAATAAACACATTTTTATATGCGATTTAAAATTTGCAAGGCACTATGGATATTCACATTCATTGTGTGTGTCGTATTGTTTTCGCTTATGCTGTCATGAAATGTGGGCCTGTTTGATTTTCCTGCTATCTGTCGTTCTAGCAAGAAAGAGAATTTTGTCCTCGGCGATAGAATAATACGAAAAAATGGTGACCGGTGGAAGGAACATTCAGTTGATTGCGCCATATGTGCCACATTGTGGACTGACACATCCAGTATTTCGGTAATTTGGATTTATGGAATTTGTTGAGTTGATTCTGAAGATATTTACCAAAGAAATGGGATTGCATTGTATACTATGGATAAATTGTAATGAATGAATCGTGGGTAAAAATAGATATACTGAGAGCAAGGACGATTATGAAGTGGTACGTCTATACGTATTCTCCTGGAGAAACAGAGGAAGGCTGTTAAACTTCTCACTTCAGTAGAGTATCTTTCTAGAATCAAACCAGGTATTTCACGAATAAAATTCTATAAATTTGCCTCCGCGCCGACCTGCTCCGTTTCGCATTTATTCCAGCTGGTCTCAAGACAGAAACTTTCTGCACAGATCAGCAACGCTTTTGTTCTTGACCACAAGTTTCGGCATGGAAATATAGGTCTGTAATTTAAATATCTGTGCGAAAATTAAATTTGCAATTCATAGTAAATAGATGCTAGTGGCAAAGTGCCTCTAAGATTAAGCGAGGAATACTTTCTTTCTTATATTTACCACACACCGCCTTTCTTTTCTGCATCCCTTTCTTATCCCTTGCTTCTCCCTAACTGTGATCGGTGTTATTTAAAAATTTGAATTAAATTAGATCTTTGTACTTCAGATGTCACAATTTCGAAGTTAGGACTGGTACTTCTGTGCCTATGTGAGAACCTGCTGTTTTTATACTTCTGTGTCTATGTGAGAACCTGCTGTTTTTGTACTTCTGTGTCTGTGAGAACCTGCTGTTTTTGTACTTCTGTGTCTATGTGAGAACCTGCTGTTTTTGTACTTCTGTGTCTGTGAGAACCTGCTGTTTTTGTACTTCTGTGTCTATGTGAGAACCTGCTGTTTTTGTACTTCTGTGTCTATGTGAGAACCTGCTGTTTTTGTACTTCTGTGTCTATGTGAGAACCTGCTGTTTTTGTACTTCTGTGTCTCTGTGAGAACCTGCTGTTTTTGTACTTCTGTGTCTCTGTGAGAACCTGCTGTTTTTGTACTTCTGTGTCTATGTGAGAACCTGCTGTTTTTGTACTTCTGTGTCTATGTGAGAACCTGCTGTTTTTGTACTTCTGTGTCTATGTGAGAACCTGCTGTTTTTGTACTTCTGTGTCTATGTGAGAACCTGCTGTTTTTGTACTTCTGTGTCTATGTGAGAACCTGCTGTTTTTGTACTTCTGTGTCTATGTGAGAACCTGCTGTTTTTTGTACTTCTGTGTCTATGTGAGAACCTGCTGTTTTTGTACTTCTGTGTCTATGTGAGAACCTGCTGTTTTTGTACTTCTGTGTCTATGTGAGAAACTGCTGTTTTTCTGGAAATGGAAAGAAAGAGACGTAACATGAATAACCAGTAAATTTTGTATTGTTTATACTGTGCATTGTCGATAATCAAATCACTACACTCATTCCAACAAAATGCACTATATTGTTTACAGATATTTTATATAACAATATCTTGTTGATCACTCCTACATGTTTCGATCCCTCATGGGATCATCATCAGGAATTCGTATCAAAGTGATACTTCACAAAACTGAACTAGCAATCCTTATACACATTAAAAAGACACAAAACGTCAGTCAGTTAAAGCCTACTTTTTAACTGCTTGACTATTTTATATCTTCTTAAAATGTGTATGTGGATTGCTAGTTCAGTTTTGTGAAGTATCACTTTGATATGAATCCCTGATGATGATCCCATGAGGGATCGAAACATGTAGCAGTGATCAACAATATATTGTTATATAGAATATCTGGAAACAATATAGTGCATTTTGTTGGACTGAGTGTTGTGATGTGAACAACCAGTCACATTGTCAGCCTGCAAAGCGTAGTTTCAATGACAAGTCTACAGAATGTACAACCGTAGCAAGTGTCGTTTTATTCCCAATTGTGGAAACAAATTTTTCTCCCCTCCATAATGTTCTGGACTGGCTTTGGGGCCTAACCATCTTTTTATTCAGTGGGTACCGGGGGCCCTTCGCATGGGATAGAACGGTGGGGAAGTGAAACGTGACACCTCTATCTAGTACCCAGGTTCGGAATGAGTAGTGCTAAGCCTCCACATCCCTCCATGCCATCATGGCCTGCTCAGGGACAAACTTACGTATTATATTTTTACTCACACGCACGCACCACACATACACACACGTATATATATACACATGTAGGCCTATATATGTGTATATATACATGTATGTGTATATATGTGTGTATACACATATATAGGCTAGGTTCTTTGTGCAGGCTGTTGCTTCATAATATCTAGTTTATACAGGTCAACATATTTTCTGCTACCTGACCTACCCTAGGCCACAAGACACTACAGGCCTACTACCTATATACAGTCTCGCCATAGGATTTTATCGTAAGTCGCATCGTATTATCTGATATCACTCATTAGTCTATCATAAAATATTCTGCGTTTTCGGTTAGTATTATCCTGTCATTAACGCCTAGTTGTCTGAAACAATCTCTTTTCTCCCGATCTTCCTAGAGACGTCTCTTGTCTCCTAATTCCTAATTCCTGTCCATCCTATGTCATTCCTTAATTAATCACACTAAATATAGTACATGAAGATTAAAATTATGAAGCTGGTCATCATGTAATTTTCTCTTTCCTTTTTTTTCCGTAATTGTTGTCCTAGTTCCAAATACGAGTGTTAGTATCATGCTGTCAAAAACCTTCAACTTCTTTCATTTGACTGAAAGACCAAGTTTCACACCTGTACAAAACAGCAGGTAAAATTACGTGTCAATCAATTTAGAGAGTTGAAGAGTACTTGGCTGAATTTTAAGAGGAAATTTAGGTGATACCACTGCGACACATGAATGGTTGTTGTTCTAATGCTTGGTATTCATCATAATATAATATTGGTTGAATTAGGCATAGGTAATGAGCAAAATATTGGGGAGCGGTGGACCGGGGGGGGGGGGGGGGGGTAGGAAGGAAGGCAATGACGCTTGAAATTTACAAACCTCGAACCGAGCGGAACAGCAAACAGCTAAACAAAACACTCGTGGCAATGGTCCGCTGCTCGCCCGCTCCAGGCTGAAACAATACACTTGCCAATAAAACACAACACATTTTGATAAAAAAAAATTCAAATTTAGTGTTCTCACTTTTCCTGTTCAGGTTGTTTGCTCCCGTCCGCTCCACAGCCCGCTTTACTGTCTAGCCAATGTTATAGCCACATCTGGTGGCGGACAAAACTCATTCGAATTCAGGTGATAATATTTTCCGAATTTATCCGAATTTAAGACTCCCCGATATAAGGCGCGCATGACATTTGAAAGGCGAAACTGAAGGGCTTTAAATCACTTATTATTGTGTTTTTACTGAACACGAGTACCCCCACATAGAGTACTTAGCTGCCGACCAAACATTAAGAGAGTTTTGAAATATTTGTGATTTTTTTACGAAAGTATTTTAAAGTAAGTTTTAAATTAACTGTGCCACTGATTGTACTGTTTTTTTTATCAAAACGAAAAAGGGCACATAATATTCGAACAAGTAATGTATGTAATTTTACTTTTATTTAAATGGTGTCAAATTGGGATAAAAATAAATAATTTCAATACATATTTAATATATTTAGATATATGCTCTAATAAAAGTATGTATTAACCAGAATTAAAAATATTTAAATATAATAGGAAGTCAAGACTTTAGCGCATATTTCGATTTAAGTGTGCACATTACAGTTTAACAGACACGATACGATCTTTACAGCAGCGAACCAAAAATTCATTTGTCCCCCCCCCACGGCGCAGCAGCCCCTAGTGGGCCAGGTCCCCCTTTATTATCGAGGGTTCACGATCACACTCACAACACCACACTCGGCAGGACTCCTCTGGACGAGTGATCAGCCCGACGCAGAGACCTCTACCTGACAACACACAACACTCACAAGAGACAGATATTCATGCCCCGGCTGGATTCGAACCTGTAATACCAGCAAAGGAGCGGCCGCAGAATTCCGTCGTGTGCCTTAACAAAATTGAATACTGCTTGTCATTACCGACGTTAATACATCAGCCACTTTGAACGCAAATTATAATATACGACTGTCTCTGGGATGTTAGACTGTTAGACTGCTCATAGGTAAGGACTTTTTAAGAATCTGACGTCTCCATCTTCAGGCAGAAAGATAAGTCCGAACTTTGTCTTGCCAGTTGACTACACTGACTGTTTTTCCCGTTGCTTGTTTGTCTACCTTGAATTTGGAGGCGGCGTATAGATCCGAATTACCTACCGATTGACATTCCAGCGTCATGACAAGCTAGGCTGTAAGACCTCAAAGTCAAACGCGGAGAACAATTAACGCACTGCCGATACTGCAATAGTAGTTTTCCAACAGGTTGTTTTCATAATCCTGGATTTGGAGGGGTAGCAGAGCAATATAAGAGCATGCAGTGAGACTCCACGTTTGACCTACCTACGTTCAATAGTCCCTTTGGATGCAGTCAACTAAACGACACAAGGCGATGGTCCCGGCCTACCTGTTCGTTTTGCGACACACAAACAGCCAGTTTCCTCGAATTTTCTATACCAGTCTCTTACTGTTTTGCCCTTTGGTGGTTCTGTAGGATACTTGGCTCGAAAACCACGTTGCACTGTTACAATTGACTGGGTTTTAGCAAATTGCAGGACACACAAAGCTTTCTGTTCACCTGAAAACGCCATGTTTGCACACCACTGCCTCCTAGCGGAGAAACGGGTAACTACGCCATCGCATCTGTCACGAAAAAAAACTTTTACATTTCCTCTATCCGTTGGCATGCTTTTATCTCTTATATGTGGGTTTGCTACTGCACAGCCAAGCCTCTAAATCCCGGATGGACTTATCAAACACGCTGTACAGTTCCGTCAAAACCCTATTTGGCAGTCTAAGAAGATGAAATATGCGAACATATGGACGGAAAAAAATTATTGGCTATATGCATGCAGCTTCTGCAAATGTTATGAGAAAAGTGAGCATCGCTTGATCTTTCTCGTGATTCGCTACTGAAAAGGGTTACTTTGGAGGTGCCTATTATTTGTTTATCGTGTCTAACTTTTTGTGTAAAAAGCAAATCGTAAGGGTAAAGCTATCCCTGGACAGTCCCTGAGGGCTCTAAAAGGAGGAGGCTCCGAGATTTCAAGACAATCGGCACATGAAGGTGGTAAGGTTGTTAGCGCTACGCACCGGCCGTCTTTACCCCCCAGGAAATATTTCTGGTACTCATTTCTGTTAGAGGTGAGTCGACCCAAGGGCTATAGTGCGGCCGGAACGATTAGTCAATGACCCCATCGGCAATCGAACCCGCGGCTTTCCGGCTTGCAGCGCAGTGCCTCAACCAACTGCGCCACCCCGTGTCCCTGTGTAAAAAGTGGCGTATAATATTAGACAACAGTAAATAACTGTCGTAATTGAGGTCGGGTCAAATTTGGTGCGTGGGAATAAAAGAACCCGTGTTTTGTTTGTTGTTACGTCATTTTGAAGCTCACACACACACACACACAACAACACCCCCCAACTGCTTAAGCATAAAACAGTACTTCAGTAAAGTGTGTTAGACCTATGAACTTTCACTCCAGCCTACTCTCATTTAGTTCGGAGAAAAAAAAAGTCCTCATTTCCAAACCCTTTCTTCACGCATTGTTAAGTGTTTATAGGGGTGGGGGCAGCTCTGACGGGTGGTCAACACGTGAGCGGAAGTCAACAGGTGACAGACAGATTGCTGAACAAGTGGATAATTAGAGTGCGTGAGATCCTGATTGAATTATGTCACGAGATTACATCTCCTTGAATTATTAGTGTGAGAATTTACAAAAAAAAAAAAAAAGGCAGGTACAAATGAGTGACACAACTTCCTTTTATAGTAATTAGACCTACCGTATTCCATAAAATACAGTAGTCTTTTGTAGTAGTTTATTTGCTTGGTCAAATCGACGATAACATTGGATTTGTAGAACGCATGGTGCGGTTGACCAATGAATATTGAGTTCGAACTCCTAAAAATAAGAGTCCACTTGAAAGACCTATGCGTAAATGAAACGATAATATTAAAGTGGATCTTAAATATGAAATTACAAAGTTAACTGAATGTTGCTGGCTCGGAATACAGTTAAGTGGCAGTTTCTTTTTAACACAGTAATAACACATCGGGCACCATACAAAGTGTGCAGTATTTCACTCTACTGAAGGCACTGTTTCCTTGAACACTGATTTTCCTTCCCTTTGCACAGCCCTTCATTTTTATTTAGTCCTTCAACTGTTCTTTTCACACGAAATTTGAGTAGTGGTAACCATGTTATCACCATCGCTACCAATGAACATTTTGGGCTGGTTGGTATGGGACAGAGGGTGCTATAGGTGATACATCACCAGGCAGAAAAGAATGAAGCTTCAATGACGTCATTACCAACATCCATGGGACCCCTTGCATGGTCTCAGTATACCTGTGCGTCTGTTACTTTCTGTTACTTCAATGACGTCATTACCAACATTCATGGGACCCTTTGCATGGTCTCAGTATACCTGTGCGTCTGTTACTTTCTGTTACTTCAGTGACGTCATTACCAACATTCATGGGACCCTTTGCATGGTTTCAGTATACCTGTGCGTCTGTTACTTTCTGTTACTTCAATGACGTCATTACCAACATTCATGGGACCTTTGCATGGTCTCAGTATACCTGTGCGTCTGTTACTTTCTGTTACTTCAATGACGTCATTACCAACATTCATGGGACCCTTTGCATGGTCTCAGTATACCTGTGCGTCTGTTACTTTCTGTTACTTCAATGACGTCATTACCAACATCCATGGGACCCTTTGCATGGTCTCAGTATACCTGTGCGTCTGTTACTTTCTGTTACTTCAATGACGTCATTACCAACATTCATGGGACCCTTTGCATGGTCTCAGTATACCTGTGCGTCTGTTACTTTCTGTTACTTCAATGACGTCATTACCAACATCCATGGGACCCTTTGCATGGTCTCAGTATACCTGTGCGTCTGTTACTTTCTGTTACTTCAATGACGTCATTACCAACATTCATGGGACCCTTTGCATGGTCTCAGTATACCTGTGCGTCTGTTACTTTCTGTTACTTCAATGACGTCATTACCAACATTCATGGGACCCTTTGCATGGTCTCAGTATACCTGTGCGTCTGTTACTTTCTGTTACTTCAGTGACGTCATTACCAACATTCATGGGACCCTTTGCATGGTTTCAGTATACCTGTGCGTCTGTTACTTTCTGTTACTTCAATGACGTCATTACCAACATTCATGGGACCTTTGCATGGTCTCAGTATACCTGTGCGTCTGTTACTTTCTGTTACTTCAATGATGTCATTACCAACATTCATGGGACCCTTTGCATGGTCTCAGTATACCTGTGCGTCTGTTACTTTCTGTTACTTCAGTGACGTCATTACCAACATTCATGGGACCCTTTGCATGGTTTCAGTATACCTGTGCGTCTGTTACTTTCTGTTACTTCAATGACGTCATTACCAACATTCATGGGGCCTTTGCATGGTCTCAGTATACCTGTGCGTCTGTTACTTTCTGTTACTTCAATCACGTCATTACCAACATTCATGGGACCCTTTGCATGGTCTCAGTATACCTGTGCGTCTGTTACTTTCTGTTACTTCAATGACGTCATTACCAACATTCATGGGACCCTTTGCATGGTCTCAGTATACCTGTGCGTCTGTTACTTTCTGTTACTTCAGTGACGTCATTACCAACATTCATGGGACCCTTTGCATGGTTTCAGTATACCTGTGCGTCTGTTACTTTCTGTTACTTCAATGACGTCATTACCAACATTCATGGGTCCTTTGCATGGTCTCAGTATACCTGTGCGTCTGTTACTTTCTGTTACTTCAGTGACGTCATTACCAACATTCATGGGACCTTTGCATGGTCTCAGTATACCTGTGCGTCTGTTACTTTCTGTTACTTCAATGACGTCATTACCAACATTCATGGGACCTTTGCATGGTTTCAGTATACCTGTGCGTCTGTTACTTTCTGTTACTTCAATGACGTCATTACCAACATTCATGGGACCTTTGCATGGTCTCAGTATACCTGTGCGTCTGTTACTTTCTGTTACTTCAGTGACGTCATTACCAACATTCATGGGACCCTTTGCATGGTTTCAGTATACCTGTGCGTCTGTTACTTCAATGACGTCATTACCAACATTCATGGGACCTTTGCATGGTCTCAGTATACCTGTGCGTCTGTTACTTTCTGTTACTTCAGTGACGTCATTACCAACATTCATGGGACCCTTTGCATGGTTTCAGTATACCTGTGCGTCTGTTACTTTCTGTTATTTCAATGACGTCATTACCAACACCCATGGGACCCTTTGCATGGTCTCAGTATACCTGTGCGTCTGTTACTTTCTGTTACTTCAATGACGTCATTACCAACACCCATGGGACCCTTTGCATGGTCACAGTATACCTGTGCGTCTGTTACTTTCTGTTACTTCAATGACGTCATTACCAACACCCATGGGACCCTTTGCATGGTTTCAGTATACCTGTGCGTCTGTTACTTTCTGTTATTTCAATGACGTCATTACCAACACCCATGGGACCCTTTGCATGGTCTCAGTATACCTGTGCGTCTGTTACTTTCTGTTACTTCAATGACGTCATTACCAACACCCATGGGACCCTTTGCATGGTCTCAGTATACCTGTGCGTCTGTTACTTTCTGTTACTTCAATGACGTCATTACCAACACCCATGGGACCCTTTGCATGGTCTCAGTATACCTGTGCGTCTGTTACTTTCTCTCTGAATGTTTACTGAATAATGAAGATGGACTCTGTAGACGTCAATATTTTGTTTATTTACGCACTTGGACGGAGGACAAAGTGCGTGTGTGATGGTGTGTGAGGACCAAACTGTACTGCAGTGTAAATCGTACAAGGAAGAAAACAACGGAGAAAATTACACACAAAAAAAAACATTCATTATTTCTACCCTGAACGGTCATATCCTTAAGAAAACTTACGAGGGATAATTAGAGGATGGGCAGGATATGTAGCTAGAATGAAGAAAGAAACAAATATACATAAAATTTTCATTGTGAAATGCCTCTGGAATGGAAGCCTTAAGAGACCAAGGTACAGAAGGGGAGGGAGTATAAAAATTTGTGATAAAACACAAAAATTCTCTGAACGTGTAAGTTAATTGTTTATTTATAGTGCCCACTCATGGGCTTATGATTATGCCTTAATTACTTTTCATTTAAACAGTCAGTAATTCAGATTATATAGTATGTAATAGTCTGGTTGATAAAGAGTATCAATCCCGTGTAAAAGCGATATAGGCCGCCGAAAAAGAAGATGGAGTGAACAGGATCATCTGAAAGCGATTGACTTACATAAGACAGGACTTATAGCCCTAAACCTACAACGTTCATGATGATGATGATGATACTAACAATGATGTTATTTTGGCTGATAAGGAGTAATGTGTAATACATTAACCAACTTTTGCACTTAATAAAATAAATTCTAAAGTATTAACTCCTACATGTTTCGGCACCGAGGTGCCATCATCAGGGAGTTATCTAAACAAAGGAATACAAGGCAGCACGATTATATAGGAATTGTGTCGCCTTCATTAAAATGTTTATCACAATTTGTACATATTTAGGAAGAAGTCGCTCAATTTTGCACATTTTGTTAAACCATATAGCTTGCGTTGGTCTTATAGAGTCTTTCCTTTGTGCTTTTATAGTTGTAGATGGCTTCTGCTCGTTGAGCATTTACAATTTTTATGATATTCATATCGTGCATATTCTTATAACTAATACATTAGCCAACTTATGCACTTAAAAATATACATTCAGAAGTAAGTATAAACTGCTACGAGTCCACCGACGTGCCATCATGTTTTAATCATTTTAATGAATGCGACGCAATTCCTAATTAGCGTGCTGGCGTTGCATTCCTTTGTTTAGATATTCTCTGATGATGGCACGACATTGCCGAAACATGTAGAAGTTTATATTCAGTTTTGAATGTATTTTATTAAGTGTATAATTTGGTTAGTGATTTAATTATACAAAATATGCAC
Organism: Reticulitermes speratus; assembly: GCA_021186555.1. Classification (NCBI taxonomy): domain Eukaryota; kingdom Metazoa; phylum Arthropoda; class Insecta; order Blattodea; family Rhinotermitidae; genus Reticulitermes; species Reticulitermes speratus. The sequence goes on along the minus strand of JAJKFL010000031.1, from coordinate 4,806,944 downwards.
GGTATGAATCACATTACAAATGAATGAACTCGAAGAGATGTGGAAACAAGCGGCCGTCGCCTAATTAACTTACTTTGTGTTTTTTTGTTTTGTTTTTAATGCCATAAACCTTTAATTGTCATAAAAAATATATTTATTTTTTCAACTGCTAAAGAAATTAAATGTGTCATGGAGTAAGTTGCTTGTTGATCGTATCAGTAACATCTAAACAGATGCTATAAATTTAAGTTTTCCACAAGCCTTCGTAAAAGGACGTAGTAGTGGTTTCATGTGCGGTCAGATTTTACAATTTGCGCTCATCTTTGTTGCCGGCACCGTATCGAAATTAGAACTGAAAAGCCACGTGGCTTCTAAGAAGAACACGCGGCAGGACAGCGTACCAACAACTTTTAAATTCACCCTTCCCTGAACACACGTGCAGAATGTTTTTGTCTATAAAAATATATATTGGTGGTCGCTTTGGTGCTTTTATATTCATTAGGGAAATTGATGATTGATCGACTGACTGGCCCTGGGGTGTATTAATCACGTCATTACTTAATTGAGGGGTTCCCACCCCCGCCCTCTGTATTTTGAAGGGGGTTGGAACGGTAGGGGTTATAAGGGTATCGCGTTACCCAACACGCCCTCAGTCACGTGACCTTGCACGTGTAACGTGCGCTTGCGCGCCTCGAATAACATCAGCAGCCAGAAGCTGGCGAACGTGACAAGTGCGGGGAGGAAGAAGTGGAAATTACGAATACACGACGTAATCTGAAGTAGCACTTCGTCTTGCGTCGAAGCCATTTGTATTATAAGTACGTGTTAGGGAAGAATAGAACTGAACTGGAGAAGGAATGGTTCCTCCGCGGAATTAACTGTTACCATAATTTCTCGCAAGCATTCCTGGAAAGAACACTATATTTAACAGCGGCTGACAGGACTTATCGAAACACAATCAGTTTGTCTCATTCTTAAGTAAATACCAATAATTCGTATTAAAATGTTTAAAAAATTAGATGTAGTGTGTAATTGGAATATGCAGATGACCTTGTGCTACTGGCTAAGGAGAGAAACGGCGCTACAGGTCATGGTTGATAGACTAATTGGACTTCACTACGCACTTTCACTTTTCATTTTTATGAAAAGTGAAAGTGCGTAGTGAAGTTTGTACATATATTGAAGCCCTGATGATGGTCGCTCGACGACGAAACTATGTAGGGTATTCAAGTGATTTTAAGTGACATCTACTTTAGAGTGCAACTGTTTGTTAATAAGTGTTTATTAAGACTAATTGGAATTGGAAGACACTATGGAATGGAAACGAATGCGGAGAGACAAAGGTGAAGAGAATCTCAAGGCAACCATCCAATATATATTATGATGGATCAAAAACAGCCGAAAATGTGGAATATTTCGACTATTTGGGTAGCATGATAACAGATGTTGCAAGGTGTACACGTGAAATTAAATACAGGATTGCCATGGCGAAAGCAGCATTCAACAAGAAGAAGACTTTTTTCGCCAGCAAACTGGAATTAAATTTAAGTAAGAAACTAGTAAAGTGCTACATTTGGAGCATAGCTTTGTATGGTGCTGAAAAATGGACACTTCGGAAAGTGGATCAGAAGTAATTGAAAAGTTTTGAAATGTGGTGCTGGAGAAGGATGGAGGAGATCATTTGGACCGATCGTGTGAGAGAATTACATAGACTCAAGGAGGAGAGGAATATCCTACAAACAATAAAAAGAAGGAAGGCTAACTGGATTTGTCACGGCTTGCGTAGGAACTGTCTTCTGAAACATGATATTGAAAGAAAGATAAGGGAAGGATATAAGTGACGGGAAGGCGAGGAAGAAGACTTAAGCAGCTACTGGATGACCTTAAGAAAAAAAGAGATTTGGAAATTGAAATAGGTAGCACTAGATAGCCCTCTATGGAGAACTCGTTTTGGAAGAGGCTACGGACCTGTCGTAAGACAGACTGCAGAATAAATAAAGATGTAATAAATTATCACATAAAGGCTCAGCGAAATGGCAAACTGAAATCTATATACTATAAATGTTTTCGAATATCTTTAAAGAATTTCCTTTACCAAATGGGGAGCTCTTGATACAGTACTGATGCTACCTGTGTTAGCCTTCGTGCATACAAATTTAAACCAGCGAATACAGAAAAACCAATTGCAGCGTTTGGCAGAATTCGATAAAAATGTTAAACCATAGGTGGGCATACTTGAAATCCGTGTTTTACAGAAGATCGTGTGGGAAAGACTGCTGGTTTAGGATTAATCTGCAATTAGAGTACAGCGTGACCTCTTTTAACTGAGCGACAAACATTGTATGTACGATGTTGTTTAAATTTAAGTATGCACGCGTGAAACAGTTAGTTTCAGATTCATCTCTAGGCTGTCTTCTTCTTCACCACACACATATGGAACGCAATGTAGTTAATTTTCATCTAATTTGCAGTCACACTGATACAGGAGGGCCGCAGTTAATTATCTCGGCAAATAATGTGATGCAGGATCGTCAGGAACAAGGCGGCGGAGAAGGCGAAGCATGTTCACCACCAGCAGCAGCAACAGCAGCAGCAGTCCGGGGGCAGCACCACGCAGCAACAGCAGCAGCAGGCCGGCTCTGTGTCCGTCATCACACACGCACCGGCGTCTTCGGTACCGGCGCAACAGCACCATCCGGTGGGCCACCACGACCCCCAGCGCCCCGGTGCTTACAGCATCAACGGTATCCTTGGCATTCCTCAGCAGCAGCAACAGCAGCAAGCTGACCCCAATGGTAACAGCATCACGAAACGCAAGAGGGAGGACCACCACACAGGTAGGACGTTGACAAATGACTGTTTCTTTCTGTGACAAGCCTAAAAATATATTCCCTTCAACTGCATGGGGTAGAGTCCTTTTAGAGTATCTAGTGACAGCTTAGCTAGTTAAGAAATTCAGTTTCTCGCCTTTCACCGAATTCAAATATTTATTACCGTTTCTACAGGAGCCAGCCACTGGTTTCTGTCCTCAGCCTACAGTCCTACATTGTTTGCTTCAATCCTCCAGCTCCGTTTGTTTAAGAATTATTTTAACACCGCTTTGGTTTCTTAATTTAAGAAGAATTGTGTGTCTGTGAGATCAGCATACTGTCTGTATGAGTTTCCTCTTTTGAAATTTGGACTAAGGAAAGAATTTTCATGAATGTTACGCTAGCGGATGCCATCTTAAAGTCATAAGTTTTAATTTTCTAAGTCATTAACTGCAATATGGCGAACGCAAGAATTTGTGATGTGCAATTAGCTTAGGTGCCGATCCCAGTGGCCGTGCGGTCTAAGGCGTGGGTCTTCGGCCGCTCGCTTACTAGGATCGTGGGTTCGAATCCCACCGGGGCATGGATGTCTGTCTCTTGTGAGTGTTGTGTGTTGTCAGGTAGAGGTTTCTGCGACGAGCTGATCACTCGTCCAGAGGAGTCCTACCGACTGTGGTGTGTCTAATATGTGTGATCATGAAACCTCGACGAAACAAGGAGGCCCAGGCCCTTATAGGGCTGTCGAGCCATAAAAAAAATTAGCTTAGGTTCTTGAAATGTTCTTAGATGCTCAAAAAATACAGAATTTTGTTAGATGTACAGTAATTTTTTTTCTGGTAAATATGCGAATAACCGTATGGTGTTGTGCACAGGCTTTCTTTGACTTTTGGTATGAAGGTCATAACTAACAAATGATTGAAATTGGCAAATGAAATTTGGTACAATATAGACTTCAAAAATAGCTAACATACTGTATATGGAATTTCTGTGGCATTGGCGCGAAACCACGAGGTTATACCAGATAAATTTGAATTGCATAGAATCTATAATTAGTTTATGTGTAAAAAACAAAGGTAAAGCAAACCCAGTACATACCCTGAGGGCTCTAGAAGGGGGAAGCTCCGAGATTTCAAGACAGTCGGCACATGAAGGTGGTAAATTTGTCAGCCCTACGCACCGGCCGCCTTTACCCCCCAGGAAATATTCTTGGTTCTCATTTCTGTTAGAAGCTGAGTTGACCACAGGGCCATAGTGCGGTCAGAAGGATTATGTCAATGAAAAATTCCAGTGACATCATCGGGAATAGAACCCGCTACTTCCCGGCTTGTAGTGTAGTGCCTCAACCAACTTCGCCACCGCGTGCCCCTTAGTTTATATGTTATTCACAAAAATAAAAAATACTGCGAGAGGAAATTATGTTTAATGAGTCCTTTTCGAAATTCCTTGTAACCGCTCATAATTTAAAATTTTCAGTCATAATAAGCCTTAAAATATTGTAGTCTCCAAGTGTTGCTGAAGAATTTATTTAGCTGCATTATTTTAAGAAGATTATGGAAAGCAGGGAGTGCCTTTGTATTCTTGAAACAGTTAAATCAAACCTGTTCTTCATTTTATTAGTGTATATGTAATTGCATGTTGGCGCGCGGTCTAAGGCGTGGGTCTGCGGCCGTTCGCTTGCTGGGATCGCGGGTTCGAATATCGCCTGGTGTATTGATGTCTGTCTCTTGTGAGTGTTGTGTGTTGTCAGGTCTGCGTCGGCCTGATCACTCGTCCAGAGTCCTACAGAGTGTGGTGTGTCTGAGTGTAATCGTGAAGCCTCGATAATGAGGAGGCCCTGGCCCACTAGGGGCCGTTGTGCCATGGAAAAATATGTACCTGGATAGGTGATCACTTATATTTAACGAATTTTCGCTGATATTTCACAAACACTCGCAACAGAATACATATTCATCCATCTCGATACAGCATTAGCCAATAGTCACTTGTTTGATAGTCCCTTTTCCATTTTTCGGATTATATAGGGTGGTGGCTTTCCAGACTGATTTCTGACTGCTTTAGCTTGCCACCCTTTTTATCGCAGGCAGAGACTAGGGATCGTCAGACCCCAACAAGAACGTAATGCCGTGTTGTGGAATACAATTTTTTCCCGTCTGATGCTCTCATGGCGTGTCGTTGTTACCATGAGTCGTAGTTACCACATTAAGATACTAGCATATCCTACTGTATTAAGGCCAAGAAAAGCGGTCTCATAGGTTGTGCAGATAGGTGCCCTCGAGGTTTCCACCCTTATCTTTACCTTTCTTTTCCTCTAGCCGTCTCGGCCAATATCAACCAGACCAAAGTGCCTGTCACTGGCAAAACTTATAACTTAATTACCACTACCAACATTTCTGTAAACAGAATAGCTGTACGACTGATAGGAATGTAGGAAAGTTGGCCGGAGCGTGAAGTGTAACAACTCGAGAGAGATGTGCAGGAGGACAATCACTAGAACTTCTATCTTTTGCCTCAATACAGACACCGAATTTCCGATAGTGATAAGTCCGCGAGTTGCATAAGAGAAGGAAGAATCTGACAACGTTTGGAACTGTAAGTTTTTCAAAACAGGTCATATGTCATTTAGATAATTACAGTGGAACCCGGTTATAACGACATCGGTTTATGCGACACCTCGTCTATAGCGTCAGATATTCTGTGGTACCAATTAATTCCTCACTGAAATGTGCGGTCTTCTGGGGTATTACGCGGCGTCGTGTGGTAATTGTTTATCGACGTTTCGGGACTATGTATCGTCCCATCTTCACGAGTCAAGAGTCCGAGTAGGAAAGAAAGCCAGCAACCTATAACGTAGATTCTGGAAAGTACGGCGGGGTAGCAATCAGTAGGTGTGATGACAGCCAATAGGGTGAGAGAGGGGTGGATCAAGCAGCGTATAGCTGCTGGGGGTACCGAGAATGCAAACAGCTAAGGCAGTTGGAAAACATATATGGAATAAAGTAACAGTGAAGAAGGAAAATATAAGGATAAAGATAAATTATAATTTATCCATACTCTTCCAAACTGTGCAGTAAATGATTACTCTCAACTTACATAACATTCTTTCTTTCTTTTTCTTTCCTTATGATTCTATTTTCTTCTTCTATCACACATTTCTCAAACCAACAAAATGCACACTTCTTATTTATTATACAATATAACTTATTTTTACAATAAAATCAATCCGACATGCTTCGGTTCCCTATTATGAAACTCAAGATATAGATCCCTGATGATGGTTCAATAATAGGGAACCGAAACATCCAATAGGGCCTGAAATCATGGCTAATTCCTCACTGTTAACCATAATATTGTACTCCTCTGTTATAAGAACACTCGTTTATAACGACACGAAATATTCAGTTCCTTTCATGGCCTTATAACCGAGTTCGACTCTATTGTTGATATGCGTAGTGAAGTGCAATGCTTATCCCTGTCGAATAAACTGCACTAGCCGTAAGACTAGCCTTGAGTGAGTTAAGATATAAGAAGTCGTATACCATTACTGTGCTCCGAACACATGCATAGAGCAGTTTAGTGCAGCAGTTTCTGTTCAAGAGGCACTCATTTTGAGTCTTGGCTCTTATCTGACATACCTGCAATCTGAAATGTTTCATGGTACTTTCTAGGATGTTTGCATAATTTGAAGTAGGCCGAGGTACCTTCCTTTCAAATCCTTACCCACTTAGCTTTCGTGTTATGCTGAATAGCGCATGTAGTTTTTATTGTTATATATACTTTAGGCGCGAGGTTTATTAAGTCGCCAGATATGTATCGTATTGAACTCTATACCATTATGCCAATCATATCATACAATCCGAAATACCTGTTTTTATGAAGCACTTGAGAATCATAGAATTTTTACCTATGGGTTCTAAAATCATGCTTTTTGATACATGAGTTTAGACGTTCTTCCCTATAAAGGGACGAGTATTTCTATTTGTTCAAATTTATGTTACAACCATCTGTAGATTCTCGCGTTAATTGCGGCAAAGATTTTCGTCTTGTGTTCTTGTCAATACGACAGAGCATAAACTGATAAGGAAGTGAGGTCAGAAAGGCAAACGGAGCCAGACACTCGTAGTCCAAAGCCTAATTAAAATCCTTTCACATTCCTCTACTAGTTTATACGGGAATAACAAGCAACATCTAAAAAGAAATTTTACGATAATAATTTAATATTGTTATTATTAGCTTATTCCTTTATTTTGAAATAAAATAAGACTACGTATTGTGATACGTGATATCCTTTAATAATATTCAACCATTATGGAGTTTCACGAAACTTGATATAAATATCATTTATTGTTTATTGAAGGGCCCCGTAGCAGATGCTACGGACGCACCGCAGCCTTGAAGGCTTATTGTGCAACTCTGTGTCATGAAGACGATGAAGTTTCTTCTGCTTTTCCATATTAGTGGAGCATCGGTGGAATGAAATTGACGAGGGAAAACCGAAGTGATATAAATATCATACGAACTCGTAGTAGCGTGCGTATCGCTTGCATAGAACGGGTATCTTACTGTGTAAATCATTTCTAGTCAAAACTGCTTACGGGGCCTGAGCCCCGAGCTTCAGTGAATTAGTAAAAGTTGTATTAAAACAGAAACCCGTCTTGTTCTTGACGTCGTTTCCGCCACAGCTTCGCGTGGCAGGAACGCTGATGGGACGAATCGAGCGTCTAAGAAGTGCCGACTAATTAGCAGAGAGAACATCTCTTCAAAGGAACCGACAGCAGTAAGATCATTAGTCAAAATATCCGTTTCATATCACCACCCTCGTCTTGGGGTCTTGCCGAAGAAAGTCACTGTGGCCAAGTGTCTTCCTAGTACAGACCATTTAACGTCTAGAGCAGTGGTGGCAAGCCGTGATCCGCAAACCATCTGCTATCTTCCCTGATGTGGCCCGGTAAAGCGAAGTGATCATCTTCAACATCACTGTGACATAATGTTTTTGGGTTGCTAGGTACCGGCGTTTCGGAAGAGCTTGTTACCTGCATATTCTAAAATAAAAATGGAGGCAACATCTCTCTTTAAACGTTGGTACCTCCTAACAGGCTACACGGCGTCATATCCAGAAGACAGTAATTTGTCCTGTCCGTGAGAATTGCTTATCTCACATAAGCGACTTACAATTTAGAATTAAAGGTAGGTGGCCTACAAAATATTCAGTTTAAACACAACTATTTATTTTCAAAAAAATCAGCTACATGTTCCGGCAAATATATAGCCTTCATCAGGCTGATTACGAAAACAAAAAGGAAAAATTCACAGCTGCGTGGGTTTGAGGTCTGTAATCTAACGGTGTAATATTATATAGTATACATAACATAAAGATATATTCAGCCTCAGGAATAAAATCGTATAAGGGTTATACAATGGTACACTTGCGTCCGTTTCAAAAAATACTGAAAAAAGATATTAATATACAGTAATTATAAAACGTATTTACAAGACAAAATTGGGGGGGGGGGCATTGGCATTATTTGGAGAGACGTCCTCTATGTGTTATTTCCGTTTTTCATTATGTCTCATTGGAACTTGAAGATATACTAGAAGATTTCGGATTTTTATTGTGTTCTTCTTCTTTATGTGGCTAGCAACGTGTAGGTCTACTTGCTTTTTATGGATGTTTATGTATAATTCAAAAATTAGTTTCTTCTTGTCACTATTTTAGTATGTTTCTGTATGTTATTTATATGAGATTTATTTCACCTAAAATCTTCAGATGGTCTTGGCAAGTCTCTTCCTTGTGTGGTTGGAAGCCTACTCAAAAGCCACCTATCCAGTAGGTAACGGTGGATTTTTCCGCTGAAGCAAAGAGACCAGGTAGTGAAACTGGCCATTCACCTTCACCTGGTGACGAGGTTGTTGCCTCCATTGTCCCTAACAACTTCATGGGGTGTTATTTAATTAAACACAGAGACAGTTTTTCATTTACTGTACCCTTAATTCTGCAGTGTCTCTGAGAGATGCTGGGTTATGGATCTGGCCCAGAAAATTAAGTTGTCTTGTGGTGTGTCCTCAGTCCTTACAGTCCGGTGCTGGATATGATCTTAAAATAAATTATGGCCACTTTCTAATTAACTGTTTGTAATCACCCAAATCTTCAACGCTGTCTGATGTATGAAAATGAAAAAGTGTCCTAAGATTACTCGAGAACTGTCAAACAAAATCTGTTTCCTCTTCTATATGCTGTTGGCTTGCAGTTTTACGCGCTCTTTGTCACCTCAGATATTTCTTGACTCCTGTCACAGGCATGACCATTCCAGCATCAGCTTCTTGCAGACGTCGCGTCTGTGTAGCTGTTGCTACTTGGTCCAATCCTTAGGGAGTCCAGCCAATATCCCACTCTGTCCAACCCCGTCTCTAGCGATACACAGAATCGCAAATACAAGAGATGATTCTTTGCTTGTTTGTCTCCTTAAAATCCAGTCTAAAACTTCACTAAATCCCGCCTTTGATGTATAGACAGACCTTGCATTTTGCTTCTTTTTTCTTCAAGTCTTTATTTTTGTTTTTCCGTTTCTCTCCATCTTCGGAATTCTAGTCATGGAACCTTGAGGGGAATGGATGATTAAGTCGTTGAGCCTGGTCGAATTGAATACAGGCTGTGTGGAAACGATAGGGTTTGAAAGCAGGATGGATAGGGTTTAGGTGTGAAAGAAATGCAATGTAAGCTTATATAGACTGATTTAGTTGGTCAATGCATCCGTCAATCGTGCTAGAGCTTGCAGTAACAATTCTCATGTCTGTCCAGTGATCTAAAAGGCAGTGTTTAGGGTGCTTTATTTCATTCTCGAGTTAATACAACAAATTCTGTGTAGGTTTATTATTGAAAGTAAGTTTCTTCTATTTGTATACTTGTATGTCCAAGATAGTGAAAAGTTATATTGTTGAAAAGTCACAATGGTCTACTGTAACTCTTGACAAATGGCGGAACACGCTTCCATATTTTGCTTCTGATGTCAAATAACGCAGATAAAATTGGTCACCGCTTTAAGTCAGATCTCTCGTACGTAGTAGGTAACGGGATAGGAGCGCTGTGTCACCTGCAGATGTTGTAAACCGACGGCGTCGAATGGAAATAAATGTGAATGGTATTATGAAAAGATATGAAAAAAGATCATATACAATTTAAAGGCTTAATACCAGAATATGTCTCAAAAGTGAAAGAATTCAAGAGAAATCCCTTAGTGAAAGTGTTCAGTAGCCCTGTCGATATTCGAACCGAGAACTCAGAGAATAAGAGACAAGCATTGCAACAGGTGGAAACGTTCCAGTGAGAAGTTTGGAAACGTTTATCAATATTAATTGCTACTGCTATTCGTTACACTTATTTTTTTTAAGCTAGTGGTATAAAGTCTTGTTGAAATTTCAGTGGGAAGTTTTGAAAATGATCCTTCCATTCCTACTGATTAGGCTTTAAGGGATATGCAGCCATTAAATCAAACTTTAATGAATTTGCGTGCCGTAAACTTGAAAATTTTTGAAAGTCAAGAGGTGTTACAATCTGAATAAAGTAGGGGACTGCAACACCGACCGAAGCATCGTTAACTCTCGACTGCTGCATTGAGAGGGCAATCACTGTCACCTAGCTTAAGCTCCCATAACCATAAGATCGACTGAATTTAACTGGCTCAGAATACGATCCAGTGACGTGTCATAAATACAGTAAATAAATTCCGTGTTTCATTAAAGAGAACACTTTTCAACTCATCATTATCATCATCATCATCATCATCTCTGAAGTGTTAGGCGTAGTGCCTCTTCTTCGTCGCTCAAGGTGAAGCTGGTTCTTCCATCTTTTCCTCGGACATCCTACGCTTCTCTTTCCCTTTGGCCTATATTTCATTGCCTGTTTGGGTATCCTGTCTGTGTCCATTCTCTCTACGTGTTGCAGCCACTGTCGTTCATATTGTTTTATTTCCAAAACAATGTTCTGCACTCCAAGTTTCTCCCTGACAGATTGATTTCTTTCCCTGTCTAACTTAGCAATTCCTAATAAATGTCTTAAAAATATCATTTTGGTGCTTCCAGTCCTTGATCGTCTCTTTTCTTCAGCACTCAGACTTCACTACCAAACTTCAATGCCGCTTTAGCTGTAATATTATGGATTCTTAATTTTGTTTCTTTAGTCACCTGTTTTCCAAAATGTTTCCGTATAATGCAATTTATTTTGCTATATGCCTGTATTTATTCTCAGGTGCTCAAGAAAGGTGTTCCTCGGAATAGAACCAAGGTATCATATTACTATCACTTGATTTCAGGCTTCCGCCGCGGTGTAAATGAGCTCGTTGCTCTTCTAAGATGTTACGCAGGGTAGATTGACTCTGGAAAATGGGACTGATAGAATGTCCCGAAACGTCGGTAACTACCAATCTACACTGCGTAACATACCAGAAGAGCGAAGATCTCATTACTGTCGTTCTGACATATGCTGGTTTATTGAAGTGGCCACGTGCTCGTCAAAGGTGTATGTCACGCGGTCAATTAGACCCGCTGGAGTGCGGGGTCCACTGATATAGCGCTGTAAAGTCCAGCCACTTGCGTCACTGCTGGATTGAAGCGACTGTATCATGAGACTCGTGGCTGGTCCATGATCTTCACAACGAAGTAAGAGGAAGCTACGATTCACATGGCTGATCCTAGACAATACATTATACTACCCCTCTCACATGGCCAGCAGAGTTTTCTCTTCCTGCATCACAACCCTCTACTTCATATCCCTCCCCCCCCCCTGACTTAACGGACCAATCCAGTCCTCAGCCTTTGGTTCGTCAGTCAGGAAAAAGACATCAACAGCCATCGGTCGTAGTCGGCGGCCAATTGACAAGCATTGTTGCCTAGCGACCAGGGGTATTAGGCATTTCTGCAGTCCAACAGCGACACAAGACACGGTCTGTCCACTTGCTAAACAGGCGCCTTGCTTTCTTCAGTTCCTATTTAACTAGCTAGCTAACAGAATAAATGACCAGCTGGTTTGGGGCTTTTTGATGAAAAGTCGATATATCTGGCAAAGGAATTTCCTTCTTTTATGGAACTCAAACACAGTCATCGTATTCACACAAAAAAAATATTTATTGGACCTCGTTTTGAACCAAATGGATCCAGTCCGCACCCTCCAAATGCTAATTCTGTAAGAGTCATTTTAATAATATCCTACCTTATCTGTGTAGATTTACCAAGTTGCCTTTTCCTTGAATTCCTACTTAATATCCTACTTAATAAAAATAATAATAATAATAATAATAATACTTAAATTTGACAGGTATCGTGGGCCGGGAGAGCGTAGTCGGTATAGCGACTCGCTACGAGCTGGACGGTCCGGGGATCCAATCCCGGTGGGGGCGAGATTTTCAGCACCCGTCCAGACCGGCCCTGGGGCCTACCCAGCCTCCTGTACAATGGGTACCGGGTCATTCCCGGGGGTAAAGCGGCCGGGGCGTGGCGTTGACCACCCACCCCATGTAGCGCCAAGGTTAAAGAAAGAGTAGTGTTATACCTCTACTCCCCTTCTGGGCCTTCATGGCCTGTTCTAGGGTGACCTTTACCTTTATCTTTATATGACAGAAAACAGAGGTCCATTAAGCTGCGTGGACAACCCTGTTGGCGAGCAGATAATGTATTCCAATGAAGAGGTCGAAGGAAGCCATAAAAATCAGCAGACAGATCCAAGTAGGCTACCTCACGATTGCAAGTCGAGGAAATAACCGCGACACACTTATTCGCTCCTAGGGGCAAAGAGTAAAGATAAAATTGTGCGAGCTTTGAGGTTGTCTCAGCAGTGTAGCAGAAGGTTCCTTTCTCCTGGACATGACACTACGTCAGTGGGTGATCCGATACCGAAGTTTTGAGGCAAAGAATGATCCTTCTAGGACTCTTCCACCCTTCCAGATGAGGAAAATACGTTGCCTCGAAACGCCATTGATGCAGCGTCAGTATCCTAGAAGAACGCAAGCATGATAAAAATGCGTATGTCTTTAAGGACGAGTGCACTAAGGCGTTTTGTGGAGCGTGAATGTGACAATAAATGTGTAATTAGACATCGGCGCTAGGTGGGCGTGTATTTACGTCTTATCGTAGGAAATTAGCTCTCATGTTACAGTTGACTGAGAAGTTCAGTAAAACTCCAAAATTGCATCGAAGAATGGAGCTTCGTTCTTGAAACTTGGATATCAACTTCAGCTGTGCTTAAACAGTAATACAGTTGAAGATTCAATTGTTCTGGTACAGGACGTGTGTCGATTGGTGAACAGTTGCCGACGTTTCGGACGATCTTGCTGCTTCTATCATAAAATAATCTAAGTAGCCCAGAAAGATCCAAAACTTTTACTATGTATACCCTGAAAGTGGAGGCAGCAAGCTCCCTCTAAACGATGGTAACTGTTTAATAATATGAATGACGTTCTGTGCTATAAGAGTTGACTCTTCGTCAGTACCGCTGTGAGAACTTCAAATGTCATAGTGATGCAATATATCGATTAGTACGTTATTTAATAACAGTGTACGAAATTCATGGGAATCTGTATAGTCCACCTGGGACTATTTGAATTCTAAAATAAATTTTTTAGTTCTTAACTTATTTAACAATTTGTTATTAACGGCACAAATTTTGTAGATAATTAATTCATTATAATGAGTTTCAGTTTGAAGCGTGATTAGCCTATACAATACATTTTGAATGTTGTAAGCTATCAAATTTTTTTTCCCCGTCTTGTAAGGATGCAATTCAAGCAACATGAAATTAGATACGAATTTATGGTATTCCTGACGGAAATCCTAGCCGCAAAAAAAAATCGCATGTGGAAAGGAATGTAGGTCATTTTTATAAGAAAAAAAAGGAGGGCAAAATAAATTACAGTGAAACAATTTTCTGTACCGTACCCACGATTAGGCATAATTATTCTGCTTTCTTAACGAAAATTATCGGAAATTGGTAGTCATACAATTATCTAATTTGTTTTTGAATCTGTGGTTGAAATAACAAGTCTCTGATTGAACAACTCTAATGAATGAATTCTCTGAATATCCTGCGGAACAGCTTTGTAACAATGTTTGTAACCTAACGTACGTAAATTGAAATATACAAGACAGGCAATATAGGTATAAATGTAACATTGAGGCTCATTGATCTAACAATGGTAGAGGTTGAAAAGCAGTACACGTATTACATATACCGAGTGTGTGTCTGTAGCCTTAGTTATCCAGCATGCAAAGCGCATGCTCCGTGTTTTATTGTTATCTGCAGCCTGTCCGGCTTTACCATATTTTTCCACATTATCTCATAGACGGCACGATTTTCTTAAAAAAAATTGAATACAAAATGTGTGCTTTGATATTCTCTACAATTTTGTCTGAAACATTTCTCATTCTGAGAAGAATTCAGAGAGATATTGTCATAAATGTACAAACGTCTTCATGCAAAGTACCCGTTATTATTGTCATATTTAATTGAACTTGAATTTTCTCGACAGAGTTTCGAAAAATATTGAAATGTCAAATTTCGTGAAAATCCGTCCTGTGGGAGCCGAGTTGTTCCACGCGGACAGACGGACAGATACTCATAACGAACCTAATAGTCGCTTTCGGAATTTTGCAAACGCGCCCAAAAAAAACAGAAAAATCCCTCTCCTGCCGTGAGAAGTAGAGGAAATGTTTCTCAGAAACTTCTCTATCGAAGTACGCTTTAACACAACCTAAAGGGCAGTAAATTTCATATTTGCAGTCCTGAGGTCTTCAAATCTCACGCTTTTATAGACGTTCTCCACCATAACGTAACGTGCATTAATTCTGTCCAGTTCATTGGTTGTACCTTGGCCGACTGTTATGATTAGCTATACTGAAATTAAAGAAGATAAGACAGGCAGCAGCATGCAGCACATACAGGTATACACAAAATAATGGTGCGGTTTCAATGGTGAATAAAGGGAAACCGCACCATTCTTTTGTGTATACTCTGTACGTGCAAGACTGCAAATGCTTTTACAATTTGAGTTGGAAAACTGAAGTGATAAATCCGCTGAGGAGACACAGGCGTAGAGGGGAGAATGTTATTGAAGGTAAAGGTAAAGGTTTCCCTAGAACGAGTAGAGGTATAGCTCTACTCTTTCTTTAACCCTGGCACTAGATGAGGGTGGGTGGTCAACTCCACGCCCCGGCCAGTACCCATTGTATAGGAGGCTGGGTGGGCCCCAGGGCCGGTTTGGACGGATGCGGAAAATCTCGCCCCCACCGGGATTCGATCCCCGGACCGTCCAGCCCGTAATACATCTTAAATAAATAGGATAAGAAGTTGTGATCTGGCTTCGTCTGGCTCAAGATGGCTCCACTGATTAGCTCTTGTGAACTAGCGCCGAGGTTAAAGAAAGAGTAGAGCTATACCTCTACTCCCCCTCTGGGCCTTCGTGGCCTGTTCTAGGGAGAACTTTACCTGTACCTTAGTATTATACAAATCTGAACGTTTTTCGTTATGTAAAGGCCTAAGTACTCCTTTGGTATAATGCTTTATGGTTACAGAATTTTTCGCAAACTTTTAATCCGTTCTTCCTCAAGGTAAGAAACCACGTCTCACAATATTTGCCAGGGTTAATCATGCTAATGCCTACGATATAAATGAGACAGCGTCCCTAATGCTGTTGTTAAATTCTCCCAACAAAGTCCACTTACTGCAATTGTTTTCGAATAACGACTAAAAGTTTACATTCATACACAATAACATGTTTTCTGGCGAGAATGAAAGTTGGGCTGTCATGGAAAGGGTATGGTTTTTGTTACTCTAGAGTGGTAGAAGGTTGGGCGAGGGGGGTATTCCTGTGTTCTACTCTGATTGTCAACTCCGGGTTATAAGGGGGGGAAGGGGGGGTAGTGCAGTCCATTCAACTTGAAACTGGAACCAACCCAAGAGTCTACCGCTGCGCTCTCTTCAGTCGGGGACAAGCGAAGATATGATTGAAATCTTTAGAATGTAAAATGGATTAAATTTTGTTTTCCTGTGGTGTCATAATAAACATTTGTTTGCCATCACAATAAATTTTGGTTAGCTATGAACTTGTCCGTTCATCTAGGAAGACTCCCTAGCGTGCAGGGTATTTAGTTGCTTAGTTATATATCCAGCCAGTCAACTGATATATTAGGTAGGTGCTTAGGCTATCAGTTCGGTTAGACATTATCCATTCAGTTGTTCGGTTGTTGATTGGTTATTGCGTGTTGTTTATGTGTTTATGGTTTACTTGACAGTGGTAGAGGTCTCTGTGTCGGGCTGATCACTCGTCCGGAGGAGTCGTACCGAGTTTGGTGTGTCTGAGTGTGATCGTGAAGCCTCGATAATGAGGAGGCCCTGGCCCACTAGGGGCTGTTGCGCCATGGGGGAAAAAAAACTTGACAGTACTTTCAGTAGCATGGCTGAAATTATTGAGCTTTGAGTGATATGATAAGCAAATAAATTGAGGATGATGTCTAAGAAAACAGTCATGGCGTTATTTCAGGTACTATGGCGTCATTTGCGTTCACAAACTATGGAAAAACTATAAAATATGCCAGTCTGACAGCCGATCTTCAAGAAGAAATTTGAAGGCAGGACCTTCCACATACGGAGTACTGCTAGGATCATCAAGTACTTCATCGCGACATCCGGCAATGAGTTCTTGAGTTAGTGAGTTAATTAATAAATTAGTCGGTCAGTCCCTTACAGGGTGACTTACACGGGTTCGTCGGTCGTCTCAGGTCCCTGCACGCCACTGCACGTTCTTTTCCTGACCAAATGTTGTCACCCGCAGAGCGCACAGAAGTCATTTCTTTGTCGTTGCGAGCGACACAAGCCGCCACTGAGGGAGGGGGAGTCCCCTCAAGCAGCGAGGGACAAACGCGCCATTCACCGGAGTCAGGCATCGGAACGGCCGGGTCCGAGAGTGAAGCTGTGTGGATGATATGAGAGACATTGTGCGTGCAACAGTGGCGCAACAGCTGCGTGGGTTGGACACGGGTTCGAATCTGGCACCTTTCTCGTTACTCGTGGAAATTTCTAATTCCGTAACCTAATAGTATTAGGTAACTTGCGTAAATAATTATGTGTCAGCTTAGTCAGTATTCTGTATTAGGTCCAGGTGTTGTACCGAGCACCTTATTTTCAGGTACTTGCAGGTCTAATTTATGTTCTTAAGGTAAGAAACCACGTTTCACAACCATATAAAACTCCTGGTAACATGAATACAGTCGAACTCGGTTGTAATGTCATGAGAGTGACTGAATATTTTGTGTCGTTATAAACGAGTGTTGTTCTAACCGAGTAGTATAATGTTATGGTTAACGGTGAGGAATTAAATGGTACCACGGAATATCTGACGCTATAGACGAGGTGTCGTATAAACCGATGTCGTTATAACAGGGTTCGACAGTATTTGAAATGCACTGGAAAGTCGATGTGAAGTTAAACCTTTATAAACTGAGAAGTATCAAGTTTTTCTATAATTTCTTTTTCTCTTACAGCACGAATTCTTACAATTCGAGCTGATATATAAATAGCACTTTTAATACACGTACCAAAATATAGTTTTTCACAAATATAGTAATTCCTGACCCGGGGAATGTGTACACTAAACTCATAATGGGAAAACCATGTGTATTTATTTATCTGTCTCAGAGCAATTATTTCTGTAGAATTACTTAATATATTGTACTGGAATTTCATGTGAATGTTTCACACACAAATATATCGAAACGTCCGTAATAAAATGCGTGATTTGAGGCTCTCACATCGGTGACTATAAAAATTAGACTCGGCTGGTATATGAGGTTATGCAGTCCGTACAAAATATACCGTTTCGGATAAACATGCTGCCTCCTTCTTCAGGGTACAATAGTAAGAGAATATTTTTTGCCTGAAGAAGAAAATTTATTTCCATTTGATAACGAACTACCAGCCAATCCCGGTGGCCGCACGTTCAAAGGCGTGTGTCTACGGCGGTTCTCTTGCTGGGATTGCGGGTTTGAATCCCGTCGGGAGCATGGATGTCTCTCTTGTGAATGTTGTGTGTTGTCAGGTGGAGGTCTCTGCGACGGGCCGATCCTCGTCCAGGGAAGTCCTACCGAGTGTGAGTGTGTCATTGAGTGTAATCAGGTACAACAATAACCCTCTACACCTACAGTGAGTGGGTAGAAGAGGTCAGACTAAGAAAGAACGAAGAACGTTCTGGTATAGATTTTGACGAACATCAAATTAAAATTAGGCATTCCACACCGTGTCTGAAATCCTAAGTTTCTGTTGCCTAGAAATTCGCTTAATAACCTGTTATTGTTTTTGGTGTCCGAGTTTTGTATTTTAAATAGCAAAAATGAGATATAAATGTTTAAAGTACAAGAATGAAATAAATTTATTACCATCCTAAAATTATATTCAATATTTTATTAAATCCCAAATGTGTCTAACATGTGAGCGAATGACCGATTTGAGCTGTCACCAAGATTACATCCGTTTATAAGTACAATTTAAAAATTTAGGGTCTCACCATCTGGACAATGAGAGTCCATTACAGATACAGAGTTGCCAACTTTCTCTGCCAGACTTCCCTCCATAACGGCTGTTCCTCTGTGCTGCTGTCATCACAGCTTCGTGAATTTACCTGAAGTGTCACGAGGACTGCCTTTGTATATGAGACTTCTGGCATGATTTCTGCTAATGCTTAATTCCTAATAACTGATTTTAATTGATTATTTTTAAATGAAATCACATACTTTTCAGTTACTTTCTTAAGTTAACTTACGCAGTGGTGCAGTTCGTTGAGGCACTGCGCTGCAACCCAGAAGGTCGCGGGTTCTATTCCCGATTGTGTCATTGACGTAATCTTTCCGGCCGCGGTTTGGCCCTGTGGTCGACTCAGCCTCTAACAGAATGAGTACCAAGAATATCTCCTGGGTGGTAAAAGCGGTCGGTGCGTAGGGCTTCATGTGCCGATTGTCTAGAAATTCTGAAGCCTCAACCTCCTGGACCCCTAAGGGCCTGTCCACGCCTGCAATGGGATAGCTTTTCCTTTTAATAAATTTGTAATTAGCTCCTTTAATTCAGTTAGCTAGGGAGTTGCTTAATTAATCATCTCTTTACTAAGCTGAAGGGAATTTTTGGACCTAAGAAAAATCAATATAATGACACTGAAGAAAGCTACGCATTGCAGAGTTGGCTTATATACGAATAAAATTTTGGCCTTTATAAAAACGGAAACTCGAAAATAAAACTAGGAATTCCATGAATATCTGAATACATTTCAGGTGTCATGGCTGATATTTGACTTGGTTAGCGTAGCTAGTTCTTGTGCACATTTGTCGTAATTTAAGTTGTTAATTATAACGAAACTAACATCCACAGTTCTAGAAGAGGCTTCTGTTTTTAGTACTTTTAACGATATAAGCACGGTCTTGTCCATTACGATATTAAGCTACATGTTGAGAAGATTTCAGTGTAAATTCGTGCCTACAGTGCACTCTACAAAGAAGTTAGTTAGTTAGTCGCCTTGTCGCTCCAATCGCGGAGGTTTCTATGGTCATGTGCGTTGATGTAGCGGGTGACCAGCCCACTGACCGCACAAGTTCTACTCGAATCCTGATGTGACTGCCAGAGCCATCTGGCAGGCAGTCAGGAGACTTGGGTGAGAAATGGCCGCTCCGAAGGAAGTGGTGCTCCGGATTTTTATCACCCTTAAAAAATCCATCGCCCTCGGTCGGGATCGAACCCGCAAACCTTGAGCGAGCACGCTAATCACTAGTCCACCGAGGGCGACTTCTATAACGAAGAGTGTTAGAGAACTCAGCGCCTTATTTCAAGCTAAACTAAATCCAGTCAAGGGTTTTTAACTAACTACTTCTCTCTCTCTCTTGTCATTCTCTCTCCCTCTCAACCAGCTTCTCTTTCTGGTGAATGTTAGAACAGCTTTATAACCTCAGAGCATATCCACCCCCATACACACGCTTAAACCAGCCCCATCCCCACTTGACATGAACATTACTCCACACATACATTAACTCACCCTTACTAAGTTCTCTCTATCTCATTCTCCCATTCACATTTACTCATAAAGCCACAATCCGTGTTTAGCTTCTCCACCTATATTATGTAGTTTTCGAAATATTGTGCTGTGCTGGTCGCATATCATCTGGAGCAGAACGCGCCAGTTTCCTGCACATTCACACAAAGCCTGCCTCCATACGCCTCTGTGCGGTATTTCTTGGGTTTATCGTCTCCTCTGTTTGCTGCAGTTATAATTTTGGTCATATTTAATGAACGGCACTTCGAAAGCTTGCTCATCTCTTATGGCTTATCACTTTTGTATCAACCAACTAACTTCATGGAGCAGAGTCCTTCTTGAGAAGCTAACAGGTCCTCAGCTAGTCAAGATATTCCCTGCATTTTATGTAATCCGAAGGTTCATTACCGCATTCACAAGTGCCCGCCACCTGTACCTATCCTGAGCCAGATCATTCCAGTCCAACCTTCCCCATCACATTTCTTGAAGATCCATTTTAATATTATTCTTCCATCTACGCCTGGGTCTTATCGAGTTTTCACCAAATTCCATATAAGATGGCTTTAAAATGCTGCGATAGACAGATTCATTTGCTTTAGAAAAACTAGGTGTTTGTAGTCAGACACATATATCATTTTCCTTAGTGATCACTTCGCCATACCCGGCGGGTTGCTAAATTGTAGCCAATTATCAACAACTCTCTTGTATTTGCAAACACTGCTCCCCTAGCATTAGGCATATGTACCGCCCTCACTTGAGAAGTTTCATCGTCAGTTCTTTAATTAGGTCTGCTGTTCCTTTCCGTGATGACAGTTCCCTGCATTAGATCCAGGGTTGTCTCAGATCTGGAACAAAATCGGAGTCCTGCAATACACCCCGATCAACCGGCCATGTAACGGTTTTAGCAAATACAGCGATGGCCTTTCCAAATGTAGTCAGTTTGCCATACAGCTTCACATAAAACTTCGCTAATCGTGAACTGAGTTACGGAGCGCTGAGAATTTGAGCGCATCCATTTATCCGAGGCCTGTTCACGTATATAGAAAGAGGCTTTAAGAATGGCATATCTAAGGGCTGTCGTGTGTGCTGGCAATAGAACATCTTAACACCTTTCTGCCTTGCAAGGTTGATGGCATCCAAGTTTCTGGTGTGTGCGTGTGGCTTGTTTGTCAAGAACTACAAAGACCTTTCTTGTGTCGGTTTGATGGGAGAAATAAAATGCTTCAATCACTTGACGAAGTTTTCCGAAGTTTTCCATCCATTCTCAGTCACAAAAACTGAGCACCTAGTGGAGCTCCTCTCTTGAGTTCATCATCGTCTTCATTCCCTTAAATATTTTCATAGGCGGCTTGTAATTCCCACATACACTCATGCAGCTCACAGAATTATTTATCCCCATTTATGTTATTTGTACCGTACATTTTCTTGATTATATAAAATCGTGTTCCGACAAATGTACACTCTTTATTATCTGTTATTTAATACAGTTTATATTAACAATAATCCACCATGTTTCGAACCATGTCACAGTTCATCCTCAGGGACTCAATTATTTATTACACCAGCTATTTACGTATGGTACTCGTTAAAATTTTATCTACCAAACATATTTTAATGAGTACCATACATAGATAGCTGGTGTAATAAATGAGTCCCTGAAGATGAACTGTGACATGGTTCGAAACATGTTGGACTATTTTTAATATAAAGTGTATTAAATAACAGATAATAAAGGGTGTATATTTGTCGGATCACGATTTTATGTATTTATCCCCCGTTCTCCACTCGTACCGACTCAAACTAGGTGCTTCCCTTCCGAGCTTCCCTATTTAAATGCGGGATGCATCTATGTGTTTCATTAATGAGCTTTGAGAGGACATCAAAAAATTCGTATACTTCTACCTTACTAAAACCTCGTGCCCTGTCAAATAATGTGGCTTCAGGTTGTTGCAAGGACTCTTCAGGATATCGTTTCATGGAGTTGTAATAATGCTTTTTAACATCTATGCCATTTTTGTTATCGAAGCGAAGAGGTGTGCTTTTGCAGGTTGGTATGCTAGGCGACGTAAATCATTTTTTAAATTCCGAATAAAGGCTCTTCTAAGGACAAAATTTGCAGCTGTAACTAATCTTTCAGCTCTTCCAGAAGGTCACGTTTTCACCCAAAATGTTGTGTGTTCTCCGTCGCAGTCTTATTGTTTCCTTAATTCCTCGTCTTATGCGGTCGCCCTCGGAACGCCATACGTGCACGCAGCACGTTTAGACCCATGTCACCATTTCTAAACGCGTACAAAATTCTCTCTATATCTTCTGCTTTCCACTTTCCGTCTTCTAATTTCGACATAATCTGATAGCGTAAATCCACTTTTAACATTTTGTGCAATTCGGCGTACTGCTATTTTTCTGACTTTTAAATCATGCAAAATTCTACAATATAAACACTGTATATGTTCAATGGTCCCTGGAAGCCAGTATAATATTTTTTCGCGTGTCCTGAAAAATTTACACAGTGTCTATAAAGTAGTGTTAAAAGTGTTGTTTTGTGTATTTTCCAAAACTTTACCCCCTGTAATGATGGCCCAATAAAGGCATAATAAAGTCGTCCGATATACAACAACACGCAATTTTCTTTTCAGTTTTCGGTAGATATAATACAAAGCATAAACGAAAAAAGTCACTACTAGGTTTTATTCCTGCGATCTCACACTGTAATATCTTGCAACCATATCTTATATCTTCTTGAATAGATCATCACGCGGAAGCGTAGGTATCAAGCGTAGATACTAAGACAAAGAGCACCAAAAGCTTCTGACCGCTCTGCAGTGGAGCACACTTCCTGTTACTGCTCTCGAAACTGTTTCCAGAATACGCTGCCGCTAGAACTTCACACAAATATTATTAGTATTTGGCAGCTGCCTACAGGAGTGTTCGACGTTGAGAAAAACTCTAGATTAAAAACAGGTCCAAATTACGCACATTCCCCTTCCCCGAAACACAAAGCTCTAGACAATAAATAATTGTTTCAAATTATGCCTATGTCTGAAATAGTGGAATAATTAATAAAGATTATAGCAAGTTTGATTTTAAGGATTTAATGATGTGGTCAGCAATGCAACAGTACGTCTTTGGAATTTAGAATAATTTGGTTTAAGTCTGATTTATTGAGGCTGTATGTTTGAATATGTTCCTTCGTTGCTGTGGAAGTTTCCATCCATGCAATAGAAGTTGCCTACTGCGACGGTTGTAAAAGTTGTAAAAGTGTTCAGTCTGCGTATGGCGTTAGCTGCTTTGACTGCTGTAGACCGTAACCTGGTGTTATATAATTTGAAGTTTTCACAGCGACTAAATTTAATAAAATTTTGTCGGACTAGCAGCCGCACCAGGTAATTAAATGGTGAGTGAACCAACGTTTCGAGAACCATCTCTGTCCTCGTCAGTTCCGTGATGATGACAAAGATGGTTCTCAAAACGTTGGTTCACTCGCCATTTAATCACTTCACGCGGCTGTTAGCCCGAGAAAATTATCCTGATGTTGTTCGGTGATTGTAGCGTACCAATACGGAACTGTGTGATGTGTCACTACAGTGACTGGGCTGCTGACTGTATGACAGAAGAATGGAGGTTCGAGCCCCAGTAGGGGAGATTTTTTCTTTTTGTAATCGCATCCAGGTCGACCCCTGGGGTCCACCCACCCTCGTTTCCGGCGGTTACAAGGGGCTCTTTTTCGGCAGTAAATCGGCCAGGGAGTCAAACAGAACACTCATCTCCATATAGTGCTGAACTTAAGAAGGCATGGAGCTGTGCTGCTACTCCCATACGTCTTCATTAATTTAGTTTCAAACTTTTAATCGCCTTTATAAGAACAGTGTGACTACTTACAGTATAGTTAGTGCTGTGCCAAGGATCTGAGGCTAGTCTCACCATGAATGTTGATATGCTTATATATTTGTATATAATGACTATGAGAAATGGAAACGTAATTTATTGTTTTCTGTATATTTCACACTTTACATAAAACGTAACTTAGTGAAGTATCTATAAACATAATCACTTCACAACGGGATGTATACTCGTACATTATATACACCTATATTTCGCGTGACTCACAAAAATTTGTGAAAAATACAAAATAGTTACCACTACTGTTATAGCTTCCAAGGGTATAAGTATAATAAAAAATTAAAGGGAAGAAGGAGCATATGTAAAAGAAGGAAAGAGAGAAAGAAGGAGAAAAAGGACAGAAACCTAAAAAATATGTAAATAAAATTATGGTAGATGTATCCGCTACGTGAAAGCAGTAAGATCTTGCAGAGGTTTAAACCGCCTTCAGAGACACACTGTAATTAATTTCAAATATGTTCTGTAATTGCTTTAACACATCGATAAAACGTCAGTCTTTATATTATATGCCTACGTGACTGCCTTCCTGTGACTGTGATTTACGTTGTAACGCCGTGCTTGTTCAGCAACTTCTCGGACGTATGTGCGTGGCTGGTTAGCCTACTTGACTCTTGAAGGCGGTCTTTATCTTACAGAGCTCGAAAGTATATGGAGTTGCTCTTTTCTTTGAAGCAAGGTAAGGATCAATAAGTCAGACAGGCAGCTATTTCACATGGGTATAGAAAGCCTAGCCAACAACGGCAGATAACAATGTAGTACTGCGTGCTACAGTTTTACTGAAGAATGATTATCTGACTTTTATTTGGAAGGAACCCGGTTACTATCCCGGAGGAAACACTAAATGTTCTGCTTTGATTTCTCGCCATTTCCTTCAGTACCTCCAGACAAACATCATGACAGTATCTGAAGATACGTCACGACGGCGTCGTTACATGTAGACGCTACCTTCCAATTTATTCAGCACCATCCTAAAATTCGACGCTACTTAAAGTGAATTACAGCTTCGTTAAATTAAACACACACAGACGGATAATGGAATAGAGTTTGATTTCATAGTTCGAGTCCCGATTTGAATTATAATACTTATTACTCACTTATGATTTCCAATATCATTAACCAGTATCATTAACTCAATCCGCTGTATTGTAATGTATAACATAACCTCAAAACTCGCATGCTATAATGTGTTAACACTTTTCCCTCTATGTACATAAGTTAATTTTTTTGTGGTGTCATTTACGTATAAACCCGTATGTCAGCTTACATGCTTGTAATGTTGTCCCTGTGTTTAATTAAGCAATACACCATGAAGACTTGTGACAAAAAGACTTATACATTTATGCATTCCTAACTTCGATACTATGTTATGAATGATCAGCTTCACATCCCCGGCAGCTTTACTCCAGTGAAATGAGCACCTGACCATATTAGATTGTAGGCTGTGTGGTCTTGAGAAGCGCACTGACTTCGGTGGAAAAGAATATTTTTTGCCCTTTCTGAAAATATCAAATTTGATTGTACTGGTCATTCAGGTTATAACCTAGACACTAAAATTCAAATCCTGCTTTCAATAAAATAGCAGACTCATTTCTTCATTATCTTTAGTGTTAGTTACTGTTGTATTACCTCAGCTCCTTGATTGCCGCTGTAGATTTACATTGAATCGCTGTTGCCGATCGCCCTTAGTCTGTCTTTCATTTTGCCTATCTCTTGTATACATTACGGCTCGAGTTTTATGGTCACCGATAAATGTTTTTGTGAAATTCTTTATGGATTAATTGTCCTTAAATTTCTTCATATTTTGATAGTTATAACCCCTCTGATATTAAAATTATTGACATTGCAAAAATGCATATTTCTGAGGATGTACGTAACGTTTTGTATGTTTATAGATGTACGTAACGTTTTGTATGTTTATAGATGTACGTAACGTTTTGTATGTTTATAGATGTACGTAACGTTTTGTATGTTTATAGATGTACGTAACGTTTTGTATGTTTATAGATGTACGTAACGTTTTGTATGTTTATAGATGTACGTAACGTTTTGTATGTTTATAGATGTACGTAACGTTTTGTATGTTTATAGATGTACGTAACGTTTTGTATGTTTATAGATGTACGTAACGTTTTGTATGTTTATAGATGTACGTAACGTTTTGTATGTTTATAGATGTACGTAACGTTTTGTATGTTTATGGATATTTCAAAAGTATGCTCTTGTTCACTGTTTGATTCTTTCTTCAGGAAAATGGGATACAGTAACGTGACTTTCAATTGAAAAGTTTCTATGGAATTATTCACTATAACGTAGGCCGTGAAGTTTGTATGGTTACTTTTACTACATATTTATACTTCAACCAAAAATGTGTTCTGTGCTTTCGCTAGGCTTGTTGGTTATGAAATTAGAGAATTCTTGAAAGGTTTCAGATTCTCACCTACTTTCCTACTATTTATTTCTGATCCGTTCGTCGTAGGGAATGAAGAATTGAATGGCATATGCTATTCTTACACAGAGCATTAAAGCAAACTTACAGTTTTTTTTAAGTTTGCTTGCTTTCGGTATATGACTGTTCCTGTAGGTAAACAAGTACCAAGCTACACTGCTTCAGATCCCAGAAAAAAATTCTTTGTCTTCATCACCGTAGGAAGTCCAAGTAGAATGTAGTTTTTCTAATATAGAATTCATAGCTCTTCGAAATTTTGAAACACCATACCAGCAACAAATGACGTTAACATTTTACAGTGCAGTGGTTAGTGTAAGTGTCATCTGCGGCAACCAGTGGTTAGTGTAAGTGTCATCTGCGGCAACCAGTGTTTAGTGTAAGTGTCATCTGCGGCAGCAGTAAGTCGGCAGTTTGC
Organism: Reticulitermes speratus; assembly: GCA_021186555.1. Taxonomy (NCBI): domain Eukaryota; kingdom Metazoa; phylum Arthropoda; class Insecta; order Blattodea; family Rhinotermitidae; genus Reticulitermes; species Reticulitermes speratus. The sequence continues at coordinate 4,780,343 of JAJKFL010000031.1, read as the reverse complement.
AGTCTCACTGTGTTTATGTGTTTTGTGTGGCTCTCAGAACAGCAGTTATTTCTTTAAACGAAATTAACAGCTTTGTGTTTTTAATGAAAACTATGCATGTTTTCTCTGTGACAGGAACTCCGTTCTTAAATATTTGAGATGTGACAATGTGTGCTTCCAAGTGTTAACAGGTACATCTTGATTTCATGCTCTCTAAATACAGAGTATACACAAAAGAATGGTGCGGTTTCAATGGTGAATAAAGGTAAACCGCACCATTCTTTTGTGTATACCCTGTATATGTTTCTTTAGTAAGAGAATTGTTAATACAATGCTGGTCTATTAAAACGACTATGACATAAAGATTGCTTTCTTCTTGGATGTGATGTCGTGTAGCTTGGTAGATAGATATCAGCGTTTCGGTTGTGTGGGCTGCCTCCATCTTCATGTTATTAAATATCTTCTTCACGTCATGATACGCTATCTTTCTTTGTTGATATGTATGTCACGTGACTGGTAATAATTACGAATAGGAACACAAAACTGCAAAAATTGAATTTATGTTGGGGAGGTATTGCAGTGTCCTTATTTTCCGAATAAATTATTCTAAATAGCAACACTGCTAAATGCGAACTGTTTTTCTCTAATATTTAGTATGGTAGTGTAAATAAACCTGCATTTTCCGAATTTTTTCATTTATTGAAGTTGGTTATTTTGAGGAAGTTTTTTTAAGTCACAATTTAAATTCCAGCAGCCTTTATTCTAGTATACTCGTATGTGAATAGATGGCTGACTAAAGTATAATTTTTGAGTTCAAATTATAATATGTAAATACGATTGAATTTGCGGTTACATATTTTTACTTACCGCAAATCAAAATGGTCAAATTGACATATAAAATGACAAACGACTCAAAAGGAACGTACATGTACTCCACTGGAGTGCATACTTCTACTTGCCTGTCCAAGCAAATGCAGGATTGTGCCCCAAATTATGCCAGAACATTTCTCGCACATTCTTTCCAATGCATTATTCACTAATCATCCACAACGTACCAATTCAACTACTGAAACGTTTGTTAATACTAAATCAAAATAAATATTTACCTTTACAGATTTTAGCACCGACTTGATCTCTGTCTAACAAAAAATAAATCGTGTATGAGAAGTGAAGACAAGACAAAATAAACACATACAATTAAGTTAGCTATGAACCTAGAAGGATGAATCAGGACCGCTTATTAATTCTCCCTTCTTGCCTCTGGACGCGTTCCTTTGTTCCGATAATGATAATCCAAATTCCAGAAGAAGCCATGATGGCCGAGAGGCGCCCTTCCCTCATTGATTAGCTGGTGTGGAGCTTTCCTCGACAGTTTCCCGTGGTGGTCGCTACGGCCTATTGACGCTAGCGTCGTGTGGTTGAGAAAACGCAGTCTTCCATGCCATTGATTCTTACATGGACCGGGCCGTATTACACTAGACGCGGTTTGTTAGGAACCGCACTGAATTATGTGCGTCATTTTAAGCGAGAAATTTGCAGCAAGGGAGGAGCGAGATACGCCCGTGAAAGTGCGTGAGAACTGAAGTACGCATTATACAGATTAAGGCAGTTCTTGAGGAGCACATAACCGTTCATCTGATTAGGAAATTCCGTGCCTTTTGTGAAACCCGTAGTGTCAGTATTGTTTGGAATGAGCTTGACACTGGACTTTCATCTGATTTACGTGAGTCCGGTCAACACTATAACTCTTCGATTTACTTAACATTAGTTTTAATATTATCCTCTCATTCACTATATGTGTTTCCAAAGGCATATTCGCTTCGGGGTTTCGAACTAATATTTTATATGATTAGCGTCTCACCGCGCGTGCTACTGTCCTGTCCATCTCATTCTCCTTCATTTGTTCATCGTAATAACCGAGAATAATATCGTCTGAGATGTGACGTCATGTAGTCTCATATATATTTATTAGCGTTTCGGAGAAGATACTGTCCGTAACTTCAGAGCAATTGCGGTGTCATGTTGCCGCGCAATGCCAGTAGCTGGCACCACATTCCATCAAATTACTCAAAATGTGTACCGAACAAACTGGCTCGGCGGCATGGTTTTGGCTTTTATACTGGAGGTGCCACTTTCAAATATCGCCTGAGACGCCGACTTTCTTGACTGAGGTTTTTCGTAATCTTCCTTAGTCACTCCAGACTAGTTCTTGGGTTGTACCTCACACTGTGCCACGACTGCCTCCTTTATTATCATTCATTGTGTAACGTCATGTTTGGATGTACATAGTGCGAAGCACTAACAGCGTCTTTAAATAAGATAGATAAATAAAATATATTTTGTATCCACACACATAGATACATACATACATACACACATGCATACACACACATACACACGTACATACATACATACATACATACATATCTACATACATACATACATGCATACATACGTACGTACGTACATACATACATACATACATACGTACGCACATACATACATACATACATACATACATACGTACGTACGTACGTACATACATACATACACACATACACATACATACATATATACATACATACATACGTACACACACATACACACATACATACATGCATACATACACATACATACACACTTGCATACATACACATACATACATACATACATACATACATACATACATACATACACATACATACATACACATACATACATACATACATATATACATACATACATACTTACATACATACACACAACCATACATACATACATACATACATACATACATACATACATACATACATACATACATATACAGGGAATACACAAAAGAATGGTGCGGTTTCAATAGGAATCACTATTGAAACCGCACCATTCTTTTGTGTATGCCCTGTATACATACATACATACATACATACATACATACATACATACATACATACATACACACACACACAACCATACATACATATATACATACATACATACATACATACACAATCTGTACATTTACACACGCCCCTCTCAGTCCACGCTGTGTTGCAGGCTACACCTCAGTTTGCTTCAACACTGACTGTCTGATGTGCAGCAGTGTCTTGAGAGCTCGCGGTGTAGTGTAATGTGCGAAGGGCGGGGCTAGTAAGGGATGAAAGGGAATACAGAGAGGGGAGAGGAGACTGGAATATCTTGGTGATGTCACAGGTAAAATGGTGGATATTATAGGTACCAGTAGCCGCAAGTCCTCTTGTTATGCTGCTGTAGGCTTATTGAGAACTTTATATGATGCTGCGTAGTTAAAAGTAGTTTAAATGTAATACGTTAAAAATTCATATTGAGTAAATCAGTGGGCCTCGTAATCAGTAACAAGAACTGTATTTACACTTAAAGAAATGAAAGTTCCTATAACAGAAAGGAAAGTAAGATTTAACTGAAGTATACTCTTGATGTAGATAAGTCGTTTTGAAATAACTACTGTTAACGGGATAAATGTATTTGTTATTCACAATGTACTTTTTTGTGGTGAAGGGCCCCGCAGCAGATGCTACGGACGCACCGCAGCCTTGAGGCTTATTGTGCAACTCTGTGATGAAGATATTAGTTTTTTTTCATTTTTCCGTGTAATGGAGCACCGGTGGAATGAAATTGTCACGGGAAAACCGAAGTACTGGGGGGAAAAAAATCCCACATGGATTGACCCCTGGATTTTTTTTTTCATTTTAACCATTTTTATTCCTGAACCAAATTTCAAAGACAATTTACGTTTTACACGTTACGATACATACTGTGTTAACAAAACGACATGTTGGTCTAAGCTACTAAGGCGTTATTTTCACCTCGAGACCATTTCTCAAAAATTTCAACGTAAACCATTCGCTGTTTCGCAACTGGTCATCCGTCTTACCCCTGATCAGAACTCAGGAGAGCAAAGATATAATAATCCTCCTACACCATGTCACAGTTCATTGTGGCTCAATGTCACTTTGTCAAGCAAACTTACTCACTCCTTGCCAATATTTACAGCACAAGTCACACTATTGCTTGGATCGAACCCGGACCTCCGCGGTGAGAGGCCGACGACTAACCGCCTGAGCCATGGCACGGCCTTCACAATGTGCTTTCAGGCGTAAGACATAAAATCTGAGAATACTATTTTATACATTTTACTCAGCAATGTGTCACGTAACCAGAGATATAACACAAACAATGAGATCAGCGATTTCCTTCATATTATGTCTCATCTGCGTAACACTTCAAACCTCTATATTTTTGCGACACAGTTTATGTATGTCTTGTGACTGTCAAACCAAACAGCCATTGTCTCGCTATACATCACTAATATTTGCTCTTTATAATAGACAATCTCAGTGTTTACTGTGAGGTATAAACGTACTTCTATTTTTTGCTTTTATGTAATTTATTCTGTATTTATTTTTATTTATTTATTTAAGACGTTCCCATAAAATTCATGCTTCATATTTGAAGCTGAAGTCAAGCATTATTATTATTATTATTATTATTATTATTATTATTAGGCTTCATATCGGTGTGTGCATATTGGTGTCTGGTGTGTTGCTGTGCGATTATATTGTGTACATATTGGTGTCTGGTGTGTTGCTGTGCGATTATGTTGTGTGCATATTGGTGTCTGGTGTGTTGCTGTGCGATTATATTGTGTGCATATTGGTGTCTGGTGTGTTGCTGTGCGATTATATTGTGTACATATTGGTGTCTGGTGTGTTGCTGTGCGATTATATTGTGTGCATATTGGTGTCTGGTGTGTTGCTGTGCGATTATATTGTGTGCATATTGGTGTCTGGTGTGTTGCTGTGCGATTATATTGTGTGCATATTGGTGTCTGGTGTGTTGCTGTGCGATTATATTGTGTGCATATTGGTGTCTGGTGTGTTGCTGTGCGATTATGTTGTGTGCATATTGGTGTCTGGTGTGTTGCTGTGCGATTACATTGTGTGCATATTGGTGTCTGGTGTGTTGCTGTGCGATTATGTTTCCTATATACTTGTATATTTGGAGTATATTCAAACATGCTGTTAGTAAGTAATGCAATATCGTGTCGAATAATTGGACTATAATGGAGTCTAAGGAATGGTGAAGGATGTTGTTGTGGCCTATTTTGGGATTTTTGTACATTTACTGATAAAAAGCGTGGAAAACCTCAACCAGGATATCCTGTGTCCAGGATGAGATTCAATGGCGACATGAGATCTGCGCTTTTCTGGGATATTGCGCAGCGTTGAGTGGTAGTTGTGTACCGACGTTTCGGGATAACCTATCGGTCCCATCTTCAAGGGTCAAGAACTCTTCTAGACTTTCTTTTTGGACTTCTTGACCCTTTAAGATGGGACCCGATAGGTTATCCCGAAACGTCGGTACAAAACTACCACTAAACGCCCTGTTCTGGGATATTGCGCAGCGTTGAGTGGTAGTTGTGTACCGACGTTTAGGGATAACCTATCGGTTTCATCTTCAAGGGTCAAGAACTCTTCTAGACTTTCTTTTTGGACTTCTTGACCCTTTAAGATGGGACCCAATAGGTTATCCCGAAACGTCGGTACAAAACTACCACTAAACGCCCTCTTCTGGGATATTGCGCAGCGTTGAGTGGTAGTTGTGTACCGACGTTTAGGGATAACCTATCGGTCCCATCTTCAAGGGTCAAGATCTCTTCTAGACTTTCTTTTTGGACTTCTTGACCCTTTAAGATGGGACCCGATAGGTTATCCCGAAACGTCGGTACAGAACTACCACTAAACGCTGCGTAATATCCCAGAAGAGGGCAGATCTCATGTACATCACGGCGGAAGCCTGAAATCACGCAATGAAGACATGTTGCGAGCACAGTTCCGAAGTGTTACGGCTTTAAGCACCGTGTTTCTTACAGCACTTCTTGCGAGGTTATCACGACTTGTCTGTATTCAGATGATAGTAACTTTTGTCCCCACAAATATTTAAATAAGAACACAGGTTACTGTGCCTACAGAACAAGGAATGCCAACCTAAAATGTGAGGATATTTAGTGTTCCCACATTGGTGTTGCGATAGATTATCAGTTGACAAGACGTAACATCCCACAGGATTTGAATCTTTTGTTGTTTAATAAGTGACTTTATAAGTTTAAAGATATATGACTCATGTAGTGTAGAGCCCATATATTTACTTGACATCATCAAGTTGCCGTCTTTTATTCGTAAATACGAGATATTTAAATTTAAACATTACTCTTGTATTAATTATAGCTTTAAATTCTCGTCTTCTCTTGCCTTTTGAATATCTACACTTTTTAATCCCATCGCAACAAAGCGCATGCGCTTTTATCGCCATGGTATTATGTGGATTGGGACGTAATGTTAAAAGCAAGCATCAAATTAATGAATTGATTGTAAGCGGAGACAGGACACGTGTCTGACAGACTGGGGTCCTTATCAGGCCGACAACACACGTGCATATGATAACGGTCGCGATGACACCCGATACCGTTTTCACGTCATCTCGTCATTATTAAAATCCAGTTGCACTTCACTCGGCCGGTATAGGGTGGCTCAGAAAATGTTACACAATAATTGTTTTAAAAATTAGCCTTTTGGTTCTTTTTCGTGACTGTTTATACGAAAGAAAAAGCAGAAATTTAGGCCTAATGTAGCTTAGGGGTAATATTGTAAATGTATATACCATTCTCTGTTCTGTTGCTTAAGAGAAAGATGGAGGAAAATTGTAGGAAACGACTAAGGAAATTGTAGGGAGCACAAAAAGAAAAGTAAGGAAAATAGGAAGAAATTTGGCTAAGAGATAAAAATAGAATAAACTGAAGAAATAAGTCAGTAAGCATAAAGGGACAGCGCGAAATATACTGTAAGATAAGTGAGAAAGAGGAAAGGGAAGATAAATAGTACGAAATGCTCGTAAGAAGAAGAAATGAATCACGACGGAAAGAAAAAAATAAACAATGAAGAAATCAAGAAAGAATTATACGTGTAATGAAATAACGTGAAGATAAACGTTGAAGAAAGGAAAATAAGCAAATAGAGAGAGGAGAAGGAACCCTAACAGGCGGTATTAAAACAGAATTTTTCAGGATGTGGCGATGTTAAATAACTGAAACAGAGCAGGCAGTGTCTGACGGTGGGCTTTTGTTGTGAGAGATAAACATTGGAGGTACGCAACAGCTGAATTTAGTGAATAGTTGACTGTCCACTGTTCATTATACAACACAGAGACGAATAAATGTGCCTTAGTGACTTTAGTTAATTTTACGGAGAGGTACGAGGAAGATAGCTGTTCAACACTTTAAGTATTGAGCACGTGACTGACCTTATTGTCGCTGAGATTTTAAGGGAGAAGAGTAATGCTGAGTGACAGTATTAGAACATTGTGTAGCAGAATCAGCTGAAAGAAACTCCAGCTGTCTGTCTCATCACACATCTCAAAATTATTCAATTGAACAGAGTCTCTGTTGAGAAGCTAACACTTGCTGAACTTGTCAAGAAATGACCATCATTTTATGAAACCCAAAGTTCATTACCGTTTTCACAAACGCCCGATATTGATTTATATCCCCAGCCACATCAACCCAATCCACACTCCTCTGCCTTATTTCTTTATAAAGTCCTTTTAATACATCCTCTCATCTACACCTAGGTGTTGCAAGTGATGCCTTTTCTTCAGGTTTTCCCCACCAAAATTCTCTATGCATTTTCATTTTTTTTACCATGTCTGACATATGCCTCATTCCTTTATTTACCTTGATTTTATAATCCTAATAATATTTATCAATGATTACACATCAGAAGGATTTTGTAATGAAAACAATTTTAATTCTGATTGCAGTAACATGATTTCCTTAAGCCCATATTTTACACAACTGCTTTACAGCCGAGCCGGGATCTTCCACACGCTCAGCGTAACAGATAACCAGAATTCATGAATTATATAGAACACATACGCAGCAATTTCACATAGCAAAATCACTCTTTGCCCTTTAAAAATGTAATTTCCCCACCATAAAAATATCGTATGCTCTCCCCCTTCCTTTACACGTTTTTAAAGCACTATACTTTATACCACACATGTATCATTCTACCCCCATTCCAGTAATCCCTTTTCTCATCCCCCAACCCTAATAACACTCCATATGAACCATACATTTTCCGACAGTCCATCCACCCCCTCTCCATCCTCACGAAAAACACTCCCCACTATAAAATCCTCCCATTCCACTCCATCATCATCATCATATAATACTAGCTCAACACTCGTAATCCAATTTTAGTCTCCCACAGCAGCCCCCCCCCCCCCCAGACCTGAATTCCCCCCATGCAGGGACGCAGGGAACAATCTAATCACAATTTTGCAGCCGGTAGGCGGACATCAAAATGTCACTGGTCAATTGAAACGCAGTGCAACAGCTTCACTGGGGATATGAGGCCAGTAGGGGGGTTGGGATTGGAAATCCAGAGGCAAGAGGGTGAGTTTGCAGCGCAAGCAGGGGTTGTTCCAACACTTGTTGGCGCATTATTTTAATTGGATCGCTCTCATCCCGAGAGCAGCATCTATTCCTCTGGGAGACCTTGCAATCTATTGAGGGCGCAGTACATACCGAACGACTGTTCTACCTGCCACGCATGCAGTCATGACGGGCTTAAAGTAAACTTGACGCCGTGTCCGCCGCATTCCGTCAGAAATGTTGTGTGGCCTCAGTGGCCTCCACGTTTTCACCTGACATGACCAAATAATACGGATAATGTCGGACTTTCCTGTTTTGAAATTACTTCACTACCAACGGAAACGGGGCACGCGGTGGCGTAGTTGGTTGAGGCACTGCTCTACAGGCCGGAAGTCGCGTGTTCGATTCCCGATGGTGTCATTGAAATTTTTCGTTGACATCGTTTCGGTCGCACTGTGGCCCTGGGGTCGACTCAGCCTCTAACAGAAATGAGTACCAGGAGTATTTCCTGGGGGGTAAAGGCGGCCGGTGCGTAGGGCTGACAACCTTATCGCGTTCATGTGCCGATTGTCTATAAATCTGGGAGCCTCAACCTCTGGAACCCTAAGGGCCTGTCCAGGCCTGTAATGGGATTGCTTTACCTTTACATTTTACCAACGGAAACACCAGGCAGGTTCGTGTGGCTGTAATGACGCAAACTTTGATCCGGCAAGATGCCTAGTTTACACTTGGGGATTCTTCTCGCTCTTCTTCATTCTGTAGGCCTGCATTGTCACGCTTACAGACCTATATTAGCTTCATAACCGGGCCCACGGCGAGGTACTTGCAAGTTTGCCCTTTATAATTATTTCCCAATTTATTTGGCGCTATATAATATTTGCAATTGGAGCAGTGTCTGTAAGTAACCGTAAAAATAAATTATTTAGCAATCAATTTTTTTTCATTGCTCGACAGCCCTAATGGGCCTAGGCCTCCTCACTATTGAGATTTCCGGATCTCCCTCAGTCAAACACACCACACTCGGTAGGACTCCTCTAGACGAGCGACCAGCCCGTCGCAGAAACCTCTACCTGACAAAACACAACACTCACAAGACTCAGACATCCATGCCCCCGGCAGGATTCGAATCCGCAATCCCAGCAAGCGAACGGTCGCAGACCCACGCCTTAGACAGCGCGGCCACTGGGATCGGCAACAGTCAAATGTACCTGGTCAAAATCGTACGCATAGACACTTGTCGTTATGTTGCTGTACTGCAGGTGAAGCTTCATGGGTTCAATAACCTTCCAAAGTTAATGTCTTTCGTCCCATAGCCTCTGTAATTCAGTACGTTGAACGAACTTTCATTTAGTTAATCAGAACAGCTGAACTTTATCATATGGGCGTTTGTGTCTACATAAAGCGTATTCAAGGACTTTATGCGTCTCACCTTCACCAATAAGTGACGCTGCCTATATGTCACCTTACCAATTAGTGACGTGCCTCAATGCGTCCACCTTCACCCAAGTTAAGTGACGCTGCCTCATATTGCGTCTCACCTTCACCCAAGTTAAGTGACGCTGCCTCATATTGCGTCTCACTCACCATTAGTACCTCCATTGCTCTCACCTACACCAAGTTAAGTGACGCTGCCTCATATTGCGTCTCACCTTCACCCAAGTTAAGTGACGCTGCTCATATGCGTCTCACTCACCCAGTTAGTGCGCTGCTCATTTCGACACAGTCAAGCCACTGAAGCAGTTAGTCTGATTTGGTAGTTCTTGGCTAACAACAGGACCGGTGTTCACACTCATTTAGCTTACTAATTACTGTCATGAAATTTATGTTAACGATTCATAACAGGGATTTTTCGATCAGTGGAACAGCAGATAGTGTCTTCGTAAGTCAGAGTTCTGGAAATTAAATAACGAAGACAATTAAACAATGCTGGTATTTCATAGATAGACCTAAATATATCTTGAATATCAGATGATAAAATGAGAAAATCAATGATGGCTCTAAAATTGCTGTGTATATACGAGTAGTATATATATATATGATTTCTACATAATGGCACATTACGACATAATCATACGATAAACAGCGCTGAGCTATAAAGAAACCGTATTGAAATAATACAACGAAAATTTCAAAGTACTGTTATTTTTAAGTTATAATTGGTTTTGTTGTTACCCCTTATCACATTTAGTAAATGCAGTTGAACTCGGTTATAACGTCATGAAAGGGTCTGAATATTTTGTGTCGTTATAACCGAGGAGTGTAATGTTATGGTTAACAGTGACGAATTAATTGGTACCACAGAATTCTGACTGGATAGGCGAGGTGTCGTATAAACCGATGTCGTTATAACCGGGTTCTACTGTATTTAATTTTTTTTTTGGAAACTTTGTAGACGTGCAGGCATATTAATTGTGTCGGTAAGCAAAATATGCACCATTCAATTCAGCAGAACGCCTTTTGTCTTAAGTATGAGTTAGAAACGTGAGACTTATCAATTAAAGTGTTGTGAACGTTTGCTTTGGGGGGAGGAGGAGCAGTGACCAGCGTCTGTCACAAAAGGCTCTGACTATTGAATCCGCTGGGAGATCCACTTGCTGCAGTTAAATGGAATAGCTGGTCGGACAACTTAATTAGCTTCCATTTCGTAAAGCAACAGAGTTTTCGTATAATGAATAGTGAGATATCCCCTCGTTCTGTTTGGTATATTTCATCTTCCATCTTTGAGGTCTAAAATATTGGAGTATGAAGCAATACTCTAGTTTCATCTTATGCGTTATGTCAGTGAGAAACTTGGGTTTTAAGGGCGATAACATAACCGCAAAACCGCTTATTACCTTCGTCATATCCGTCGTATGTCCGCAACTATCAGCGGATCTCCCACTGGACGGATTTCCCTGAAATTTGATATTGGGACTTCTATGAAAATCAGTCCATAAAACCCAAATTTGGATTAAATCGGGCAAGAATATCGGGCACTTTACATGAAGACCTAACTGCCTTTTATTGTTACCGGCTTCATTATGGTGCCACAGATGCGCTCTCTTCTGTGAAATGCTGTCGAGTTCTTAGGATAGCCCAGGATGTATAAACGTTACGCGAACGCGCCACAGCGTTCGGTTATACGTGCATTGACTACCTTGGGGAACAAAGTGATGCGGAGAATATTAGGACATAAGAAAGATAACAATAAATGTAAAAATATAACAGAGGAAAAGGCACCGTCGATCGCAAGTATGGATGTTTATAACGTATATGGGAAATTTGCTTAAAACATATTTCGGCCGAAATGGGCCATCTTCAGTAATACACATATCAAAATATGCTAAGAAGAATTACTGAATTGTCAGTTCTTTGAATTTAAACAAATCTCATTTTTGCACTTAAACATGTTATATTGAAGGGTAATTAGTGTGTATATAGATGTAGGTTGTATTGTAGACTTCGTGGAAAGTAGATAGGAGAACTTTCCTCTGAGCAATTACCTCGATTACATGGGTTAAAAATGAACAAATTGCTCAGAGAAAAATTCTCTTATCTACTTTGCGCGAAGTCTGCTATAAAACCTACATCTATGTACACTTTAATTACCCTTCAATATAAAACGTCTAATTACAAAAATGAGATCTCATTTCAATTTCACACAACTTATAGTGTAATAATTCTTCTTAGCATACTTTTGTATGTGTATTACCTGAAGAGCCGATCGCAGTGGCCGCGCGGTCTAAGGCGTGGGTCTTCAGCCTCTCGCTTGGTGGGATTGCTGGTTCGAATCCCGCCGGGGGCATGGATGTCTGTTGTGAGTGTTGTGTGTTGTCATGTAGAGGTCCCTGCGTCGGGCTGATCACTCGTCCAGAGGATTCCTACCGAGTGTGGTGTGTCTGAGTGTGATCGTGAAGCCTAGACAATGACGAGGCCCTGGCCTACTAGGGCTGTCCTGTCACAAAAAAGATTACCTGAAGGTGACCCGTTTCAGCCGAAACATGTTTTAAGCAAATTTCCAGTGTGCTTGATAAGAATCCTTACTTGTGCTCGAAGGTGACTTTTCTTTATCATTATTATCACAACGCTGTGAATCAAGTTAAAAAAGTATACGAAAATTTCGTTATGACAAAGTCAAAATTGTTTACTTATCACGTGATAATTTTAGAAAGATTAACTCAAGAATAATAATAAATAGGCATGTGTTGTACACGAGAAACACAAGAAAGTACGTCATATAGTCTCGGCAATTGAGAGAGTCGTTAAATAATTCACTTTAGAGAACAAGAAAGGCGCGCGTTAGTATGGGCCAAAAGACAATATCATAGGAGCCCCACTCGTTCATATAAAGATATTAATATCTGTATCGCAAAAGTAATATGTAAAATTGTGGCCTGAATTCTATTAACTTGTTTCGGCAAACAGGTAAAATTTTGGGTTCCATAACAGCAGGAAATTTGTTGACCAAATGAATGACAATAGCCCTGTCGAAAAGTTGGAATTTAGGCATATAAAGGTTTCTTTTTCACTTCAGGGTTTAGACAATCAAGCCTGTCCCATCTTCACATACTTACTCCATCTTGTCATTCTTGCTCAGTTTAGGTTTTATGTGAAATTTAAGGTTTTTACAGCGGATATGATGGCGATCGTGCAACTTCATATACGAGTAGAGTACCGACGTCTTGGGCAAGCTTAATGCCTCGTCTTCAAGGACGTCCAGGATTGTCTGTATTTTTCATAATCCTTTCTGTCCATATGGTCCACCCACATTTGTCAATGTTGATCTCTTTTTCGTTTTGCTGATTTTGTCATTCAGCACATATCTAGTCCCTTATGGAGAAGAGTTTAAAATAGGTCTAATCGTCATAGACCTTAGTGATGCATATGTTTTATGTATTTCATCAGTTTATGTATTTGATATATTTCACCAGTTTTGTTTTTTGTGATGAGTCGTGTTGGGTGAACATGACAATTCAAATTGAGGTCCATGCATTACATCTAGTACGAATTAAAATTGTCTGACAACAGAGATAACTCACCAAAATGAAAATGACATATTCATATAGATGTTTTTTTCTGCAACACTAGATAGATATTCACATGAAATTTAAAACATTTGTATGAAAAGTACTGCAATTAGCCTATATTTTAAATATTCTAACAATTTTAATTGAAAACATTGTATTTTGACTGCACGTGTGCACATCTATAACAGAATCTGCCATTGTTGTATTCCTTTGTTGGAGACCTCCGTGATGATAGTGCCTAAACATATAGGAGGCACATTGTAAATTGACAAATGATTGTTTATTGTTAATTGTGCAGTTGTTGGATTAAATTCTGTATAAAATAGGACTTTTCCATCAACACAGAAGAACAAAAGAAGACAAAATTCCTTTAAATTTAAAATTAAGTGTTTAATGTTCTGTTACACCTGTCGTGATCGTAAGTCTTACGTCACACGTCTCAAACACGTCATTGTCGTAAGTCTGCCGTGCAATAATTGGCAGAGTATAAATAGAACAGTTACAGCAAAAAGGTATCAGCCTACGCTTTCTACGACGGGGTGTTTATCCATAGTTCCGGTACAGAAGTAAATTAGTTTTTACTCAAGCTTCTGTGAAAATTGCACTTGAAATATATTATACTTCCATTGGTATTTTAGAAGACATCGTTGGTTTGTCTTCTGCAGACAAAAAAGATGAAAACAAGACAGAAGACTAGAGCAGAGCTTTTTTCCATCATATGCAGGGGAATGGGTGATAAAGGGAGGAAAACAAAAAGGAAACATTTTAAGTTCTTTCTCTTTTTTATATTTGTGGTTCCGTTACTTGACCGCAGTGGCGCTGGCGTCACACCGGAAGTACACCAGCTTAACGTGGAGTTGGCACGCTGATTCGAGTCGATACTTCATTGTTTTCCCTCCAGCGACTTTCTCCAAGACGCCGATTGGGGTGGGAGGAGCGTCATTATCCTCGAAACGGAGTCAGAGTGGAACAATATGGGCATAAAACTTAAAACCCACTAGGAAACTTCTCTTAATACTTTTCCATCTTTTTTATGTTATCTCTTTTAGTTTCATTTCCCTTTTATTTTCTTGGTGATATAAGACTCTTGGACTTGGCTTCCAAAGAAGTGGAATTCCAGCTTAAATGTCTCCTCGCATTCGAAGCTCAGACAATTTTTAGGGATGAATTGGAAGGTAACCTTAAAGGAAACATCTGAAATGCAACAAAAAAATTTTTGCTGCAGAAAAACACAAATATAATTCACTTAGTGGTGAAGCAGATGACTTCTCATTCAGAATAAACCGGGTTCTAATCTGGATGGACTATCTGTAATGATCAATGAACAAATATTATGCCCACAATTTTGATGAGTGTTCTACGGAGATGGTTTTTATACATCTTTGTAGGCAAGAAGTGGGCTGTTTGGATTGTTCTATAGCTGGGGACCTTTCAGATTCCATTTACGACCTTCATGACTTGAACGCATAATGGAGAAATATTTTCCTTCTCCAGGTTTCATTTTCGAAACTGTTTTGAAAGAAAATATATTTTGGGATGTACATTAGATGTTGCTAGGAGAATCTAATTGTAAAATACGTCGATTCAGTATAAAAGGCTGTTTTACATGAAACTCGAATATAACTAATGACGGTCAACAAAAATGGGTCTTAGTAAAGCCAGTTATAAATATGTGACGCGAAACATCGCAAATGGTATACTGACTAGGCCGTGGGCTGCGAGACGGTCCAATCGTCTATCTTTGCCGGTATAAATGGGAGAAATTTCCCTCCTACACGATCTCCAGAACGGCTCTAGGGCCCGCCTAGCCTCCTATTCAGTGAGTACAGGGTGTTCCTTTTTGGGATTAAATTGGTCAGGCCGTGAAAATTATCAATCGCCTACATCTAGTGCCGAGACTAAGAAGGCACAAGGCTTATACTTTCACCTTCCTACATATCTTCGTCCCGTAGCGTGGCACATGGACCACGTTACTTGTTCTGGAACAAAATGTATTTGATATGAAACTTCCAACTTTATCTGAAAAATTGTTTTCCACCTTATCAGCATTTAATTAATTTGGAGGAAATTTTTTTCTGCCATGCGCTGAAAATTCTCTGCTATTTCTTTTTCTGCACAATAAACTTGTGTTTACTATTAACTAATTTAAAGTTTTAGAATTCAGTGTTTCCTACATGTACTACCATATTTAACACTAAAATCGCTTAATTTTGAGCACTGAATTGTACGTAACCTTGATGACCTTTGTCCTCAATAAACAGCGACATATTCCCCAATTAGTTTCATGAGCCGAGACTTGATACTGGACAGGGACCGTGTTCGCTGATGTAGCAAACATGTCTGTAAGTGTAATTCGCGTTTCTCTTATTCCTCAAACTATGAAGGCAATACAGCGTACATAATTTTATGAACACGTCCGGAAAATACGAATAGTCTCTTCTGATATGTATTTTACCTTTCCTTTCTTGCATCATTGGGTTTGATTCCTGATGGGGTCTTTGGGATTTTTCTGTGACTTAATCCTTCCGGCCGCCTTATGGCCCTGGAGTCGACTCAGCCCCTAACAGAAATGAGTACCAGGGATGTCTCCTGCGGGTAAAGGCGGTTAGTGCTTAAGGCTAACATCCCTACCACCTTCATGTGCCGTTTGTGTAGAAATTCTGGAGCCTTCAACTTCCTGGAGCCCTAAGGGCCTGTCCAGACCTGTATAGGGATTGCTTTACCTTTACCTTACTCATACATCTATATCGTCAAGTCCAGAACACCTCTTGGGCTCAACCAAGTACACTCGCCGGTCAATACCACCGGCCCTTTCTTCGGGAATAAAATTCTCTTCATGAAGGTAATAACTCTTCTACTTTCAAGGTTTATAATATGATGAAGTGTACTTACACGCTGTCACAGTTTACAGCATGACGCTATGGCATATATTTTGAACTGGCCAAGCAGTAACCATCGAGGCATTGGCCTAATGTGATTGCAATGAAAGGTTTTATATCAATAGAAATTGAATTGAGGATTCAAAAATTGCTTCGAATTTGTTGTTACAGATGTAGAGAACACGAGAGTAGAAATGGGCCATTCCGAGGAGTAGAACCCCGATGTGAGTGACAGAGGAGAACAGAGGAAAACGCAGTTATAAAAGCGGGAGTAACTAGGCGTCATTATCCTAGAAATGTGAGTCATAGAACACTGAGTGTGAGTAGTGGAAAACACTGAGTGGAGTAGACACTGGTGTGAGTAGAACACTGAGTGTGAGTAGAACACTGGTGAGTAGAACACTGAGTGTAGAACACTGAGTGTGAGTAGAACACTGAATGGTCAGTAGCCTACTGGGCCTGATATGAGTAGGGAACGTATACATAAATGATCGCAAAAGATAAATGAAATAAACATATAAATATTGACGAAACTGTAAATATATTAAGAATGAATTGATATAACATATTTCAATACAAATCTAGTAGTTTATAGCAAGGGAAGACTTTGTAACAATGCCGTCAGTGGAATTAATACGCTACGGGATGGACATCTGACGAACCGGGGTTGGATTGCTGGTAATAGATTTTTCTCTTTTCCAAAGCGTCCAGAATCTTTCATTGGGCCACCCAACCTCGTAACCAAAGAATATCAGAGTCTCCTCCCCGGGGCAAAGTGACCATTGCTTGAAACCGCTCACTTACTTCTATGTAGTGTGGCGGATAATATTGCGAGGTGCCATGCTGTACTTCTCCATACTCATTCATGACGTAGTGCTTAATGAAACAGAAGGCAACTGTCATTTGTGCAAGGCTCCTTGTGCACAAATTCGAAGTGTAGCTGTATTGAAATAGTGTATTAGAACTCCGTCCATACCTCATGGAAAGCTTAATGCTTTTCTATTAAAAACCCCCCGTTGCTTGTTGCTGTTAAGGAAAAAATTAACCCCTGATTATTAAGAAAGTCTTTAAAAAAATAATGTACAGACACAGTGAAGATAATTTTCCTAAAACGGAGTAATAATAATAATAATAATAATAATAATAATATAATAATTCTAGTTTCTGTCTCGCAAGGGACCTCAGTGCATCTTCATTACAAAGAATATTTAAAGCATCATATGCAATTCATAAATGTATTATTTAGGCAAAATTCAGGGCGCATTAAAATTAAAGCAGGTGCACAGTGATAAGTCTGTGTGCCACCCATCTCTCTTACAAAACATTACTGACTTTGTCCACATAATATATTTATTAGTTTCATTTGTTTTCAGAACGGGGAAAAAATATTTCCCTACACGGCCGTAATTGGCTGGAGATACAGTGTGTTCTTCTAGAATATGCTAAATTGTTATTATTATTTTTATTAACTTCAATTTTCAAGTGCTGGAGGTTTAATCTGCTGTTTGTGCTTAGAAAAAGTCGAGTAGGTGTACACCATATTTGATTTAATTATTGTCTTTACATATGAGAACACCAATCACAATTTAGAATACATTTTTTAATTTATTTTGTATTTATTTATTTTTACTTTCATTTTTGTTGGTTTTGTATCTAGATAAAACAAAGCAGTCTGTATCCAGTTAGTGTGGATACTTTACAGGTATTGAAGAGTTTCAGAACTACAGAGTTTTATCGAAAGTTGTACGACCTATTGTCATTCCTTAAAAATATGTCACGGTCGCTTTTTTTCTACGTCCCTTTTGATCATCACTCACAATTCCATGTGAGACACACTGATAAACACGTAGACACAGTACTTGTAAAATTACCTGTCACAGAATAATAAGCATACATGCAGCAGAAGAATATAAATGTGATATTTATACTGCGTCATATAACTCCCCTTTTTTGTTCGGACCAATTGCTGAGCCAGTTGTAAGGATGGACACTGAAATCAAATCTACTGCATTCGTATGCGGTTTTTTATATATATATTTTTTTTTTCTTTTTTTTTTTTCAGTTGTGGTCGAGTAAATGGAGCATAAAGGATGAACACAAGTTGCTTTCGGAGCTGGGTAGTGGCGCCCCTAACGGTGGTTCTCCTTACTACGATGCGCAGACTGGTTTCCCGACAGTCACAACGACTTCAGACTTGTACGAGAGTATCAGCACGATGACGCAGGCGCAGAGCACTCCAGTTTATACGCCGCCCATTGGAACATCGCTAGGTAGGTAAACGCCAAATGCTGCAATTCGTCTTGGCGAAGGTATGGGGATAATGCGGGGACATTTGATCCGACAAACTGCATCACCGTTCACTCAGACCGTTTCGCCTGACGGTAGGTAGCGCAGCGAATGCTGCTATTCCAATTTGCCGTGAGTCGGGTTCCACGCGATTTAGTTTAATCTGTTACAGTTTATATTAGGTTTCTATTCATCATATCTAAATAAGGTGCTGGGAAAGTTTACTTCTACATATTGCGTTTAATTATGGTTTCTTACTATATATGAAGAAAGTAATGGACATGATTTCCTTTGGCTCGCAGAAACGCGTCACATCTAACACGTTCTGTATTGCACGTCGAAGATCTGCAGGTGAATTTGAAGACATTACACTTTGAATGTTTTTAGATAATTTTCAGTTGAGGGTTATTACTCTAAAATGTCTGTTTTCTCATGTCCCACAAGTAAAAAATCCCACACGTTCAGAGCTGCCTAACACGGAGGCCGCAATCCCCTGCTTATTCTTCTGTCACCAAATGCAATCTGTAAACAAAGCAGAGAATGTTTAGCGGTGTGAACCCTTGCCCTCTGATACTGAACAAAAACATAGTGTGTCTCATAACCGCACAGGTGTCCTAAAAACGTTGTCGGCTTACGTGGAACTACGCTGCGAATTTATTTATTGTCTCATAAAAATAATGGGAAAAAAATCATAGTCGCACTTGCAGCACATCACACACCAAACTTACAATCATACGATGGCACCTCGTGGACTGTTATAGGAAAGTTGTTAATCTTAGAACAAGCCTATGAGTTAACTGGTTTGTATGTGATAACAGGCCCGACGGACAAGACTCTCAATATTTGTCAGATAAAATAAGATCCTTGCCGTAAAATGTCCTGTAGAGAAACGAAATGTTAAGATGACAGGCTTAAATTGATTCCAGCATTTTTATATTATCCACACATTTTCGCTAAGGTCTTCCAAGATGTTTCTTCCTTTCAGGACGAGGTTAAAATATACTCTTGAAGGGTATAACCTACAAGTTGTAAGAATTTCCTTTTGAACTGTGCCACTCTAGATAATTGCACCTTTACGTGAAGCTTTGATCAGAATTTTATTAATTTCCTTAATATCGTCTTGTCCAAAAGTCTGTCGTCAGTAATCTTCACTCGTGAGCTTCTTCAAACTGCAATACATTTTACCTTTCTTGTTTGTCTGAACATAAGCCTGAAATATACAGGGCATACACAAAAGAATGGTGCGGTTTCAAAAGTGAATAAAAAATTTATTTCTTACCTTACACGGGCACAACATACACCGTCAGCGGCGGCAACTGTCCGAGTTTCTCATTTGGTAATTACAATCCTTCAATGTGTGCACCCTGGGTCACACGACACACATCCACACGGTAATCAAACTCATCCCAGACCCGGTGTAGCATGTCCGCTGTAATGGCCTGCAGTGCATGCGTTATCCGATCACGAATTTCATGGATGGACGTGGGCAATGGTGGTACATAAACGCTGTCTTTAACGAAGCCCCAAAGAAAGAAATCGCACGGTGTAAGATCTGGCGAACGGGGTGGCCAAGGGAGAACCTCAAAATGGAGCACACAGAAAGCCTTCTCCTGCTGCAACGCCATCTTTGAAACTGGCCCGCGGCCACGCAGTAAGCATGAGAAGCGAACTGCTGGTAGCGCATGAGAAACTTGGACAGTTGCCGCCGCTGACGGTGTATGTTGTGCCCGTGTAATGTGAGACATAAATTTTTTATTCACTTTTGAAACCGCACCATTCTTTTGTGTATGCCCTGTATATATATAGTAGAAGTATTTCCTGCTATAAATTTAATTTAGAACATAAATATCTTTCTTTCTTTTCATATTCCCACAACATCAACTTCTATTGATAGAAGTCTGAAGGTAAATTCAGCACGAAGCGTCAAGAGATGGCGTGAGAGATTGCTTTCATTTTTATTACGTATATAAGTTATCTTCAGAATCGAATATCAGTTGAAGTTTCGGATCGAGATTTATCTTTGTAACTTGTAAAGTCTTAAGACTTATATGTCATGCACTGTGAATAAGGATCTGTGCTTTCTTGTTGATGAGAACAGTCTTTTAATTTTTCGAATTTCTTCAAGCTAATACTAACATAAGAACAGTGTGAAAGGTTCCATTACTGTACACTGTCTATGTGTGACTGTGTGTGTGTGTGTGTGTGTGTGTGTGATTGGCTTACCTTGGTGGTGGCGTCTGCAGTTTGGTGCTGGTGATCAACTCTACATGTGTGAAACCATCTTCAGCTCTAATTTCTTTCTGTGTGACGAAATTGCTTGATATTTTGTTCATTAGTCGTCATTTGGAATTTGGAAAGTACCTAGAATTACCACGCTAGTCTTGTAGTTCAACATAAAAATTTTTCTCTATTTTGCCTCCTACTTCTTTTTTCTTTGACGGAATTCAGGGCTTTTGGATATTATTTTTTACCATTTCCATATTAGTCTATATGAGTTTATGAGTGTTTGCTGTAGAAATATATTCTTACACAGCATTCTCTTTTGTAAATTTTTCATAAAATTCTCCGTAGTAACTCACGTGAATGCTTCATGCAAGTAAGCAGAAGGCCTTTTAGTCCTGCACATTACATTTTAAAACCAGAAATTAGAAGGGTTCATAGTCGAAACACGAATGTGACTTTTGAATACATGAACCCTCAGAATATTGAGTAATATTATAATTTTGTGATATAATAAACTTTGTTTTGAAAATGGCCATGTTCTGGGACGTAACGCTGTGTAGTCTTATAGAAATTTGCCGACGTTTCGAAGGAACGTACTGCCTTCACCTCCAGAGTAGACCCAACCCTTCTGCACTGAAGATGGTATCAGTACGTTTCTTCGAAAAGTTGATTTATACCATACTACATAGCGTCACTTCTGGGGGCTGTCTCCGTAGTTAGAACCTCAACAGCCTGTTGTTAGAATAGCCGTTGAAACGCTTATATCTTTCGTATTGAAGCAAGTTTTTGTGTTGGCCAATTTTGCCTTTTCTTGCGGTAGCTAAGAAACTAGGCCTGTATAAGTTACAATTAATCAACAAATCGATCTTTCCACAAGGTAGACTCTACGTCTATCAACGACATGTGTAAGATCTTGTAATATTTCGTAATCAGCATGGCTGATAATTTCAAATTCAATAACAGACTTGTGTAGGTGATCTTAATCTAACGGGTTAAATGCATACTGCAAGCCGTCTGTTCTAAGAAGTGTTCATGTGTCCGGGTTTTCAGTACCTAGTGGTGACGTCCTTACTAGACCTTTTTGTGTTCGTATTGACTTTTCTTTTCTCTTATTTTAATTATTTCAGTTTTGTTTTGTTTGGGGGAGTCATTCATTTGTGTTGTGTTATTTTCCGCGTATTTCAGCAGGGGCCGGCACACTCACGCCCCTAGCGCCTATCACCCTGCAAGAGATGAAACTCGACCCAACCATGGCGGCCTACCAGCAAGGTAAGCTCAGAGTGAATGAGGTGTGAGGTTATGATTTCTTGTACAGTCCTGGTATTCGTGGTGCATTTAGGTCTTTTTAAATATACAGCAGTGAAGACTGTGTGTGTATGAAGTCTTTATCTCATAAAATGTGTATTATAGCCTATTACATTTTTTGACAAGTGTTTCACAAACATTTTTGAGGACAAACCCCTTTCTTACTCTAAACGCCAGTCGACAAGCACGTTGTTTTCAGGGTAGAGTAATTCGTCTCTGCGTTTCTCATCGTGTAGTCTGAAAGTCCGGACATCTGATCATTATATAATTTCGTATCCACATAGAGATTAACAACTTACCCGTTGATACCATAATTATGCGTGACTCGGCCCCACGCTACGAGAAAATCGTCTGTCTGCTGATAACACGTGAATGGAAATTTGTTTTATAACACTTCGCGCCCCCTAGATATTGCGGTCAAACTGGACATTATGCCCTTCTGTTGTATTTTGACCCTTGTTCTCCGAAGATA
The DNA here is from genome assembly GCA_021186555.1 of Reticulitermes speratus. NCBI lineage: Eukaryota > Metazoa > Arthropoda > Insecta > Blattodea > Rhinotermitidae > Reticulitermes > Reticulitermes speratus. The sequence goes on along the minus strand of JAJKFL010000031.1, from coordinate 4,757,726 downwards.
CTTGTTCTAATGCTTTGGTATCAAATACAGACAATTTCATTTCGTACAATATTCCATAGCATCACTGAATTTATCTAGGTGTTGACAAATTAAACAAGTTTTTATAGGTCTTGAACAGCTTCAATAAGTTTTTATCTTGGTTCAGAAACGTCACTAGTTCTTTACATGTGCTTGGTGGCTTTATGGAAATTGTAGAATGATTCAACAACTCTACGAAATTTAATTATACTGGTTATTTCTAGTCAACTTGTACAGCCAATACCTTAACAAGGAAGCTGTCGAAAGGTTTGGAGACTTTAAAATAGAAGGACAAGTAATTCGCACTGTGAAACATGCAGATGACCTTGTGCTATTGGCTAAGGAAGAAACGGTGCTACAGGGCATGATTGATAGACTAATTGAAATTGGAAGACGCTATGGAATGGAAATGAATGTGGAAAAAACTAAGGTAATGAGAAACTCACGGCAACCGTCTCCAATAAAAATTATGATAGATCAATAATAGCCGGAGAATATGGAACATTTCAAATGTTTGGGTAGCACGATAACAAATGATGCAAGGTGTACACGTGAAATTAAATCCAGGGTTGCCATGGTAAAAGCAGCATTCAACAAGAAGACTCTTTTCACCAGCAGATTGGCCTTAAATTTGAGGAAGAAACTAGCAAAGTGCTACATTTGGAGCATAGTTTTGTATGGTGCTGAAACGTGGACACTTCGGAAAGTAGATCAGAAGTATTTGGAAAGTTTTGAAATGTGGTGCTGGAGAAGAATGGAGAAGGTCAGATGGACCGATCGCGTGAGAAATGAAGAAGTATTACACAGAGTCAAGGATGAAAGGAATATCCTACATACAATACAAAGAAGGATAACTGGATTGGTCACATCTTGCGTAGGAATTGCCTTCTAAAACACATGATTGAACGAGAGATAAGGGAAGGATAGAAGTGACGGGAGGATGAGGAAAAAGACGGAAGCTGCTGCTGGATGGCCTTAAGGAAACGAGCGGATAATTTAAATTGAAAGAGGAAGCCCTACATCTCACTGTGTGGAGACCTCGCTTTGGAAGAGGCTATGGAAGAGGCTATGGACCTGTTGTAAGACAGATTACAGAAAGAATGAATGAATACGTCCCCTTTCTGTTCTGGGCAAATCGAGTTGGCTTTTTGAAACCCGGGAATGACGGTGGGAGTTTGTATTGTGTTTAAACACTAAGTTATGCAGTTGTATAAAGAAACGTAAATTTCCAGGTGTTATTTAATAGAGGTAAATACAGGTTACTGTTCAGGACACGCTGCCACAACTTTATCCCTGTTGCCATTAGAGTGAATGTTCGGACCGAGGAACAAATCCCCAGTGTTCTACCAGGAAATGAAAGGTCACAGAAAATGCGCAAAACGTTCAAAAACAGCTTTTTAAATATTAGACTGTGAATATTTGTATTTCTTCAGAATATCCACCAATATAATTTGAGATGGATACAAAGGGTCCCTGTCTCTTATTAAACGTAAGGAAATTTTGTTTCGCTTAATCTGAAAATACCCTCGACTACCCTAACACAAAAAAAATACATTTGTAAGTAGGGAATTATTTAATCAGAGTCGGAACTAGGACAGAGCAAACGGCCCAGTTACCACCGGGGAGTGGGGAATGACCGTACGATAGTGCTGATCATAAACGTTTCAGCTGTCATTTCTGTACTGTCCTACATAATGGCGTCCGTAGTAATTGCATCAACATTTGCTAAGTCTCCTGCACTCTTCTGTACTTCAGTAGTCTTACTGCATATGCACTTGCGACTATGCAACTTTCATGCTCTCCATTAAGCTGTTTATTTATTTATTTCTATTTATTTCTGTATTTATTTATTTATGGTTACTTGAGTAGGCTGTCAGGAGCTCAAACTACAGGCGATCTAATGGAGGATGATCAGTTAATAGAACTAGAAAGACGTGGAAGGAAGTGATCCTGACCTAGTTTGAAAGAAAGCTCTTGCCAGACTGTTTCCATTGAGCTTAGCAGTGTTGCGAAGGGGAGACTGGCTGTGTTCTGCATACATTACTTCGTAAATATATTCTGGACTGGCTGTGCGTCGAAAAGTAAATCAAGAAATATGTAATTAATTTAAATCTCCGTAAATTGTAATCGTAATTAACGTACGTAGATTGGATTGGTTTGGGCATGTAAGAATGGATGGGGAAAGGACAGTAAAGAAGTTACTGGAAGGCAAGGCAGGAGGAAAGAGAAGAAAGGAAGGTCTAGACGAAGGTGTATGGATGATGTTGAATTGGACTTGAGGAATATGAGTGTGAAAAGATGGAGAACAAGAGCTTTGGACAGAACAAAATGGGCTGCTGTCGTGAGGGAAGTCAGGGCCAAACTTAAAGGACTGTGGTGCTGCAGATGAAGAAGATTGCGTGTCGTCACTTCCTGCAATGTTGTGACCATAGTCTTTTCGGGCGATGTTATTTAAGCAGAAGAGTCCTTGTTTTCTCGTGTGGCATGATGAACATTTTTCCCCTCTGTTGTGACAACAACATGGCCGACCACAACAGCTGATTGCTGGCTTCGTGATTGGGGAATATATTTAACTCGGAGCAGAACAGCTGTATTTAGGAAACACCGAAGAATATATCTATAATTGTAATTGTACATGGGAAGTAGTTCCAAACTTGAAGTAATTTTATGTAGTCATGCTTCATGCGTCTTTTGGAGGCATTTCATAAACATTGCACCTGAAGCTTTAGTGTCTGTTACATGCTGTTTATAATACAAGCAAAACCCTTTACGGCTTCATAATGTATCTACCATCTAAAGAGAGAAGAATTAAACAAGTAACTTTGAATTTTTTTTACTGGTGTATAATTACCATATACGTGTTTAAAATACAGGGTGTTTCATAAAGCCCTCCGGGATTTCGGAGGTCTGTAGCTCAGGAGCCAAATCACACACGGGGGATGAGAGCATGTCAGTGAAAATAGTAATATTCACGTTTTGAACCTACCTTACAAATGTTCAATATGTCCCCCTTTGGTGACTCGACAGACGTCAATCCTGTAATCTAGCTCCTGCCACACACGTTCCAACATTGAACGTCGATGGTAGCAACTGCATCCATAATTCTTAGCCAAATCTCCGGTAAATCTCTTGGTAAAGGAGGCACGTAAACACGATCTTTAACGTAACCCCACAGGAAAAAGTCACATGGAGTAAGGTCGGGTGACCTGGCAGGCCAGGGAATAAGTGTTGAGCTTTCTGTTCACCTGAAAACGCCATGTTTGCACACCACTGCCTCCTGGCGGAGAAACGGGTAACTACGCCATCGCATCTGTCACGAATAAACTTTTACATTTCCTCTATCCGTTGGCATGCTTTTATCTCTTATATGTGGGTTTGCTACTGCACGGCCAAGCCTCTAAATCCCGGATGGACTTATGAAACACGCTGTAGAATGTAGTCACTTTCTAATGACGCATAGTTCCACCTCTTTATTTGACGGTGACGAACAATCGTAAAAGTTCTACACAAACCCTATTTAAAATGTAACTCGTAAATATAATCTGTACTATTGTGTTTCACTCGAAAATGGTTTTGAACCTTACCTTTGTAACCCACATCGCCACTCAAGAGAAATATAAAAGTCACAATATAATACAGTCGAACTCGGTTATAACGACATGAAGGGACTGAATATTTTGTGTCGTTATACACGAATATTGTTCTAACAGAGGAGTATAATGGTATGGTTAACAATGAGGAATTAATTGGTACCACAGAGTATCTGACGTTATAGACGAGGTGACGTACAAACCGATGTCGTTATAACCGGGTTCGAGTGTAGTTGCCACAGTTTGACTTCCTGGTTCTAGAAACTGAAGGAGGAAGGCTTCTGTGTTTCTGAACTTCCCCTAAGCACAAAAATCTGCCATTGTCCTTCTGACTGGAAGACTGAGGATCTATGGTACATTTCCGGGCAGAAGGCCAGAGACTTTTCTCTTCTCCAAAGCGCCGATACCTCTTCTGGCGTCCTTATATTATTTAATTCTATTGGTATCAGGGAGCTTTTCCCGGGGCTAAAGCGACCGGAGCGTGGAGCTGACCACCTAGTGCCGAGATTAAAAGTACTTGAAGCTATTCCTTTATGACGTTTTGCTTGGTTAAGCACTGGGACAACTTTAATATTTACCTTGACAGAAATGGCTAGTTACTTGTAGTTGCTTTTCCTTGTTTGATTAAAGAGGCCATTAAAGTGACGCGTGAAGAAGAGAAGACGTCATGGCCACAGGCTGGATTGATCCATTGAAATTTAAACACATATGCTTATTTTTAAAAGGGAATAGCTTGCGTTAGGAAAAATACTAATGGTACTACGAGCTATTCATTATATATGGGGGTGGGTATGATCCATTTACTCGTTGGCCGCTCTGCGGTCAATACGTGGTCAGTTCTGTTCCACCGCTGGAAATGAGTTAGCATCCTTCATCTACCCTCCAAACCATCCCCTCAACCCCCTGCTCTCTGAAAAGGGTCGGTTGCCTGCACGCCTGTGTCTCCTCTAGTGGTCTGTTGCATGCAAATGTTGAAAATATGCCTTTCCCTTTCCTGGATTTGCATGGAATATATGATGTATGCTGCATACATGTTTGGTACTGTATGTAGTTTTGTGTGACCCATTTACATTATTGCTACTTGCATGTTTAGATTCTCCTGTAGCTTCTTTTTTTTTAAATTAAAATTCAACATTTTACTTCAAACAGTCATATTGTCTGTTTTTCCCCTTCAATCATACATCAATTTTTCGTCCCTTTTTAATTTGGCCTCAATTTCTATTGTTCTGTTTTAGAAATCTTCTCAGCTAAATAGTACCTTACATAAGAATATAAAAATTATTACTTGATTTATTTTGACGTGAACAAATATGTTATTATAAAGAGGTTAAATGCAATGGTTAATATAAAATTTTAATAGAATGGTTGTTTGTTCGATTTAAATGATATCAGTAACAAGAAGAGAATATAACTTTAGGTTGAGACATCCCTTTGTGATAGGTGATATCACGTAAATACAATATATCAGAGTAATAAGCCACATGAAGATGGAAATATTACCAACTCCCGAAACATTTTAAATTGATCTCAAAATGCACGATATTCTGTCTAGTTACAATGCATTGAGACGTTTATAATCAATAGTGTAATTCTTACTCGTTTTAATATAGTAGCTAATATGCTAAACAAATATGATGACAGTATATTGCAGAGAATTAGATTTGCCCTTGCTCTCCATTATGTAGCAAATCAGTACTTAATGAAATAGAGAAAATGTGCGCTGATTTGTCAAAAATGTGCTCAGTCATGTTTGGCCTATTCGTTATAATAAATTATTACTTTCAATAGGGATACTTATATCTATTAAACTAAATTAATATTTATTAACCAAACAGATTACTGAAAGTGACTTTAATATATGCATTTTAAGTAGTTAAAAATGCTGGTTGTCTTACACAGTTTTAAAGTTTCACGATAACTGTCAATGATATTTTAATTATTTCTGCTGCTATTTTCTTAATGAAAATGATTATGGTAATAAATAACTTGACACTTAAGCCATTAACTTTATTTGTTGGAACTTTACACAGTAGGCTGTATATGTAATTTATGTAAAGTAACGCAACTCATATTTAGGCCTTTAATCTATGAAACCTATATATATCAAGAAAATATTTATTCGTATCAGAAAGTGTTGCTAAATAAATTAAAGATTTGGATTCAAAATTGTGATACAGAAGTCACAAATATACTTTGATGTGGTCCACTGATAACTTAATTGAAGTTTAATGTTGTAGTAAATCCTCAGTTAACAAGTGATTGTGCACTTTGGAATATATCGATAGTCTTAGACTTAACAGATCCCGATAATTTGCATGTAATGTGTCTTAGTGATGCTCATTGGAGAAGTTTACTTCGAATTGCAGATATTTAAGTATTAGTACTTTTAATTTAATATGAAATCGGCATTTCCTTCAAATTATTACTATAAATAGTAACAGTGGGAACGTTTGCATGCTGTAAATATGGAAATAGACAAACTCTTCAGTTCGAAGTACAAACTTCTTTTATCATTGCTTGTTTGCTTGTTAGCGTAGTTTATAACGGAATCCGTGTTATGGAAATATTGAATGGTCTGTATTTAAGGAAAAAGTTGAAAGATGCATATTTAAGGAAATAGTATTAGAGTTTTAAAGGTTTAATAGTGAATACGTAAGGAAGAATTCAGTGCCATGGCTACATTATTAAGAAAACAATTGAATGGTTGCAGTAACGCAGTGTACGTTACGTTCCAGGCATTTTCCAGGAGGTACCTCCTCATGTTTATCATAAATTTATTTACAAATAACATATTACTGTTATTCATTATTTCTAGTAACTTAGTAATAATCTATATTGTAATAAATGCAATGGCAGGAAGTACACAAAATTTGTCAGAACAAGTCGGCCAGGACTATTTTGATACCTGACGACGCATTCTGAACACTCTTCTCTGTCTCAGGATCTGTAATAATACTTTCGGAGCCGTAAATAAAGAAATTTGAGGCTTCGTATTTTTTTCAAGTGTAAAAACAGGGAAACATATCTGAAAGTTAATTCATGTAAGACTAAAGCCAATTACTTATTTTGAAGATTGAAGCTTCGTATTTTGTACGTAAGCAGTAAGACCTGTTTTAATCTGTGCGCATGCGAGTTTTGCGGTTTTCGCAGCGGTGTAGCCGAGGATTCCGATATTTCTGGGATTTGATGCTGAGTCACGGGGCAATCGGATCCCGAAGAATTCTTCCAGGACTTATCGATTCTTGAAGATGAAGACAGTACGTTCCTTCGAAATGTCGGGATCCGATGACCCAGTGACTCAGGGCCATTTTCCAGAAGAACGGAATCCTCAGTTCTGCGCATGTTTGGGAATTTTCTGCACATGTGGCGGTCATTACTAGCAGTTAACACAGAGCAAATCAATCACAATGCTAAGCAACTTGGTTCCTGGGTCTGAAATATCATGCACATCCCAAAAACATTACTTACAAAACATAGTACTGCTCAGCTCCTGAAGATGGCAGAAGTGGTAAGACTATTATGCTGCCATCTGTGCGTACTATTAAAAGAGTCTTCTTATTCTAATTATGACAATTTAGTTTGGACACTGCAGATCAAGTTTCTGTTATCAAGAGAGTAGGTATGTAAAAATACGAGTTTTTAGTTCATAAGTGTAGGAAATATATAACAAAATGACGCTAATGATGAATAATACTTCAGTATGTAAGGGATAACATAATGCCGTCTATGAATTTTAGTCGTATGTGAGCAAGCTTTCATGTTTCACTGAGGAACGTTCAGTAACCAAAGCAGTAAGTATACATAAGTGCATGAGATTGGATTTCGTTTATAAGCAGCATGTTAGTGTCCGTAGCTAGTAGCAAGTTTGTGTTTGTTGTGCCGTCCACCAGAGAGCAGCACTTATAACGGGGTTAACACGAGTACGGACGCTGCTGCCGCTGCCGGGTCGTCCCCAGGGCTCCCCTTGTCCCTCCCCGCCGATCCTGCCCCGCCAGCAGCGCCACAGGGCGGCAATAGCTCGCCCGACCCTGGTTCGCTCACCGTACTCCAGCCCGCCAACAACAATGTCGCCACGGCCGCTGCTTCGCCGTACTCCACCATGCTGCCCGGCTTCGCCCACTACTCCACAGGCAAGTCTCGAACCAAGGAAGAGTTCGGGTTGGTCTGTCAAAGAAATCTGGATTTATTTTACTTCAAAACCCGATAGCTTCTTCATTTGACTGAAATCATATTCTATATACTAAAGTATCTCAGACTTTGAAAGTGGTAGTCTACCGGTACAAATTCAGGCATGTTGTATTTTAAATGTCTGTAGACACAGGGTTATAAGGAACTACATGCTTATGGTGTCGTTGTTTCCGTAATAACTGTGGAATATCTTTAAACCTGGTACTGTACATTACACTACTAGTCATGCCACCTTTTTGCTTTTTAATTTTGTGCCATTAAACATACTGACATCACAGTTTCGCAAATGTCTAATTATTTACAAGTGACAATAGCAACACATAATGTAGGAACATAAATTTTTGTAAGCAACAGATATTCAAAAATTCTTCATCTTTTTTTCTTAAGGTAAGTTGTTCTGCAGAATCTAAAATAACAACATGGTGTAGGAGCTCACACGTAATGTTTTAAATGACTGTGACAAGCATCGAGTTTTTAGGATGTAGGAATGTCAAATTTTGTGTTGAAATATCGTAAACATACATAGGAATTAAATGTTAGATGTTATTAAATGTTTTTATGTTAAAAGTTACAACCATGGCAATTATGTCAAACTGTAGGCCCGCTAGTGGAAATGATTCACAGAAGTTGGTCACTACATTCTTTATAAAGTGAAAAAAATGGTGTGTGTGTGTGGAGGTAACATCTGTCTGTCTCTAACCTAATATATATCAGTGCTTAAATGATTGGATGCATTTCTTAATTCAACATTGGAAGCTTCATCAAAAGTTGTTGTGCAAATTTATTTTGAATTTATCATTTTGAAATTGAAATTGAAACTTTGCATCCCAAGGCCTGAGATGGCATCTAACTTGTCTGAACTGCAAACAAGGATGTTTGATTTTTTAGGTTCACTCAGTCTGTCTTATCCATACCATATATTCAGCCATCTAGCCAATCAACCAGTAAACCAGCTATCTATCCAAACAAGTATAGCCATTTACTAGCATATTAACCCACTGAATCATGCATTACTGCATCCATGGATCAGGCAATCAACTCCATAGAAATCTTGCACATGAAACTGATGCATTTCTTGTCTTATACTTAAAACACACATATCTAAAGCTGTAATGGTAATAGTATGTCACCTGCAATCAGTACAAGTGACACTATTTTTGCTGCTGAAGCAATGTTCTTTATCCATAACTTTGTAACTTGTAATTATGGTGATAATGGCCTGATATAAATGTGGATTATGGGTTCAAACTTCCTCATTCTGAAGTATTTTGAATGACACATGTAGAGAAATTTTTACTAACCAAAAGTTTCTTACATAAGGAAGCAATTTATGTGAAAGAATAAAGAGTGTGATCAACTTGTGTATCTTTCCAGTAAATGAAGTTTATATTCATTTATATTTCAGTCCCACCTTCTCTCCCTAGAAGTGACATTCTAGGTTTGCTAGTTCTGGTTTCAGAGAACGAAAGTGAATGACTGAATATTATATTTTATTTTACTGGCTCTGTTTGGAACAAACAGAAGACACAAATGAGGTCTCCATTCTTCTGGAATGTGTTGCCATGTCACTGCATAACTGGTGCCTGATGTTTCGAGACAGCTTAGTGATCTCATCGTCAAGAGTCAAAATGTCCAAGAAGAATTGAACATTTCTACCCTTGAAAACAAGACCAATACATTCTGTCAAAATAACAGGCATCAAATACCCGTTGTTATGTTGCCACATGCCAGAAGAATGGAGACCTCAACTACAACGCAAAAAAGCCTGAAAACTCACATAAGACACAAAGAGTCAATATATTTTATTAATTGAGTTATTTTAAATTGGAAATTTCCTCAACATGATTTGCATTTTTAATACATTTTTTTTAAATTGAAATGTTCTCAACTTAAATGTAAATAAACTAAATCCACAGCAGAGGTTCCTGTTTGAGTGGTTGATATTCAGTGAGTCAACAAATCCCACAATAGTAGCGGAACCTGAAGGCTTGTCACAGGTTTTACAAAAGCTTGTCACTGGCACCTGTTGAAAGCTAGCTGAATCCAGCCCACACTCTCATACCCATTTCTTGCAGACCAATTTCTACATTATCCTCCCATCAATGCATGTATATTCCAAGTGGTCTCCCCATTTAACTGTCTTTACCAAAATTTTGCATGTATTTCATATTTCCTTCATGCATACTTGATAACCATCCATTTTTATTTATTCAGTAACTCAAGTCACATTAAGTTAAATGTTAAAGTTTTGAATCTAAGTCATTATGTACTTTTCTGCAGTAAAATAGCTTTGACAGATTTTGAATTATTATTGTGAAAATAAGTGTCAAATCTCTGTTGCACTAATGATGTTTTTAACTCCATTATCTCTTTGTCACCAATCACAATAATATGACATTTATGTGCTTTTCTTATTTTGAGATAGTGTACAGCTTATCACACGTTATTATGCAACATCAGTAAATCCTGTGAATGACCATGTAATTTAACGCAGGATTACCAGGGCTTACCTGACAGTCATATGATATGTGGTCATGTATTCCCCATTTGATGGAATTTCAGTTCAAGCTGTGGAATATCTGATACATCAACGACAAGACTAACAAAATGCACAGCATTTCATATAACCTGTAATCATGATGCCCATTACCTTCTGTGCCTCAAAAAAAAAAAAAAAAAAAAAAAAAAACACTGTAGGCATCATATTATAGGTGGTTACAGATTTCTTCCACCCCTCTCCCCCCTTCTGACTCAACCCAAAATTGAGTACTAAGCCTGATCGTCACTAACATAAAAGCCAATCACTTGTACATGATTTCCAGTCAGTCCCATCCACCTGCCATCCCTACAGCCTAATTCTCTAGGGTCCAAGCTGTGTAGTAACTAATCAGAAGGCAGCAGAAACCAAAATTTCAACACTGCTAATACCTAAGTATGTTGTTGAAAATGGTACTTGGTTAGTTTCAGCCACCTCCCATTTACTTAACCAACTTTCCCAAGATCCTGTTTGTAGTTACTAACAAACTAACTGCCCTGTAGCAGAAACTGAAGGTGTTTATTGTTAATACCAGACAGCTGGTCCCTGGGACACCTATATTCACTTCCCAATTCTCAGATCCCTTTCCTCTAAAATCCATATTAATGTTATTCTTGGTATGCCAGTGGTCATGTTGCAAGACATTTCTAGATGAAAATTCTTTACACATTTCTTGACGCCTCTTTTACAGTCTCCTTATTTTTATGATTCTAAAAATAATGTTATGTAAAATATATAACAGGTTTTTGTAAGAAGAAAATATTTGAGAAAATATTTGAAGTTCAAGACAGATGCAGTGACAATAAGACTGGATATAAAAGCACAATCATTGGTTCCTTAGTACAGTTTGGCTAATATTACATGAGGAGAATGAGTTGGTTGGCAAGCTATCTCCTAGACATAGGTGAAAGCATAATACTAAAATTTATCTTTAAGAAATATAGTTATAAAAATGTGAACTGAAGTCACATTACTTAAGGTAGGTGAAAATGTGAGATTATGCAAAATGATGTTGAAATTTTGGGTTCTGTAAAAGCAGAGAATATCTTGAGTTTTCACAAGTAAAATTCTGTACCTTGGGGTAAGTTGCATTTGTTTAAACACTGAATATATCATAAATTGTTTCAGATGGAAATTTCAGGAGTTACTGAAAAGAACGTTTTGTACTATACACACTTAATTATACAAAGTGGAGTTTCCGGAAAACAGCAGGGACCTCTCTAATGTCTGAAGTGTGTTTTCATTGTGTTTTTATTTCGTTTCCAGTAGGTGGCAGTGCAGTCGGAGGCGGTGTGGTCCCAGTCAGTGACTACTCGTACAGCTCACCATATTCCCAATACACTACATCCTACGGCACCTACGGTTATGGTGCAGGCGGGTTACTTAGTAAGTAAACAGTGAGTATTCACCGAGCGTTTTCGTTTTATACTGCACCTCAGTGCTCAAAATGGACTATGAGGTATCCACTATGCCCAAATGTAAGGGGACATACATATACTAACGTGGTACTACTGTAAAACATGCCCACAGTGGTCCGTAGATTAAGGAGATACCTGTAATGGTTGGAGAAATTCTCTAGCCCTACATATATAGAGTACTCACTAATGAGAAATTACTTCTAATGATTAAAAGAATTTTAGATAGAAATTATAGTGAGAATCATCCACTATCCATTGCATAAGAGGTTGGATAATTCTCATGGCCTTCTGAACACTGTGGGGAAAACAGAAAAACTGCTGAAGTTTTTGTAAAATATAAGTCTTGCAACTTAAGGAAAGGAGGGAAAAATTTACAAATGAAATGAACTGGCATGAACAGAAACAAATCAACAAGGAATTGATTAACCTAGGAATAATCAGGAGCTAATTTATTTAAGTATTAGTTGGCTGGCAGTGCTAATGGCCATGCCATGGCTAAGGCGGTTAGTCGCTGGCCTCTCACCGTGGAGGCCTGGGTTCGATCCCGGGTCAGTCCATGTGGGATTTGTGGTGGACAAAGTGGCACTGGGACAGGTTTTTCCCCGAGTACTTCGGTTTTCCCCTGTCAGTTTCATTCCACCCGTTCTCCATTACTTGGAAAAACGAAAATACTAATCATCTTCATCACAGAGTGACACAATAAGCCGCTAGGCTGCGGTCCATCCATAGCATCTGCTGCAGGGCCCTTCACCAAATAAAAAAAAAAATTAGTTGGCTGGCAGTGCTAATTTCAGGTATAGGTACTAAGTAGAATCACTCAGTGAAATGTACTTTCAAAACCTTTCGCATCAGTGCTAATTTCAGTTTATCTTCCTTAATCAATATCTTTCTGATGAAGTATTGTACACGAGAATGGTGGACTTTAGTTTCAGCATATGTTGTACGTGAAGAGGAGTTACAGCCAAATTACCAAAACAGAAAACTAGTTACTTCATTGAGTTTGTTGCAAACTGGCCAGTAACATATGCAGCATATAAATTCAGTTCCAACAAAGCCAAGTTAAGGAAGCAGCAAATGTTTAGTATGGGGACAAAATTAAACACAGCAATGCGATTTGGAAGCTTAATTTTGACCACTAAAGCAGGTGGTCCATACATATTCTTTTAAAAGTGGAAACCAAACACAATTTCTGAAACTGGCCCATAACCTTATTCAAAGGTCATCTGATTTCTAAATTAAGCTCTGATAGAAAATAACACATCAGATCTTAAGTCGGCAGCTTTCTTCTAGGATTTAACACCGTGTAGTGTGGTAGGTAGGTCCCAATGTTTAGAGGAACCTATCTAACAAATTACAGGCATATATTGTTGTATATAGGTACAAATGTTGCTGTGGAATTTATGTACTAAAATACAGGCCCATAATGTGGTAGGTAGGTATCATTGTTTCAGAAAAACTTACCTACTGAACTACAAGCATATGGTGTGATAGAGAGGAACCAGTGTTTCAGAATGTACCAAACTGCAGGCCTGTAGTCCTAATATTAACCACTGTAGGACTCTGAAATCTTACATCTGCTCTATGTTATTATTTGTATTATTATTTGTATAGCAGAGAAAAATGAGATAAATACATTTTGAGGGCGTTATTTTGATAAGGAAAATTGGTGTGGGAAGTTACAGTGTTCCATATCATAACAAAAATGTTACAGTTGGTTACACTGATTGTTTCGAAAATTACTGTCCATTTTGAGAACTGCCTGCCTTTTACTGCACTTGTTCATTAGTTTGTTAATTTTATCTTTGACTTTTCTGTTTCCACACTGTGATCATCCCTGCAGGTTTTCTTTAGTCCTATCAATTTCAGTCATAGGATGTCTCACTTATACCATGGAGCTTCTGGTCTGGTCCCACATCTTCTCAATATTTAAAGGCAACAGCTTGTGTTTCCAACATCAGAAACCTTATGTTTATACAGGATCCTTATTTTATGTGGCCCAGACATGCATCCCACCTAGCAGACATGTTTATTGCACATCGAATTTCTGCTGGTGAAAGTCAGGGACTCTACATCACCAGAGCTTTTTTTCTCCCTTCTCTCCCAGATTTTATTCAGTATTTATTACTAGACACTTCATCCTTTAACATGCCTCACAAGTAAAAATTACGTGGGTTCAGATCTGGTGAATATGGGGGACAAAATCCCCTGCTTATTATTCTGTCACCAAAAACACTTTCTAAATAATACACAGAATTGTATGTGGAATTAAAAAAATGGTGTCAGATTGTGTATGACTTGTTGGTGTGGATTTATGATTTCTGACTTTTGACAGCTCTGTACAGACATAGCAACATCTTGGCAATACTGCAGGTGACTATCTGAGTCATCCAAGTTCTACGCAATAAGGTAGCCAACAGGAAGTTACCGCAGATATGGGTCACATAACCTAAGGATGCAATAGAAGAAGCTGATTTAAATAGGCCAACAGAGATTGTTTGGAAAGGACTGACATGCTTACATTCATGATTTGGTGTTTGGATGTCCTAAAACTTTGTATTATGAACTGTAAAATTATCACTGTAAAATGAACAGTAAGTGTAGTCTTTTTGAGACCCTCTTTATTTTAGAACATTTGATTTATTTGTCACCCATATTTATTAGGACTTTTTCCATTGTCACAGACACACAACACCACAACAACACAACTATTTGGAAACTACCTTTTTTTCCATCTTCAGGTGAAGTAACACTAACCTCTAAACAAATTAACCACCATAAAACCAGTACAACAAAACCTACATGAAACCATTGTCAAAACTTTATGTGATTCAATTACAAAACCAGTATGGACACTGTGTAATTCTCACTTTTTGGAAACTAGAGAAACCTGGAATCAAATTGGTCAAAGCTGGGAGCCATATTACATTTCTGATAAGATGTAAACTGCAACATGTTTTATTGGTTTTGTCGTGGTTAATTTGTTCTGAATTAGTGTTACTTTGCCTGAAGGCAGAAACATTGTGTTGTTGTGGAGTTGTGTCTTTGTGACAAGGGAAAAAGTCCTACGCGAAACCATTGTCAAAAATTTATATGTTTCAGTTTGATTTCTTATTGATTCATGTTTCAGTGTCCATAGTACAAAGAAACTCGTAGAATACTTGAATGTTTAGAGAACAGAGCAATAGTTATATGCATAAGTGGAGATAGCTTGAAGGAGGAACAACCATATCTAAGAACACTTTAGCAAATATTGGATGCCCACAAACCTTTATAAGTTATGTCCTCAGCTAGAGCCATAAACAGAGTCATACTAAGAAGGAAACCAGGAGAGGGTACTGTGTGTAATAAATATGCCTCAGACAATGAACAGTGTCAAACAAAATGTCAGTAAAAGGGTTAAATTAAGTTTTAAGGCATTATTAATCATTCATGGAAAAATTTACCCAGACTGCTCCATTTTAGTCAGTGTAATAATCCATAACACTTAATTGTTACGTGATGCTAAAGGTCTGACACCATAATGGCTGACTGTTGTCTTGGAGAGAGTTCTTTTGGACATGATATATTCTCTGATACATAGTCTTTCAAAGGCCATCTGCAGGTTGAAGGAAGGTATAATGGTTCCATGACACCCATTAATAAAACTACCCTTATCACAAGACCTCAACAAATAATATAGATAATGTATACACCGTTAGTCCTTGTGTTGCTTCAACTTTGGAAGCCAAATTTGGCTGAACTTTGCTCATTCCATCAGTTGATACATCACTATTTTAAAAGGCGAAACTATAAAACATATTTTTTTTTTCTGTTGGAAAAATAGTAATATCTAAATGTTTGGTTTTTGCCTCCAAGGAAACCTGCCAGTGTACATAGAAAGCTCATTCCATCAATATTTAGGGAAGTAGCCAATATTTAAAGTTGGGAGCAAACACAACTCATAAACACACAAAGTGTTTGAACTCTAAGACAACTGTATAGGATTGAGGCTGCTCGAGGATTTTGTAATTATCCCGTGTGGGCAGCAATCAAGGCAGTGAATTATGCACTGTTATTGTCTATAAGAAATGTAAGTTTCAGATGTCTTTAACCAAACTCATTCTGTTGTAGATTCAACATACTACTATGGCAATGGAGTTTCATCGTGCTCTACGCTAAACCAAAACTTATTACAAAGGGCAAGTTGTGCCCTGGATGGTGACACTGGAGTTGAGGCTAGATCTCCCATGGCAGCCACGAGAGCAAATTCTGGCGCCAGTGCAGCATCACCCATTGGAAGTGCGTGTATGAAAACTGACATCAATCCAACTGCAGCAGATTTGCTTCTAGGCTGACAGAATCAAGACTCCATCAGAAACTGCAATATTGTCACATTGGATCTCATAAGGGAAGGCTGTAAAACCAAAGATCAATAACACAACATGGATAAAGTGATGACATATGGAGTTAGTGCGTGTTTTGTACATTTGTTGAGTCAAGAGTCTGAAGAATCGAGTTTTAAGTTGTGTTTGGAGAAAGGAATCTTCACTTGTTACAAACTAGTGGTGAAGTTATGATTAAATGTTTCATGTTACATCTGTATCGCATCATTGCCTTGTACATCACCAAGTTACAATACCTCGAAAAAGTAACATTTTACATTGATAAACATTAAGTGCTGAAGGGAACCATGTCTCTCTAGCTATACCACCATGTAAATTGGTTGTACATTGCCGAACGCTTTCTCCGTCACTAGGTAATTTTGTAAAGTGGAACCAGTGTTGCTGTTCCAGAACTATTCTTGTCCTAATATTCAGGGCATAAACACCTACACCGAATTACAAATGGGAACCGAACGTGTTTGTTGCGAACTGTAAGTGCATGAAGCAAAAACAACGAGCACAGATACCCATAGGAATGGCTTTGAATATGGAGGAAGGCTAGAGTGAAAATGAGGAAGTAGTGAGGTGAGTCTTCTACATTTGTTGCTGTGGAGAGGATTTTGTTTTGATACTACAAAAACATGGCATGGACTGAGTATAGGAATGTAAATACACATAAAAGTATTTATGTCCCAATCACGTGACATTTTAAGAAAGCTGATAAATGGAGATCAGAAACTTGAAGTTAAAACTTCGTTCCAATTTTTATTTTTATTTTTTTGTATAAATAAAAAAAAACCAAAGACTTTTTAACCCATTCTGAACCTCATTTCACATCACAATAATGCATAAGTGAATAGCTGGACTCAGACTTCTTTTTTAAAATAATTCTGTATCTCACATAACTGCACATCACATCACTTCTTTCTTGCTATTTTAATGCATGGGTTTGTATAAGTATGCATACATCCTATGTCTATACAACAAAACACAACAAAATAGATACTTCATTCATTTTTATAGATTCAGGAAACCACATTAAATATATAACCTTCTTAAAAGGCTGAAGTATTGAGTTCATTTAGTGTGATAACTGAGGAATTCAGATCCACTGAGACTGCAGAGTATTTTGTGAACTTTAACCCTTTAGAGGATGAAAATTCTTTTCAATTCCATTGGAAATCCAAACTTCAACAAAACACTCAGGATGACTGAATTAAAGGAAACTAATAGCTGTTTATTCTGTAAACAAAAACACAAAAAATAATTTTATGAGCTAAACACCAAATTATTCATTATTAAGACAAGTGGTATGCATACTTACCACCTGTATCATAAAGGGTATTTATTTGAGAACACACTATTGACATATATACTAAATGCCCATGTATGGTGAATGTTATCGAAATGATATCTGAAAGTTCATAACTGGCCTCCAAGAAAAGAATATTGTGTGTGAGTAACCTAAATTGAATTAAACCGTGTTTATGCTGTAAACAAAGCACTGTAAAATTACACTGTGATCAAAGTGCAGAATATATATTGTTTAGACAAATGGTACACATAGTTGCCAGTTATCCAGTAAAGGGTTAAGCATATATTTACTGAACAGAATGTCAAAAGATACCCACAACACACATTTTAAAAAGCTTGCTTTCCACTGGTAATGTAATTTCTAATTAATGCACTTTATTTTAATGACATTAGAATTCTTAAACTAAGTAATAAAAGAAGTCGAGTCAACTTTTGTAATCTAATAATTTAAATAATTTATTAGCAATTTTACAAAGATGGGCCTCTATAAGTATAATATTTTACAGATGTGCAATGTTCTTATATTTTGTTAGTTCAGATTATCTGCGATGAAATTATTGATTAAATGTAACGGATGGACTTCAAGTTAAAAGCGAGACATTAATCAGGTAAATCACTAGGAAAACAAGGAACAGCAGTTTACAAATCCTAGTCAAAGAGTATGTACATAGTACTCTACAAGAGTGAATGTCGATTTCAAAGAAGTTTTTTTTTTTTCAATTTGTTTTATTTATTTCCTTATTTTATTATAAGAAAATGAAAGTGTAATACATTCTAACCAAAGAGGAAAATTGAAATGTTAAGCAATATTATTCCCACGTTGTCTTCTTGCGAAGGTAATAATGTCACCATTATTATAGTTATATTTCTGACTGTATGGAAGTAAGTTTTGATATGTAAAGAAAAGAATGACAGTAATGCCTTTGTATTTTCAGTTCATTTCTTTAAATTTAAAAATGTGACAAGTTCCTTGTATGTCACCGCCTGTATCTTGCCCAAAGCACCCCCCCCCCTCCCCTCCCTAAAGTTGAGTTCCAAACTCTTCTCTGAATCACAGTTCTCAATTCAATGTCACTCCCACCTCATCCATAACGTCACGTGGTCTGATATCATATAGGCTAGTTAAATAAAGAATAAAGTTATTGTAGACAATTAATGAAGCATCATTGCATTGTTATATATGCTCTCCCCCCACCCCCAACCCCCCCACCGACACGCACACAGTCTTTCAATTCCAGTTCCACCTGGTTTCATGCATTCTTACCAATTTCAGATGATGCAACAGTATTGTGCAACAAACGACTGACTGACCCACTCACTCACTGATTGATTGATTATTGATATACTGACTGACTAACTGACTGATTAATTAATTAATTAATTAACTTATTCATTCATTTATTCATTCATTCCTCGGAACAGTGCAAGTTGAACCACCTGAAGACTTCCCCCTTACCCAGATTTGCCCTAGTAGCCACCTCCTTGATTTCAATACTTGGAAATCTCTTAACCGCATTAGAACAGGGGTGGCACCAGTAAAAACAAATATGGTGAAATGGGGCAAAACAAACTCCGACGACCTGTATTGTGGCTGTGGAGAGGTACAAAATATGGAGCATCTCCTGTCATGCAGGGACTGCCCCCAGAAATGCACCCTCGAGGATTTATGGCTTGCAAATAAAAAAGGATTTGATGTAGCCCAATACTGGGCAAAAAATCCTTAATTTAATGTTCCGGACACGATAAAGAAAAAAAGAAAATTTATTCATTCATTCATTCACCCATTTATTTATTTATTTGTTGACTCTTGGCTTCCTGACAAAGACATTTAGTAACTAAATTGCAAACTGAGTAACTAATTAATTTAAGATTGAGCCTTCTGAGATTTAAGATTATCCGTGTTCCGTGCAGTAAGACATGTCACCATATATATACCAATAACTGCACTATAATTAGATACAATGATGTCCAAACATGTGGTAATCCTCCACATATTCATATATCACTGTATGTAACTGTAGTGCAGTTCTTGGTAAATACATGGTGGTGACCTTCTGGGAGTACAAAAAGGTCACTCTTCTTGGACTGTTTTGACCCTGAAGACAGAGGCAATACTCTGGTACTGAAAGTCAGCAACTGTTTACCAATCGATGTGGCATAACATGCCCGAAGACTTCAATCTTCATCAACACTACTGTGAGAACCTCAAACTTCATAAATGATCAACTGTTTGACCGACTTACAGTCCGACTTAACAAGCTTCATATACAGTTAACAGTAATTGTACTCTATCACGAAATGCCTGCCTCCCTGTCACTATGGCTATGTAGAAACAGCCTTGCCTGTGTATCGTTGAGAAAATTACTAAGCACTTAAAGTTTCGTATCGTTGTGACTAACTCCATGGAGCAGAGTCCTTCTTGAGAAGCTAACAGGTCGTCAGCTAGTCAAGAAATTCCCCGCGTTTTATGGAACCCGAAGATTCATTACCGCACTCACAAGAGCCCGCCACCTGTCCCTATCATCATTGTGACTACCAAATTATATTCTATATGCCCATCCGTGCAGTCACATAGACCCCCACCTGACCCTGTTAAACGGGCGTATAATAATGGCCATATATAAGCCCCTCCTTAACTGTGTATCATTATGACTACATAAAATTCCCTTTACCTGCCTATTATTAAGGTTATATAGAGAAAATGTTACCATCTGTGATTATGCACATAATGTTGTGTCTGTTCCTGTGCTTATGTAGACTTGTGTTTAAGTGCATGTCCTCACATCTATATAGACTGCCATCATCACTGTACAGACGCTTGTCTTAATTACATGCCACTTGACATGCCAGTCATTACAGCCATACAGACGCACATTTAAGAGAATAGCACTATGGCTATATAATAATTAGCTCTACATAGGCACCTCATAAGGAGGGAATGTTCATAAAGATTACGACATTTAAAAAAATGTTTTATTACATAAAAATATTGAACTTACAATAATTCTTCACAGAACCGCGCAAATGTTGCCAACACGTATTTTTCCTTTTCTCTAAATACTTCATTGACTTTAAAGTTACACTATTTATTCGATGGGCTATTGTCGATCTCGATCAACGCGCCTCTACCGACGGTTACACGAATGACTGGTACCTACAATAGCAGCCGTTGATGCAAACTTGATTATATGTTATGATTGACCAATATTTAAGCATATTTTAAAGTTTTTATAAAAAACGGGACAAAATGGAATTTTTACTAAAACGACGGGACGGCCGGGACATAGCAAAAAAAAACGGTACTGTCCCTTTCAAAACGGGACGTATGGTCAGCCTACCTAACTCACATTGTATATACACGTGTGTATATACACTTTAGACTACATGTAATTTATGGGTATAGGGACCCAATAAGAAAATTTACCATTAAGGCTAAGTAGATGCCTATTATTGCCACTGTCAAGATGTCAAAATATGCTACTACCTTTATTGCTGCATACACATATCTCTATATTCCTATCATTAACATTGTATAAATTTTTACCTATGACATTCTGTTGTGTGTCACGATATGAGTAGGTCAAATCGATATCAGTCTCAACACATCTATCTTTATTAGAGTCCGCATCTTTAATTATGCCTGAAGATGGATTAATTTAGGTCGAAACATGTCTCGTAATTAAAGATACAGACTCTGTTGTCTAATAAAGATAGTTGTGTTGAGACTGAGTTTGATTTTACTTATATAGACTCGTGCTTAGAGGCCAGTCAGGGCCAGCCCGAGACATGTGGATGTCCCGGGCTGGCTAATAATTTGGCGTCCCTTAAACCCCTATATTCTTTTAAACTTTTTCGGCCTAGGACAGGGCTGGCACACGTTTATGATGGCGCATACCCAAACTGCGGATAATTTTCGGAGAAATTCTTTCGCGTGTGGAAACCTGAGTTTACTAGCACAACATCTGTGATTACTCCAGTAACATCTTAGCACCTGATATGTCTTGGCGCCCCGGCGAGCTGCCCAGCTGGCCCACCAATCAGTCTGGCCCAGACGCCAATTAATACAATTCTATAGATGCCACCTATACACACAAGACGCTAAATACCAATCACTGTGGCTTAAACATGACACTAATTAAAATTCTTAGAGGGCACCACCCATTATCTATCATGGTATGTAGACACACAAATAATTACCTGTCATTAGGGCTATACAGAAAATCAAATAATTACCTATGATTAGGGATAAAACAGTCCAGTAACTGTTATGCATATATAGCCACCCCACTAAGTACAACTGTGGCTGCATACACACTCCACAAAGTACAACTGTGGCTGCATACACACTCCACTAAGTACAACTGTGGCTGCATAGACACTCCACAAAGTACCTGTCACAATGACCATGTAGACCAACCATTAATTACGTATAATTAAAATATAGAGACGCGCCATTAATTAAGTTACATATCATTACGGCTCTATATACACCACACTAGCCTCCTATACAATGGGTACCGGGTCATTCCCGGGGGTAAAGCGGCCGGAGCGTGGCGCTGACCACCCACCCCCAACTAGCGCCAAGGTTAAAGAAACAGTAGAGCTATACCTCTACTCCCCCTCTGGGCCTTCATGGCCTGTTCTGTGGAAAACTTTACCTTTACCTTATACACCACACTAAAACTTACCACTATGGCCACGTGCACATGTCATTAATGGTCATCATCGTTATATCAGCGTTCCATTAATTAGTACTAATTTTTTTCCTATGGCTCAACAGCCCCCAGGGGGCCTACGCCTCCTCATTTTTCGAGGTTTCATGATCACACTCAGACACGCCACACTCGGCAGGACTCCTCTGGACGAGTGACCAGCCCGTTGCAGAGACCTCTACCTGACAACACACAACACTCACAAGAGACAGACATCCATACCCCCGGCGGCATTCGAACCCACAATCCCAGCAAGCGAGCGGCCGTAGACCCACGTCTTAGACCGCGCGGCCACTGGGATCGGCAATTATTATTATGGCCATAGAAATTACCACTAACTACCCATATTTATAGTTGCACAATTACAGCACCAATTACCTATCATTATGACTATAGAAATGGACAAAATCCATATAATTATGGCAATAACAACCTATAAATTAAGTATCATTATAACGATATAGACAAAGAACTAAATACTTTGCGAGTTTTTAGGTTTTCTAAGGGGTGTATTTGATGTCTCCGTGTTTTTGTGTTTTGGCGCCGGGTCACTTGGTATTTGTGCCTGATGTTTTGAGACAAGGTAGTGGTCGCTTCATCAAGGGTCTAAATGTCCAAGAAGAATGCCGGACCAACAAACAAACCAAAGGGCAGAGACCTGCGCGAAGAGCAGGTCTAAGTCCCTTGGTCCTGCATACTGAACGCGTCGCTGGGCTTATAATACGGAAAACTTAGGACGATGGCTGAGAATTTTGCTTACTCTAACAGTCTTCCCGTCTTGGCTGTGGGCCTCGACGTGGTCGCACTAAGGACTTTCGCTGAAAGTAGCAATGCTTCCATGGGTGGGGGAGGAGGCTTTTGCGGCTTGAGGGCCTCCGTGACTTTGGAAGGCGGTGTGGGCCGCGTCCCGTCTTTAATTAATGCCCTGCCATTTGCCTTACAACTGATGAAAAGCACGGAAAACCTCAAGAGTACAGAAACGTGCTGAGCAAAGTTCGTTTTATCAGGTTAGCCGCCTCTTTACGGGCCTATCAACATTTAGTTGCCCTTAACTAATGCCTCAAGCGAATGTTTTCAGCCCTCGGCTGGCACATGTACCTTCCACGTTGCCGCATCGGCTAACTTTGAGTCTAAGTCTCTGTTAGTGCGCTGACGTCGTCGGCAAAAAATGTACTTCACAAATCCTCGTGAATATGGTTGTTACCAGGGTACCAACGTGCGTTAGTAGCAGTATGAGGATATAGGATTGAATCAGTTGCAGTTTCCTAGCGTGCGCGCGCGCAGAGAACCTCCAGATGGGGCACGCACCGTCCATCATGGCACCCCGAATAAGCTGCTTACAAGGCAGAACACCTTTTCTAAAGGACATACCACTTCTTCTGTTGAGGTGAGAGACTAGAACATCAAGTCCATGTGCTGCCTTTTTGCCAACGTGACTTACATGAGTCCACCAGATCAGCTTTAATAAAGGGTCACCCCCGATAACGAGCTGTATCCACCCACTGGACTGGCTCCCCAACAAGTTGTACTGGCCAAGTCCTTGGATGCGTCTTGCGGTCATAACGAAGGGTATAGGGCGTCCTTCTACACGTTGATGGCTATCCTCCAGTCCCGTTACCTGTGCTAAGGTTTTGAGAAAATTTGCACCTATCCGACGAGCAGCGTCAGCTGGTGGGACGTGGCTGTGATGGCCATGTTATCTATATAGAGAGCCAAATCAAGTGACAGGAAGATATGGCATGGCGATTCGCACATGTGCTGAAATGGACGGGTGAAACGAGTCTACACTGAGCCACGCCAGCCCGCATGCTACAACGAGTCAATGTGATTGTCACAAAAGACGTATCAAACATTCTTCAATTCATGTAGGAAGAAATGGTTTTTACCAGGTAAATTGGGATGTCCAGGAACATTTCCTTGTAGAAGAACGCCTTTGCCACCCAGGGAAACCGCGCCTGTTGGCCTTTCTCGTCAGTGTCTCTGTTTACTGTTTCGAAAAGACGGACCCGCTGGAGTGACGTGCTGTGTTTAGGTCGAAACCCTAACTGCTCATCATGTAGCAGTCGGCACTCCCTTACTTCGCTTAGGATCCTGTCAAGCAGGACGTTCTCAAACATTATGTCGGGAAGACTTCTTGGTCAATAGGACGAGGCCAGTGTGAGGTTTTTTCAAGGCTTTTAGGATGGAAATCACGCAAGCGCGTTTGCATGCCGACGGGAGGTACTGCTTGTGGAGGACCGTGTTGAACACTTCCGTGAGAAGGTTACCGCTCGCTCGGAAGATGTTTCAGGACCTTATACGGTTGCTATTCAGGCTGTCCTTGTCGACCCGGCCAGTTGCTATCCGACAGAAGACGTAAGTGAATCAGAGAATGGATGGTAGCCGTAGTAGCCTTGCTTCACCAAAAGTTACAGCTCTTCCCACGTATGGCAGCACGCATATCGCGAGGAATTTCGCCGGTAGCCTGGATACTTTTTGCCTAAGTAAGAAGGCCGACTGATCAAGAGACCAGGACTTGTCTAGAGAAAGTTTTTAACGGTACGAAACGGTAAGAACATTACATCCTTCTTGTATGTATTTCTGTCACAGTTACTGCACGCATAAACACACAGAAAATTCATGAACAGTAGCTTCCTGAAATGCAGGCAGTTACAAATGACGCAACTTACTTTGCAAAATAATATCAATGCTTTGACCAAGAGGAAATGGCTGCTACTTGCACATTCACAGACTCACTACTGAGAGGCCTTCCCGCTATGCAACACGTGCTCCATCCTAGTGCTACGGTTTCGAAGAAAGTGATGGTGGGGTATTACCGGCCAGTGAGGCCACACTGCCTGTTTTACCCTGTGTGTTAGAGAACATCAAGCAAACTGTCGATGAGCGACATGCACTCTACGGAGCCAGAACACCACAGAGAAGACTAAAATCGCGGAATAGCTTCCTCGGAACAGTGCAAGTTGAAACACCTGAAGACTTCCCCCTTACTCAGATTTGCCCTGGTAGCCACCTCCTTGATTTCAATACTTGGAAATCTCTTAACAGCATTAGAACACGGGTGGCACCAGTAAAAACAAATATGGTGAAATGGGGCAAAACAAACTCCGACGACCTGTATTGTGGCTGTGGAGAGGTACAAGATATGGGACATCTCCTATCATGCAGGGACTGCCCCCAGAAATGCACCCTCGAGGATTTATGGCTTGCAAATAAAAAAGGATTTGACGTAGCCCAATACTGGGCAAAAAAAATCTTTAATTTAATGTTCCGGACACGATAAAGAAAGAAAGAAGACCCTATGTGTGCCTATAACATTGCCTTTAGAAACACGTCTGTGTAAATTCCTGTATCGTCCCTCCTACACAAATGCCAATGGAAAGGCCTCTATGTTAGTCCAAATAATACAGTCCCTAGAGACGAGGTGCGCATCCAGAATTTGTCATTGGGGGGGGGGGGCTGACCCTGAAGCTGTATATAATTTAAGTTTGATTTTAAAAGTTGTGTTATAAAAATCATTTTGTAAGTATAACATAACATTGTTTGCAACTGCATTTACAAAAAAGGTAAAGCTCTCCCTAGAACAGGCCATGAAGGCCCAGAGGGGGGTAGAGGTATAGCTCTACTCTTTCTTTAACTCTGGCACTAGATGGGGGTGGGTGGTCAACGCCACCCTCGACCGCTTTAACCCCGGAAATGACCCGGTATCCACTGTACAGGAGGCTGGGTAGGCCCCAGGGCCGGTCTGGACGGTTGCTGGAAATCTCGCCTCACCGGGATTCGATCCACGGACCGTCCAGCCCGTAGCGAGTCGCTATACCGACTGAGCTATCCCGGCCCATACATACGAATATAACTGCATGTTCCTTGACTCAATCAAAAGTGTCCTATCTTCTTGTTTTTTAATTCTATTAATTTATTTTTCAAAATTCTAATGTACTTGTCATCAGCCGATTTCAGTGGCTGATTTCAGCTGAAGGGGAAATCACGTAGAACTTTTGATATCATAATATCTACAAAATCTGTGTTTTTTGAATTTCGTTTGTGGTTTTTGGGGGGGGGGACTGCAGTTCGGCAGTCCCCTTCTTGGGTTCGCCCCTGCTAGAAACTTAAAATTACATACGACTAACACACGCACCTAAAATATTGCCCTTTATAACCTTATATGCCAGTAATTAGGTCTCCAACGCGGGTCTGTATAAATTTGTATGAGACTGTAGGATCGTGCCAACACACACACACATGAACTAACGCCTAAACACATGTGCTTGATACATACTTACAACACGGTCTGTTGAATCGCCCCATCTGAGTAGAGGATATATAGTGTACGCTACATACATGTCTCTCCTCATGGTCCGTAGCAACTGCCATATACAGGGCATACACAAAATAATGGTGCGGTTTCAATAATGAATATTATTGAAACCGCACCATTCTTTTGTGTATGCCCTGTATAAATGTGAATCACAGAAGCAGGCAGCAGAAATGTAAAAAATTCTGAAAAACCTCCGTTGCAAGAATTGTTTTATTGTATATGACTTTTAATGCTCGATTATTATTTCGCTTTAAGTAATGAAACTACTGCTTGTACACTGTCTTCTAAATGTGCGTTTTTTATAGTAGTTGTGCGCTTGAGAATGACCTATACTAGGTCGAAACATGTCGCTCTTTTAGACACATAAACTCTGTTGTCTAAATGTAGTTGTGTTTTGACTGATACAAATTTTGTATGTTAAACTGCCATAACACAATGGGATATCACATATATAGATTATACACATTACGTAATTATAGGACTAAGTTGTACATTTGTGAAATAAACTGGGCCAATACATGACAGACGAAACACTCCTCATCCATTCCCAACTTCAAAATCAAAGTCACGTTTAGATTTTGCCAAAATATTGTTTAGAGAATATCTTTATTTGAGAACATGTGGGGCACAACTATTCATAATTTAATTACTCCAATCTCAGTAGTATTCTCTTCAGTAAATTCTTGAGGTATCTACAACAACTGTAAGCGTTCCCTAGTTGTCCGTCGCTCAAAAAAGTCAGGCACAATCTGACGTAGAATATTGGAATTACCGACCACTAATTGTTTTACTTGTACTTGTGGAAGATTTTGGTTCAGGGTCAGTCAGTCTGACCTCAAGGTATGAATAATACTGACTGTGCGACTGCCAGAGTTTAGTGCAGTTTTGCTTCGCTTTTACTCACGAAAACGTTATGGATAAAACCCTTTCAGAGGGTTTGCTTAAAGATCCTTCAATTTAATTGATTAGTAAAAATAAGAATGCGTGGAACCAGACCTCTAATCCCGACTGTACTCATGGCCTGGTGCGTAATTCTGTGCAGGGAAAGTTTTACCTGAATTCATTACGACGTAATTCTAAACACGCAAAATTTTGTAGGATATAACGTATGTGGAAGACATAGAAAAGTGCTGTAGACACATTAGCAAACAAGTGTTTTTGGGTTTATGCCTAGTTTTGTAACCGTACTGGCAGCACTAAAGAACCCTCAACTTGCCGTACTCCCCCCCCCTCCCCCCTTCCTTTGAATGTATGCTGCCGAAAAATGTACCCCAGCCTTCAACATAATGGCTGATGTTGTTTCCATATTCATGATGACAAAGTGGTTTCATTACCATGTGCTTTGTTCAGCCAACCGCGGACTGACAGAGGAGTGGAATGACACAACGCAGCTCCTGCTAGCCGCCGCCCGCAACACACGATCACCTGTGTTACGTTAGGCTTCTTGCGCAAAACCTACTTTTCTAGTACACTGTCTTATGCAGTCGAATTTATTCATCTGTTCAAGGAATTGACTTTATGTGCGTGCGTGTGTTTTTTGCGTGTGCGTGTGTGTTTGTGTGTGTGCGTGTGTGTTTGTGTGTATGCGTTGTTGTGTTTGTTGTTGTTGTGTTTTTGTTGGTGCGCGTGTGTTTTTGTGTTGCGTGTTTGTGTGTGCGTGTGTTTTTGTGTATTTGTGTACGTGCGTGTGTGCGTGCTGTGTGTTTGGTGTATTTGTGTACATGCGTGTGTGTTTGTGTTTGGTGTGTGTTTGTGTTTGTTTGCGTGTGTGTGTTTGTGCGCGCGCGTTTGTGTTTTGGCGCGCGTGCGTTTGTGTGTGCGTGGGGCGTTTGTGTGTGTGTTCGCTCAAGGCCCCCGCTTCTATATTCCTTAGGATTTTTATTCTGCTTTGTTATTTTTCATTACTTGTTCGAGTTTAGCTGAGCTTATTATCTGTCCTGTATGTTTCGCCTTATATTTTGATAAAGGGACACGAAGCTTCCTCCTAGATTGATGGCACCGAAAGACGTCCTATGGATATAAGAACGACGACCCTCTAAGCTCGTTTCAGATCTATATAAAGAAGCTCAAGGCGCGTGTAAATAACAAATATCACATTGTCATAATTTGTCAGCATTTGCCTGAACAGACTGGCTGGAAAACTGTAGGCGAACAGTTTGCGAGAAATATGCAGCATTAGCACGCCTTTCATTATTCTTTCCTGGTGTTATATTTTTAGGGGTTGCAAATGCGACTATTAGCTTCGCCATGTCTGCCCCCCTGTCCGTCTGTCCGCATGGAACAACTCGGCTCCCACTGGACGGATTTTCATGAAATTTGATATTTGAGTATTTTTCGAAAATCTGTCGAGAATATTCGCGTTTCATTAAAATCCGACAAAATAACGGCTACTTTACATGAAGACCTATGTACGTTTATGATAGTATCTCGCTGAATTCTTCTTTGGATGAGATATGTTTAGACAAAAGTTGTAGAGAAAATCAAAACACACATTTTATGTTCAATAACGTTTTACCGAAAATCGTGCCGTTTATGAGATAATGTAAAAAATGCGGTAATCCAGACAGGCCACAGATCCAATATAATACGGCGCATGCGCTTTGCATGCCGGATAACTAAGGCTACAGACACACACTCAGAACAAGTAATACTTATCGCTTTTGGACGGCAGCAATGGTTACGGAACGCGCCTCAATGTTACGTTATGCCTATTTTGTTACATCCTAAATTAACAACACCTGCATAGACCAGAATTTGGTGTGTTCCCTTCGGTTCCAATCCGTTCTAATTTACTTGGGCTTCACTCAAGGAACACTAATCTTTTATGTTTCAAGGACATTTACACGACCAGCATTTTACGTATGGCGTCATAATTCCTCCCAAAAATTTCTATATACAGTACAACCCCAGTATCCACGGTTTCAGTTATCCGCGGTTTACAGTTGCCCGAAGATATTAACATATTCACTGTCAAAGTCGACAATGGTCTATTTCAGTATTTACGTTTTAATTTGCCGGCGTCGACTTTAGTCGATCTAAAGTTTACTCTGCGCTTTTATATATAGAGTTCGCTACTATCCGCGGTTTCGGGCATCCGCGGTAGGTCTTGGAACGTATCACCCGCGGATACGGGGGGACTGCTGTATATATATATATATATATATATATAATTGAACCCCATAGTCCATCTGTATAATAATATTAGAAAGCAAAGTGTATATATATATATATATATATGTATATATATATGTGTGTGTTGTGTGTGTGTAACACAAATGTATTCAGCCAGGTAGTGGCATATTTTACGGCCACTAATTTTCGCAAGTCATTAAGTCATTGTTTAGCAGGCCCACATTTGAAGTCGGCTTTTAAACGTTCAGTCCTAAAAAGCTCCACTTTTGAAATCACATTTCACAAGACAGCTCAATTTTCACAAAATCCAGACATGAAATCAAGCCGTACAAACACACCGTTAACAAGAACGCTACTTGAGATCATCTTTTCTCTGTGTTTTATCTGGTACATGTGTCACAGACACTTTATCACGCTGATTACCGCTTTGTTATCCAATTTAGCCAGACGATTTTTAAAATTCAATAGTATTTAACAGACCCAATTGAAGTAAATAATCTGTGGTTTCTGGTAATTACACGCGTCGTGTGTAATTATTACCGACGTTTCGGAACGTGCGGTCCATCTTCACGGGTCAATTCCAAGAAGGAAAATAATTTTATCACGAACATTTTGACGCACATAAAAACATCGAAACTCTAAGAAAGACACACATGGTACATGTAACCGAAATATAGATGTGGGGTAAAAAGTGACCAAATTGTTAACAAAATGTCAAGGATAAAGATAAAATTATGTACAGCTACGATAAATTAATCTCTTAAAATATAGAAATAACCTCTAATATAGGGTCCTTTTTTAATTTATAATTTTTACGGAACAAAGAGAAAACACAATAAGATACTGTGCACATTTTCCGGAAAATGACGGCATTCACTATATATTTATGTTATTTGTACCGTACATTTTCTTGATTATATAAAATTTGTTCCGACAAATGTACACTCTTTATTATCTGTTATTTAATAGAGTTTATATTAAAAATATTTTTTATTTTTATTTATTTTATTTTTTTATTTATTTTATTTTAATATAAACTGTAATAATAACAGATAATAAAAAGTGTATATATTTGTCGGAACACGATTTTATATAATTCACTATATCTCTTCACTTATACTCGTAGTTGGCTTATGGCGATCTTAAAGAAAACAATGTGAACTGTAGATCTGGGATTTTGGATAGAAAGAGGTCGTTCAAAAAAAGAATTTCTCCTCCAGTCCCTCCGTAAAAAAATAAATCACAGTACGCTCCATAATGAAGCTCGCAAAATAAATAATGGTCAAAAACAAAATTCTGGGAAAACAACTTTCAATATAACAAGGTCATAGCATTGGAAATCCTCATAACAGATAAAATAGTGATTCAAGTCATGCGACTAAGCAAAAGTTCTTCGCTTTTGTGTTCTGCACTACAAAACATAAATACTTCTCACGCACGAGGCACTGAGACTTCTCCTGTGTCACTGTAGCCCCTACCTACTTCATTCTATTGCCAATCCTCTTCCCCATCACGAATTATTCCGCTTCTTTATTACCACAGTTCCGATAGCGAAGGTTTTGTAGCTTCATTCTTCGGCTCGGTGAGCAATAACTTCCTTCTAAACATGTTCTTGGAGTCGAAAGTTCGGTACCAATCTTCCTCACACCAAAAATACCATTTGACATGACGCTTATTCGGTTACAAACATGTCATCCTCACAATTTATTTCCTGATTATCCATCTTAAAGTTATTCTCGGTGTCCCAAGTGGCTGCCTTTCAAGAGGATTCTCCATATCGGTACTACGTATGCACCCCCCCAGCTGCCGCATTACATTCCCAAAGGTATAAGACATGGAATATGAAAACTATCAATTAATGTGTACTAATTTCAGACACCGTCAAACCTGCCTAGCAACCACCTAGCAGGTGGGTGTATTGGTAACAGTCTGAAACGTGGCCGTGCGGTTAGTCGCCGGCCTCTCAACGCGGAGGCCCGGGTTCGATCCGGGTCGGTCCATGTGGGCATTGGGACAGGTTTTTCCCCGAGTACTCCGGTTTTCCCTATCAATTTCATTCCACCGGTGCTCCATTACTTGGAAAAATGAAAAAAAAAAACTAATCATATTTCTCTTCATCACAGGGTTGCACAATAAACTGCGGTGCGTCCGTAACATCTGCTGCGGGGCCCTTCTCTCCCCCCCCCCAAAAAAAAGTATAAAACTGTATCCGGGTGGGCCCGATACGAATCTTTATCGAAACACGGGCTATCCTGAGTGTTATTATGGCTTTTCTGAGTCACTTCAGGCAAATACCGAGACAGTATCTGGACTATTTCACGATAAATTCAGTGCAAATACTTTCAGTCCATCTTTACCCACCTAAGAGATGTTATGATGTGTCGTATGGTCCGATACACTGACATCGCTGTAAAATAAACCACAAAAAGATGATTTTAGATCAAAAGGAATACATGTGTTAGACAGTCAGACATTGTGATCGGATAGCAGATGTACAGTATAAGGTAAAAGTTCTCCCTAGAACAGGCCACGAAGGCCCAGAGGGGGAATAGAGGTATAGCTCTACTCTTTCTTTAACCTCGGCGCTAGATGAGGGTGGGTGGTCAACTCCACGCCCCGATGTACAGTATACCTAACTTATCTCTGACCAACGTAACTTATCTCTGACAAACCTAACTTATCTCTGACCAAGCGCCGTTAAACTGGTCAAGTTGTTTATGATATTTTTTTCAGAATTAATAAAATAAAAAGGGCCGTGCTCCTCCGTGTCTCTCATGTCCAAAAAGTGCTGAAAATAATTCAATAATTCGATAATTCGTAACTGATTGAATTTATATTTCAATCAGATTACCATTTAGGTACATTTTGAACCCCATGGCTACATGTTATTTAATTCTAACAAAGTCTTGTGTTATGTTCGGACAGTCAACTTTTTCTTCAGCTTCATCCCCTACCTCATAGAGAGAGATGTGTGTCATTTTAAAACACACAAACGCCCAGCATGGATGTGTTGCAGGTCTTCATGTGAGCTGTCTGTTATTTTTTTGTTTATTTCATCAAATTCAGAATATTTCGACATACTACAGTAAAAATTCCAAACACGACATTTCGTGAAGAACCTTTCTGAGAGGAACCGCATGTTTCATGCAAACGGACGGAAGGACGGACAGAGAGATATGATGAAGATAATATTTGTGTTTTGAGACTGCTTTTTGAAAGCGCCAAAATGTCTCATCCAACAAAAATTATATGTATTAAATACAGTACAAGCTAGTTACGAAAATACTTAGAATTTCATTGAAGATATTTTTCTATGCTTTATATATTTAATAAAATTGAAGTAAAGATAATCTATAGCTCCAAACAGTGTAGTACCCACTATAAGAAAAACTTTCATTTATAGAAGCTACAAGTGACAAAAGTCAACACTTGTAAGATATGTCGCAGTAAATGTGTATCTCCGAACTTGAGGCAAATAATGTGGTAAATTCCCAAGATGTGAGAAACAAATGTTTATCTGCTGGTAACTCTAAGGTACGTTTTTTTTGGGGAGTTTAGTGTCTCCATCAGTTAGCTGCAGAACAGCCCCTGTGGGATGGCTGATCACCAACATGTCCGTGCTCCTATCTTGTATCTTCCCATGTTTTAAATACGTCGTGGTTTGCTAGCGGACCATGAAACAACAAAGCTGTCCCCTCGCAAACTCCAGCAACTTGTAAGGCTCTCTCCTTAGGGAGATCACGATGGATATCTTCAAAAGTTTCTCGGAACCAAAACAAAGAACAACACCAGCGAACTTTATAACAGTGAGTTTTGTCTTCCTAAATTGTCAGCTATACTTTACATTCCTTCAATGTCTGTCACACATTCATTCTGTTCGTATACTCCGAATTCACAGCCTGTCTAAAACGTAACCTGAAATAATAGCTCAGAATCATTACGAAAAAAGGCAACGTACGTATGAACGTTACACTGAGGCGCGTTCGCGTAACCTTAGTTGTCATGGAAAAGCAATAAGTATTGAATATTCTCCGTGTTTGTCTGTAGCATTAGTTACCCAGCATGCAAAAGCGCGTGCGCCGTATTATATTGTCATCTGTGGCCTGTCTGGTTGTACCATATTTTTCCACATTATCTCATAAACGACGTGATTTCAGAAAACATTTATTGAACTTAAAATGTGTGGTTTTATTTTCTCTACAATATTTTCTGAAACATTTCTCAATCTAAGAAGAATTCAGCAGATATTATCATAAATATAGAGAGGTCTTCGTCTAAAGTACACTTTATTCTTGTCAGATTTTATGAAACTTGAAACCCTCGACAGATTTTCGAAAAATATTCAAATATCAAAATTCATAAAAATCCGTCCATTGGGAGCCGAGTTGTTCCACGCGGACGTACAGACAGACACGACGAAGCTAATATTCGCTTTTCGCAGTTTTGCGAACGCACCTAAAAAAGACGACAGACCATCGGTCAACCCACTAAAATATAAAAAAAAAATCATTTGCCTATGCAAGTAACGCGAGTGAAATAAACGCCAACAAATCACGTAAGCAATTTATCTGTGTGTCGTCAAGCTAATAGTAAAATAGACAAATAAAATACAAAGCATATCAGGCAGGTCCTTGAGCGTTGACCTCGCAGCCACTGTCCAAACACTTCACGTAGAAGTAAAAATGGGACGAAATTTGGAAGAGCAAAGTACAATTGCCGACGAGTTCAGACTGACTGGCGTCTCAGGTGAGAACTTTCGAAAGGCTTTGGAGAAAATGGTACTGAGCAAAGCAGATAAAGGAAATAAAGGTTCCATGCGCCACCATATGGCGCCTCAATAAACGTGACACAATTCCGTGTATCCTTTATTCTTCATTTCTTTCATATACGTTCAAAAGTTGCAAGTTTCTCTACTATGTTACGCAAAAGGTAAACATATGTGTAAACACGCTTTAAAACACTTAATTTGAGCTGCATCACTGTACTGCTGTCAACATTATATAAATCCAGTATTGGCACCGTGCAATAACGTGATGACTGACGTAACTTAACAATAAAACACACAACAAGTAAATATATACAGCTTTACACAGTCTACTATTGGCTTCAGTAAACCAAACGTTCCGCAATGTTCCATGTTCTTGCTCCAATTCAGATTCCACTTCATGACGTCACGCGTTATTACAGTGACAGAAAGAATTTGATGTGGTGAAGCCAAACAGCTACAAGTATCCAAAGGATAGTTCCCCAGATGGACTCGATGAGTAGAATGCAATGTGTGTTCATGGTTGCTAAGGACCAGTGCCAGGGGAACATCCGGAAGGCTACAGAATGCCCCACGTACATAATGGTGGCGTTCATTCCTAGGAAATAAAACAGTCTTACACAGATACCATTTTTTAACACTTAGCAAGTTTGGCTACATCGGCATATGATGTGTTTCATATTTGTGTATATTACGGCATGTAAAAGAACCTTACGGGCATGAATAAAAATGTTGCGTAAGCCAAATTGCCTCCATTTCTCGCCCAAGCCTCCTGACTGCCTGCCAGATGGCTCTGGCAGGCACATCAGGATCGATAGAACAGTAAGCGCGGCCAGTTGACCAGTCACCAACTGCCACGAATGCGCACGCTTAGTAACCTCGAAAAGAGGAGGTAAGAGGAGGCCCGGGCCCATATAGGGCTGTTGAGCCATGGTTATTATATATTATTATATTATATTTGTGTATAAAGCTTGGGCTACTCATATTTACACGTTTTAGTATACATGTGATTTCATTATTTGTAACAACTACTGTCCTTTTTTTTTCCAATGGTTCGACAGCCCCTTGAGGGCCTAGGCCGCCTCATTTTTCAAGGCTTCACGATCACACACTTTTTAAACACACCACACTCGGTAGGACTCCTCTGGACGAGTGATCAGCCCGTCGCAGAGACCTCTACCTGACAAAACACGACAATCACAAGAGACCAACATCCATGCCCTAGGCGGAATTCGAACTCACAATCCTAGTAAGCGAGTAGTCGTAGACCCACGCCTTAGACCGCGCGGCCACTGGGATCGGCACTACTGTCTGTTAGTCAAGAGAATTCAGTTAAACTGCACAGCGTGGGTAGAGTCCCTTAACACTATGAACGAAGGTTTCCCTTTATTTAAGGTTCGTTTCAGACAGTTTGCACTGACCTGGATAGAAGAATGGAGCGCCATTCCACCAGCCTTTGACGTCGATCAACAAATAGCAGGCGGCCAGCAGGTAGAACGCAAAGCAAGAGGTGGCCAGCACAAAGGAGAGGGACCTGTGGGTCAGACACAGGGCCCTATCATTCGGGGCAGAAGCAAAACTGCGCCTGCTTTGAGTCTAAGTTCAATTACCTGAGAGTACTCAACTCTTCCCAATATTCCTTTCTTTTATTGTGCAAGAAATGTATTTCGTTATGGGAGTTATCGTAAGCATTTGACCACATCCTTTTTCGATTCAGATCTACATTTACTACTAGGTCTTCCAGATGAAATTTACTCCGTATTCATCGAGTAAATTTTGCGTAAATTCGTGATGTAGCTCACGCATTCTACAAGTTCTGGCCATCTAATTCTCGTTGATTTAATCCCTAACAGTACTATGTGAAGGGCCAACATTTTTTGGACGTACTGTCTTAATTGCTCGGAAACTGGAATTACATGTTCGAACCCCCTTCACAGTATACATGTCCACTTCTTTCTGTTTTATGTCCATGTAGCTAATGTCCTTTCTACACGTCCTTATGTTTGTCCTACAGCTAGTGTCACTTTCTACAGCCCGTTCCTCTTTCTGTTTTATGTCCTATACAGGCTAAGTGTCACTTTCTACAGCCCGTTCCTCTTTCTGTTTTGTGTCCTATACAGGCTAAGTGTCACTTTCTCAGCCGTTCCTTTCTGTTATGTCCTAACAGGCAAGGTCACTTTACAGCCTTCCTCTTTCTGTTTTGTGTCCTATACAGGCTAAGTGTCACTTTCTACAGCCCGTTCTCTTTCGTTTTGTCTATACAGTGTGTCATTTTACGCGTCCTCTCTGTTATTCTATACGGCTAAGTGTCACTTTCTACAGCCCGTTCCTCTTTCTGTTTTATGTCCTATACAGGCTAAGTGTCACTTTCTACAGCCCGTTCCTCTTTCTGTTTTGTGTCCTTACAGGCTAAGTGTCACTTTCTACAGCCGTTCTCTTCTGTTATGTCCTATACAGGCTAAGTGTCACTTTCTACAGCCCGTTCCTCCACTCGCAGAGTCACATCAACTGCCTAAAGCATTCAGCAGTAAATCTTACCACAGTTCTTGTTGACCGGTATCCAGCCTTCCTCCTTGCTGACGCCACACAGTACAGCCGCCGCGACACCAGCCATCGTACCCCAGACAATCCACCGGGTCAATCTCCCCTTCGACTCACGATAGAATGACAAAATGGTGCCGGCCTGTACCCCCAGAAATACTTGGAACACCGACAGTAGACAGCCTACAGCAAATACACATATGCATGTCATGCAGCGGGCTGATTGCGTATTGAGAAGCTGCTATAGCAAAATGAGGATAAGTACAAGAATAATGGGAGAGGAAAGTGGAAGACAGGAATATGATAAACAGAAAGAATGAATTAAGTATGACAAGAGAAGATAACTGAAAAGGAAAATGAATCAAAGTTGAATGAGGAAACAATGGAGGAAGAGAAGATAAGTAGAAGCAGAGCTAAACGGAAGATCGTTATGAAGAAAGAGAGACAAAACAAGGGGATGGAAATACTGAGAAAGAGGTGATAATGTTATCGTTGAGGCGAAGATGATGAGGAAAAAAAAACAGGAGAAGAAAATGTTAAGCAGGAAGAGCTGAATGAAGAAGTGGAGAAATATGAGTGGTTGAGGAAGAATAAAAGGAGGTTGTAATAATAATAATAATATAATAATAGCCATGATTAAGATGAGGATGAAGGAATCACCACAGTGGGTGGTGGTGACGAAATCAACGACTTCAGACAGCCTATCGTCTAAAATCTTTATGTTTACAAATACAAAGTTTACGAAAGTAAACAAAATATCGTTGCTTCTCATGAGGCTCCAACAGAGTTCGAACTTCAGACATTGCAAACAAATCACTGTTCCGATAACTACGGACAACTTAAACGAGGAAACTATAATTAACAGAACGTAATTATAAAATTGCCTATAAGACAGTTCTTCAAATTGTGGTGGCCTAAGCATCAAGATGGTTCACTTCAATGGTTGTTTGACGATGTCTACAGAGGAGACACCAACACATGTCAGGGAACCCGCGTCAAAATGCCAACCACCTTTTGACCCTGCAAAGGGGATTTAATTACAGAGGAGGAAAAGACAGTAATTAAATCAGTAAACCAGCAGTCATGCACAGTAAATGTTTTAGCTTAATTGAGGTAGTGACTGGTGATTGTTGTCATAGGTAACTTTCGGAATTTCGAACCTTCCATGATATAACCATTGCCACATTGTGAACTATGTTTCCACTAAATGCAACCCATACGTTACCCTGTTTGTATCTACTTCATGCGCATCGTGACAGTTAGTAAACGGAAAGGCAACCAGACGAGCAAGGGTTCGGTTCCATGTAGACACAGTTTGCCTGTTCACCACCACAACCCACCAGCCTTCTATCTAATTAATGCCAAGGGCTCTTTGTCTAGGGATAACAGGCCAGGTAAAGTAGGTATAATGTAACACAGAGGGGCGTTCGCGTAACCATTGTTGCCGTGGAAAAGCATCATGGGTATTCAAAATTTTTATCGTAAAGGGCCACAGCCATTATTGTGGACTGGTTCGCGGGCCGCACATGAAAAAATAGCAATAAACGGTACACCTGTCTGCCTAAATTATTGTGAAAATTTTATAGTATACACACAAATTACAAACGTGGCCGCGGGCCGCATAATAAAACCTGGTAGGCCGCGGGTTGGAGACTGATGTTACATATTCTAAGTGTGTCTGTAGCCTTAGTTGTCCAGCATGCAAAGCGCATGCGCCGTATTATATTGTCATCTGTGGCCTGTCTGGCTCTACGATGTTTCCACATTATCTCATAAAAGGCAACATTTTCGGGGAAAACAATGTGTTGAATGAAAAATGTATATTTCGATTTTCTATACAAATCTTCTCTAAAACATTTCTCATTCTAAGAATAATTCAGCGATATATCACACATGCCCATAGGTATTCATATAAAGTAACCGTTGTTCTTGTAAAATTTTAACAAAATTGAATTTTCTAAACGGATTTTCGAAAAATCCTCAAATATCAAATTTCATAAAAATTCGTCCGGTGGGAGCAGAGTTGTTCCATGCAGACAGACAGACAGACGGACGGACTGACTGACTGACTGAATGACTGACTGAATGAGTGACTGACAGACAGACAGACATGACGAAACTAATAATCGCTTTTCGCAATTTTGCGAACGCGTCTAAAGAATCACAGCAGGAGGCTAACCGTTGTGCGTAGACAGAGGTGCAATGTTGCGGGTATAGTGACTATACTGCGGTCACAAAAGAAGTCCCATGGATTGATCCCCTCTACTTTCCCCACAGTCGTCTAACCAAGTATGTCCTCAGTATTGTTAGTTGTGATAAATTTCATTGACGATAAGCGATTTGGGCTGATTGCCATAGGCTGAAATGGATTGGAGCGGAATACAACAGTCAGCAGACAGACGGACGCACTCAGCACCGCCAACCCCAATATCCATGGGCCTCCTGTCCGTGTCCACAGGTCCACAGAGCTCCTCGACGGCAGACATCTTACCCACAATTCCCTCTGGATCGAACGGACCCGAGCCGTAGACCTCCCTTGCAGTTGGGCGCTGCAGAATATGCTTCTCTCCCAGCATTATGCGGTCCAAATAGCCTGTGGCTCCGCCAACACAGTCCCTGAACTGTCCGTTGTCTTGAACGCCGCCCGGGCCCAGGTATCCCCTGCAGGAATACTCGGCAGTAATTTCAGTGCCCCTAACTTTAATTCTTACGTTCTGTTATATAGGGGGATTCCACTTAACGATGCTCTCGGCTGCTAAGATATACAGCGTCGGCGAAACATTAATGGAACAGCTGTATGGAATATTGGTGGAATAATATTGAGAGGCGGAAACGGAAATACTGGAGAAAACTGAGATCGAATCAGGTTCTCCGTAGTGAGAGTCTGTAAGACATCGTTGCAATATTTTTAAATACAATTCCACTGCTCAAAGTTTCGTGCTTTTTGGTGTTTAGTCTAATTCAGATCCAAATTGCAGAGGTGAGAGCAATTTACAACGCATTTCAGCTTGTAGCTTCACTTCGATTTGTAGTTTTAAAGGGTAGTTTCTTTACTTAAATTTTAGTATATCACATTTGTAATTAATTTTCTTTTCTTAAAATAGACAATAATTTTAATTAAATTTTCTTAATTTGCAGAAAGTTTCTTAAATTAAACCCATCCAAAGTCCACATACGTATTTTCTTAAGATATCTCATGCCACTAGTTATGAGAACCCCCTAAATCACCAACTGACTCAAACTAACTAACTACTGTAAATTCTTAAAACGTTTTACTTTTTTCAAAAAATTCCACACCTTCTACAATATGCGAAGTTTCATTACTACTTTCATAAATGTCTACCACTATACCATATCCTCAAACAACGGAATCCAGTTGACAATTTTAAACATATTTGAACCCCAATTATAACACAATCCTTCCATCTAAATCTTGTCTTGCAACAGACCTGTACCTCCAGGTATTCCAACTAAAATTGTGTATGCATATTTTATCTCTCCCACGAGTACCATACTGCCTATTTTGTTCACAAAATGTGTTGAAGTACTTTCAAAATATGCGCCCAGTGTATCTCAGACCCTCTCTTAGCTGTGAAATGTCATATGTTCAAGTAAAGATTTTAACCAGTGAAATCTAATGGCCAAAAAGTAATTAACATGACCTGAACGGGATTATGCCCAGCAGACGTCAAATGACACCATCGGGATGTACAAGGACGTAAAACAAGACATATACAGGTTATACCAGGACAAATGTCTTATCTACTAACTCAT
The DNA here is from genome assembly GCA_021186555.1 of Reticulitermes speratus. Lineage (NCBI taxonomy): Eukaryota > Metazoa > Arthropoda > Insecta > Blattodea > Rhinotermitidae > Reticulitermes > Reticulitermes speratus. The sequence goes on along the minus strand of JAJKFL010000031.1, from coordinate 4,717,062 downwards.
AATCTAAAATCAGAAGCGTGAGTACTGGATTACGGTAGTATTTGGGAACGTTAACTTAATTAGGCACACTTACTTCGGGCACCCGGGAACGTCGAGGTAAAACACAAGGGCACAATGACCGGCCACAACAGCTGCCATCACAATCCACTGAGGAAGCAGAACGAGGATGTCTTGAATTGCCGCAAAGAAAGGAACCTGCAATGTCGACATATTGTATTCTCAAGTGCTTCCTATTAGCGAGAATCCCGCCTGGTGTATTGGCAGGATCTTTTGGTTGAAGTTTGTGTAGCATTTCTTGGTCTCTACATACTACTTCTACAGTGGCGGACTGGCCAGGGTGTCAGCTTGCCCGATGGCAAGTGGGCCCCCTTAAACATTAGACAATATGTTAAAAATGTTAATGACCTTTTAGTAGCTTGAAAATACAATAGAAGTTCCAATATTATTACTGGCTGCAACTAAAATTTACGTTGTATTATATTTTAATAAAAAAAATTTTAATAAAATCCACCATTTATTTAAAATAAAATTTAAAAATTCAATTATAACAATCTGTATTTACATTTAGTATCTACTGTATACTGCCAGTAATATGTACAATATATGTACACTATAATTACTAAAAAAATATACATTTATTTCGCAAAAATTTTAATTGTACCTTTTTTCCACTTATGTATTTTTTGAAAATTTTATTTATTTCTTATAAAAATTAAATTATAGCCTTATAGTTGTGGGTGGGCCCCCTTTGTCTCCTGGCAACCAATATTTTTAGACCCAGTCCGCCGCTGTACTTCTACTTTGAACTCTTCCATAACCGCCTGCTTCCAGATATCCACCATTCATTGTAACCTTCCGTCTGTCTTCACGCTATACAAATGTCAGTTAAATATGAAACCAATAAAAAATACAGGGCATACACAAAAGAATGGTGTGGTTTCAAAAGTGAATAAAAAATTTATGTCTGGTTGTTACCCCAACTGAATACCAATTATGACGATTACATTCTACAACTGGACGGAGCTCCCCCCATTTTCACAGGAATGTACGAGTGCTTCTCAATCGTGTTCTTCACAGCGCTGGATCGGACGTGCTGCTGCAAATGGAGACAAGAACCTTCTCCCTTGGCCACCCCGTTCGCCAGATCTTACACCGTGCGATTTCTTTCTTTGGGGGTTCGTTAAAGACAGCGTTTATGTACCACCATTGCCCACGTCCATCCATGAAATTCGTGATCGGTAACGCATGCACTGCAGGCCATTACAGCGGACATGCTACACCGGGTCTGGGATGAGTTTGATTACCGTGTGGATGTGTGTCGTGTGACCCAGGGTGCACACATTGAAGGATTGTAATTACCAAATGAGAAACTTGGACAGTTTCCGCCGCTGATGGTGTATGTTGTGCCCGTGTAAGGTGAGAAATACTGTTTTTATCACTTTTCAAACCGCACCATTCGTTTGTGTATGCCCTTGTAATATATTAAATGTAGGAAGCTGTTTATCTGGCGGTAATAATGATGACGATTTTCCAGTGTACGTAGGTAGGATGAAATTTCGAGAGAATATGTTGCTTCCATCTTCAGGGGAGAAGGAGGCAGCAGTTACCTCCGAAACGTTGTCACTTATTTACCAAAAACACGGTTTCATATCTTAGAAAACAGTAGTCCTAATGTTGATTTTATTTCTATTTTATTCCCTTTCTTCAATGACTAACAGCTACATCGAAATAAGTTTGCACACAAAATATTTTCCCATAAATTAGATATTTGTTACATAAGCAACACACCACAAATGCATAATGATGAATTGAAGTTGGTACAAAAATTTATGCAGATCAATGGATTACATAAGCATACCTCTAACATATTTTGCGAATCCGTGATGTCCGGATCTGTAAAATCTTGCGATTTTAACTAAACAACGCTGCTCATAAAATCATGACATCGCATTCATGTTCGTCAACACATCTGGACACTAGGCACCACTTGACAGGCGAAATAATTACTACAATTCATCATTACAATGAGAATTATAATAAAAATTTGAAATATAGTGGACTTTATCTACACATAGCTGCACAAGCTTGTGAATTTTCTGTATGTATGAGTAACGAATGTAGTATAAACTTGGTCCATATACAGGGTGTTTCATAAATCCCTCCGGGATTTCGGAGGTCTGTAGCTCTGGAGCCAAATCACAAACGGGGGATGAGATCATGTCAGTGAAAAGAGTACATATCCAAGTTTTGAACCTCCCTTACAAATTTCAATATGCCCCCTTTGGTGACTCGACAGACGTCAAATTCTCGTACGAGGTCCACAGTCCCAGGCGATGGTCCCGGCCTAACCTGTTCGTTTTGCGACACACAACCAGCCAATTTCCTCGAATTTTTATACCAGTCTCTTACTGTTTTGTCCGTTGGTGGTTCTGTACGATACTTGGTTCGAAAACCACGTTGCACTGTTACAATTGACTGGGTTTTAGCAAATTGCAGGACACAAAAAACTTTCTGTTCACCTGAAAACGCCATGTTTGCACACCACTGCCTTCTAGCGGAGAAACAGGGTAACTACGCCATTGCATCTGTCACGAAAAAACTTTTATATTTCCTCTATCCGTTGGCATGCTTTCATCTCTTATATGTGGGTTTGCTACTGCACGGCCAAGCCTCTAAATCCCGGATGGACTTATGAAACACGCTGTATAATGCTACCATTAGTTCATGACATCTAAGTGAATAACAACATTGAAAAGGTTCATGAGTGACAGGTGGAAACCTAGTTCACAATGAGCCAAAGGTATAGCAAAGGATTTACAAAATTTTGAACGCCACTTATCACAACTAACCACCAGTCATAGCCCTAAAGACATAGAAAATAAGAGTGTTAACACTATGGTATTGTATGGGTATTGTACTTGCATTATGGCAATAGTCTATTACAGATGTCCTGTCTACCAGCTGTCCTGCTAAAAGGAAGAGGGATGTAGTGTAAAACTGAAAGGTAACTTCACAAACTGATTACCAATAAGAATCTTCACTGTCATTACTGCTTGCATAATACAGTGTATGTTTACAGTCACTCTATAGACACATTTTATATTCAAGTCTAACCTGAGGTTGTCCGTAGCTACGACTCGTCAGGAAGATATAGAGAACTGCGACAATAAAGTAGGTGAGGGCAAACCTTTGAAGTACGCCAAACAGCCTCATAGTTTCCAACTTTGAACCCCACAAGGAGTTCAGTATCAGCCCCAACAGAAAAAGGATGCAAGCTCTCTGTAAAAGAGATAAGACTCATGGCAGAAATATTTAAATTTTTTTTTAAATTATAGGAGCTTTATTTTCAATTTTCCAACAAGTATAAACAAAAGATCTACATTGTTCAAGCCATGCCATTTACCAGCTTCTGAAGCCTCTACTGGGGGCCGGAGCCTCCCCTGGCATTTAATATAACAATGACAACTGATAAGTATTAAGAGTAGTGAAAATTAACAAAAATAGCATAAAAAACACTACCTGACAATTTAAATTTTGTTCAGCAAGGCAATTATTTGACAATGTACAAAAAAACGTACACAACATATGACTATACGCACTCTGTTTTGTTAAGTGCACAATTACAAACCTGAAAAATGCATCAAAATGAATTTCTGATGATTGATCATGTAAAATAATAACCAACCTTATATTTATTTAAGGTTAAGGTAATATTCATGTTGTGTTAGTAGTGCTAGAGCACAAGAGTCACACTGAAAATCTGCCTGACAAAGAAGAAATTGCACATCAGACATTATGAACACACACTGTTCATAATGTCCTTACTACAGGACTCTCAAAGGCCTAGATTTTGCATGGGAATATTTTTAACACTAATGGCTGTTTTTACTAATAACATTTATACCAAGATCATTTATGTTAAACAGCAACTACATGTTGATATACATAACAAAACTAAAAACCCTCTATACATTGTTAATGTTTAAAAATAAGCAGCTCTCATTGCTTCCAAATTTTAAGAATGTTACAAGAAAAGGGCCCTGATCCACCATCAGAGTATAAGACCAGAATATGGGTCACAGCTTGAGACGCTATTTAAGAGTCTTACGCGAACGACAGTGAGAAACATGGTGAAGCGAGGCACATTCTTCCTGAACTGAGACTTCACCGAAATCGGAATGCAGACTCCCATGATCCACAAGAACCTGGGAAAAAAAAAAAAAAAAAAAGGGTGGTGAAACGTAGGTATGTTGTTATACATTGTCATCACCCTATCTCAATAATGAACCAGAGGCCAATGTGACTGATGTACTCTCTGTATTTGAACATTGAAGACACTTGTAACTGCCACAACAACCTGATCCAATGAGGGATGCCTGTCAACTGTGTATAAGTCATAAGTTTTCACGTTATATTCACCGTGCATATTTTTGTACAATTCATTAACTCACACCAACAAATGCACCAAAATAAGTTTGTCACTGATTTCTTTATTAAAAGGTTGCCCCTATACGCATTTCGGCACTTCTATATTGCCATCATCAGGGGCATCGTTGGAGTTTGTACATAGACCAATGTACTTGAGTTGTACTTCAGAAGATTTAATATCAAAGTAGAGAATGGATTTGAATGCACTTGTGGAGGTGAACAAACAGTAGAACATCTACTATTTGATTGCCCCATATTCGGACACAGGAGATTTTGCCTTGAAATGCACTTAAACAAATGTAATATTAGTTGCAATAAGCCACTGTACAATATATTTAGTAGAAACTGTTGTCAAAAACATTTCATTAATTTTATACAACATATTAATAGAAAATTGTAAGTAACAATATTGTTATTATATGTACTTGGTTAAACTTTAACCCTAATATACACATGTAAAATAGGGTTTGTTGTTTTGGAAAAATAAAAAAAAAAAAAATGTACTTGAGTTACATCAGAACAGTTGTGTCAATATTCGTTATTACCACTTTGTATAAAATTGTATAAAAGTAATATTGTTAAACTGCTAAAATTAATAGTAAAACAGTGTGGTATATTATATTGAAACTACATGCTGTGATATAATTCATAATTATTGGCAGCGCGGTCCGGTGTGCTGTTTTGTGGCAGTTATCTGTGTGTATTGCTGTATGGTAGAACCTCCTTCTTTCGTGTCTGCGTGGCGTGGGGAAATCTTTTAATAAAGAAATCAAGTGACAAACTTATTTTGGTGCATTTGTTGGTGTGAGTTAATCAAGTCGTAAGTATATTGAACGATAGCAAACCTGTGCCAAAGATCTTTCTCTGAACAATTTCTGCATCCTATCTTGGGCACAAATTTCACTCTATATTGCAAGTGGTCAATTTTTACCAAAATCATCTTAAATAGTCTTTAGTACTACAGCGAATTTGTATCAAGTTACCATGGAAATAACAGGTCTGCGAGCTGCAAGCCATTCCAGGTGGCATGTTCCAGGAACCAGTACCCGCCTGCACCGTCATTAACAAATATCATCAGAACGATGCTAATTCTGCAACAAAATAAAGGACTGAAGTAATTCCTTTGCCCAGAAATTGACAAACACAGTTACGCATGCTTACATCTGGTAGTGGTAATTGGGACATTGGTAGTAAGAAAAAGCAGACTTGGAATGGAAACAGAACTGGAAGGAAATCACAGCACAAATTGAACGTAACTGGAATCAGAGTGGAAACAGAGATCATAGTTGAAATAGGATTACAAAATAATGATAAATACGGAAACGAAATGAAACAAGTGAACAACAAAAAGCAGAAGGAAAAGAGAAATGGAAACATCTTAAGTGGAAATACGAAGAAACAAAATGCAGAGAGCACATGCATATGCCGCGCAAGTCCGCCTATAGAAAGGAATTGGAAGTGAGCATCATAGGAGCCAGAACGGGTCTTTAGCAGAGACGTAACAGAATTGAAACAGAGTCAGGGAACTGTAATGGAGCTGTAACACAAAGTATAATTGAGATGTCAAACAGAAACCTGAGGTGTAACAAACCGAAATGGAGCCAGACAGGAAATGTAACAGAGCTGTAACAGGAGAAATGGATCCAGGATGGAACACTGACCTAACTGTAACAAACCTTAATCGAAGCCAGAACGAAACTGTGACGGAGATATAACAAAACCAAAAAGGAGCCGAAGTGGAGATGTAACGTTTGGAGTTCTTCGAATTCAGATTCATTTTGTCTATCAGTAACTTATGGGATTAAATTTCTGTGGTAATTCATTTCCATATCAAGTTTCCATGGTAAAAGGGGGTAGAAGTTATTTAAAAACTCTTTATTAGTTTGTTTGTTTGTATGGTTACATGATAGGTACTGATGTACATTTGTTTACTTAGAATATATTTTTATATATTTTATATATTTTTAATTTTCAAGAAGTGGGATGGGGAGGCAGGCACTGGATTGATCTGGCTCAGGATAGGGACAGGTGGCAGGCGCTTCTGAATGCGGTAAATGAACTTTCGGAGTCCAAAAAATGCGGGGAATTTCTTGACTGGCTGGGAACCAGTTAGCTTCTCAAGAAGGACTCTGCTCCATGTAGTTAGTTAGTTAGTTATATTTTTAATGATTCTCTACAAATTTATGCCAATGGTTGAAGTAATAAACGAATATTATGCTGCACTTGGTCCAGATAAAGGACAATGACTAACTTAATGTTTGTACGATTTCTACAGATGACAATGGGGATTCGTAAAATCAATTCTTTTACGTAAAATAAAATCTCAAATAAATATTGTGCCGGGAATTTTTCCCAGCACTCTCTGCGGAACTCGAACCATGGATTTTCGTCGCGCGCATCGATCCCTCCTACTTAATTCCCCTCCATTTCCCCTCCTCAACCGAGCTTTCTTCCCATGTGAGTGTGCTTGATGTAATCACTCTGAACCTAGCCGCCTACAAGTAACTTCCAAATTTCTTCTCGGCCATGGGGTCAAAATTCCGTCCAGCTGTGAGTTGGTGAGGTTGGATTCCCTTGGCGGTCGTCGTGGTCCCAGGTCTTTGGTTTGGTTGGGTTTAGCCCCACGACGACGCCAAGGTAACTTTATTTTGGTATGTATGGAGACAAGTAATTGCTTGGTCAGTCTCACGTCTTGTATCTTTTGTAATTTTGTATATCATTGTCTTTATTGTATCTTATTTAATTTGTGTGTTACAATATATGATTTATTTGGTATATTGTATCTTTGTTGTGTGAACCAACCGGCTTATCTGCGGGGCCTAGTACAGTAAGGCAGATAGAGCAGAGAGGGATAGGCCAGCAGTGATAACAGAGGGCCCAAAAAAAAGCACCCCCAGTGCAATATGTATCGAAATTATGCATTTTGGCTTCCATCATTACCCGCGGAATGTGTCCAGAGACTTCAGGCGGTGTCTCTGAGGGGTCTTTTGCTGTGATGTGGCCTTGCCCTCCAATTCACATGCAGACTGCGGCCCACTGGTTGGCTCGAAGTTACGTTTCTGGTATTTTAGCCAATTCCGGACGCCGCTGGACGCCAAACAGCATACCAGCCAGATAAGAGCTAGTCCCAGCAAACACAGAACTAATGCTGTAAAGAGTAAGTAACTTTGCTCAGATAAATCTGCAGCGGTCTGCAAAGGAGGGGAGATTCTGCGAGCAAAGCAGCGTCTCACGTCAGCTGAAGACGGAGACGGGTCCAATGTTTATTTTGTGCTATTAGAAACACGAAAGTTCCTCACAACAGGCACCACTAATGCTGGTGCCAAAATGAAAAAAAAAAACGAGTTTAGAATTGTAGGCATATGTAATAACTAAGGCATATTTGCTCCTCTATAATTTAAGATGGCAGCCCAAAAGCCCGCGTGTCAAGGAAAGAAAATCAGGTGTTCCTGTGAGTCTGCTTTCTCCATATTCTACCGAAGACCTAAAATCGAAAGCCATAGGGCTTGTCTGTAAGGTTTTTCACCGAACGTGATTGGCATGAAATTAAACTACGTATATCTACTAACTCCGTAAGATTTATCGGGGAAAAAAATACATTGGACATAAGATGTCTGTTTTATTCACCTCTACAAATTTGTTCCATAAACTTCTCACCCCCGATAAATGTTTAGAGAGTTACGCTCGTGAATCAAGTATAAATACCGGCCAAAGTAAATCGTCACGTGAAGCATTCCTTTTAATTATCCAACGTAAATTAAAATTAAAGCTCATCGATAACTTTTTTTTCTTTTTGCAAAATCATCAAATATCAAATTTTATGAAAATACCTTCAGCATTTTAGAATTGCTTTTGACGTGTGTACAGACGGGCAGACGGACGGATAAAGCTATTATATTGGCGCCACGGAGGTGGGAAGGCGCCACCAGAAGAAATAAGCAGAAGAAAAAAAAATCTTGTCCCTGTCGGGAATCAAATCCCGTATCGCTCAGCATGTGGCGTAGTCACTATACCGATACATAAATATACAAATCTTCAGTTTCAGTTCCATAATTTCATGCTGATAGGCAATAATTAGAATTCAGCTTTCTCTTTGCAAATATACGACTCTGGGCCCCACAAGGGCCTAATTATTTTCAACGTTTAGACCGCCATGTTCATATGTTGTGTCGCTATCAGGAAATGGACAAATATGACACAAAATATTTCGTTCATTTAAAACGTTATACTCAGTGGAAGTTTTACAAATTTTAGTAGCAACTTCAGAATAAATGAATGCATTGATTTACTAGGCCTATTCTTCATGTTTCTTAAAACAGGCTATGTCACTCACGTAAGTAAATATTGACAGGCTCTTTAGCTGTTGTCACAGAGCACAGGACGTCGCCAGACTCAGTTCCACTGATAACGAGGTCATACACGCCGAATTCCCCGACAGATGGCTCAAGATCGCATATCACAGAACTGCAAAAACAAATTCAGATCGGCATTCATTAAACATTTAACCCAGTGGTAACTATATTACCACTTGATTTAACACTCGTATTAGGAAAGTACGCATTTTGCCACACTGTATTTATGTGTTTCTCGCCAGTCTCGTTAATAAATATCGACTTTTTCTTCCAGCAGGTTTAACAGGTTGATTTTTCGAATGGACACGGAGTACGTTCTCTGTGAGGAACAGGCACGCATCTAGAATTTTTTATTGCGGGGTTGACCCTAAGGCTATACATAGTTTGTGTTGGATTTTAAAAATTGTGTTATAAAAATCACGTCATAAATACAATTGTAGCATTACATTGTTTCCAACTGCATTTATATAGCTATAAACACAATTACATGTTCCGCGACTCAATAAATGTAAATTACATAGCGTAATCGTCTTGTTTATTAAGTTCATCTAAGAATTCCTAAGTTTATATTATTTTCAAAATTCTACTGTGCTAGTCATCAGCCGACTTCAGTGCCTGATTTCGATTTCGGAGGGGGCTGCAGCCCGACAACCCACCCCCCTTTGGGTGGCGCCTGTTGAGGAAGGAAATAAAATTTTGATGCATAACTAAGTAACTGCATGGAGCAAAGTTCTTCTTGAAAAGCCAATCGTTCATCAGCTAGCCAAGACATTCCCCTCATTTTATGGAATCCGAAATTTCGTCGTCGCTTTTGCAAAAGCCCGCCGCTTTTACTTGTCCTGAGCCAGAACAAATCAACCAAGTACACGCCCTCCCATCCAATTTCTTGAATATTACCCTCCCATCTACGCCTAGATTCTCCAAGTTACCTGTTTTCTTCAGTTTCCCTACCAGAACATTGAATGCACCTCTCTTCTCCCCCCATTCGTTCCGCATGCCCTGCCCATCTCATTCTTCTTTATTTGATCACCTGGATAATATTTGGTGAGGAGCGCAAATCATGAAGCTCCTCATTGTGGAATTTCCTCCAGTCCTTGTAAAGTCACCCCTCTTCGCCCCACATATATTCCTCAGCACCCTATGCTGTAACACCAACACCCCCAGTCTATTTTCTTCCCCCAAAGTGACAGACCGCGTTTCACAACCATTTAAAAACAACAGGCAATATTATAGTTCTGTATGAAATTTTATACATAATTAAAAGAAAGTCTTCAGTAAGGTATGGCATAATGTGATTAACAAAGCCTGGAATGATGGCAGAGATTTTAGCGTATATTTGTACCACTGTAAATAGTGCTTTGTTTCTTTAGTCCTCCCAAAATGTACATATTTAGGGGACGCGGTGGCGCAGTTGGTTGAGGGTTCGATTCCCGATAGTGTCACTGGAATTTTTCACTTGCATAATCGTTTCGGTCGCACTATGGCCCTGGGGTCGACTCAGCCTCTAACAGAAATGAGTACCAGGAATCTTTCCTGGGGGGTAAAGGGGGCCGGTGCGTAGGGCTGACAACCTTACCACCTTCATGTGCCGATTGTCTAAAAACCTGGGAGCCTCGACCTCCTGGAGCCCTAAGGGCCTGTCAAGGCCTGTAATGGGATTGCTTTATCTTTAAATGTACATTTTTAAATATGTAGGCCTATACTTGACAAATACTCGGAAGAAACGCACATGAAGAAGAGAAAATTACATAATAAGGAGCTTCATAGTTCGTAAAGCAGTTCATTAAAGAAGGCATAGGTATTTCTTTTAAATACCTTACAGGATGTGATTATTTGTTTAAATAAATATGCAGATTGAAAGGCAATGTACATTAAAATTAATATTTAAGGAAGCAGCCTGTGGGGATTTGATCTGAATTCAGGTTAACTCAGTGTCGGAGAAGTAAATGTTGTGAATACATTATAACACCAGAAATTAAAAATTTAAATAAATCTTCAGTTATGCCGTACATACCTTCTGTTTTGACGTGGAATGAAGTCTTCGGAGCCATCTAAACGTAGGCGCCATGACGCCCGGTGTTTGGTTCCTATTGTGAGAATTCGCCCCTGGTGTGGAGGAAGACTGGTCAGCCGAGAGTAGGGACACTGTTGACAGGGACATAAAGGTTCAGACTGTTGGCACACAAATGTACCGACAGTAGGGACACTGTTGACAGGGACATAAAGGTTCAGATTGTTGGCACACAAATGTACCGACAGTAGGGACACTGTTGACAGGGACATAAAGGTTCAGACTGTTGGCACACAAATGTACCGAGAGTAGGGACACTGTTGACAGGGACATAAAGGTTCAGACTGTTGGCACACAAATGTACCGACAGTAGGGACACTGTTGACAGGGACATAAAGGTTCAGACTGTTGGCACACAAATGTACCGACAGTAGGGACACTGTTGACAGGGACATAAAGGTTCAGACTGTTGGCACACAAATGTACCGAGAGTAGGGACACTGTTGACAGGGACATAAAGGTTCAGACTGTTGGCACACAAATGTACCGACAGTAGGGACACTGTTGACAGGGACATAAAGGTTCAGGCTGTTGGCACACAAATGTACCTCTTATCCGGCTATATCTTAATCAGGTGAAAAGTGTTCAATATTGTTTAATTGTGAATAATTGGCTCTAAAGAAAGTGCATTAAAACAGGAAACATGTTGCCTAAAATATTGTGGATAATTTAAAAGCTGGAGTATCAGTGGCTAAGGCTATGGAAGAATACGGCATAAGAAAGCAATACAATTAGCTAAAGTTCGCTAAACCTTATTGCCTGCAGATTAAGGTAAATCTTCAGTATTAACGAGGTTTCACTATAATACCTTACAGAATGAATTAATAAATTTATTGATTACTTTAAAATTAAAATGGCCACTAGTGGTTGCCAGCACTGAAAAAAAAATCGAACAAAAATTTTAAAAAGTTACGAAATGTAAGCAGAGTGTAACACTTGTTGCGCGTTGGCCGTCTGTTGACTAATAATTTCAAAGAAAGCAGGGTTTACCTTCTAAATGAAATAACGACTGTAACAATGTATTCAGTTATATTTTGATAAAAAAGCATATATATATATAATAATAATAATTCTTGGCTCAACAGCCCTGTATGGGCCTGGGCCTCCTCTTGCCTCCTCTTGTCGAGGTTACTAAGTCATGCGCATTCATGGCAGCTGGTGACCGGCCAGCTAGCCGCGCTTAGTGTTCTATCGATCCTGATGTGCACGCCAGAGCCATCTGGCAGGCAGTCAGGAGACTTGGATGAGAAATGGAGGCAATTTGGCTTACGCAACATTTTTATTCATGCCCGTAAGGTTCTTTTACATGCCGTAAATCTACGACATGGGACCGACGGCTTTACTTCCCCTGCGAAGGAAGTGGTGCTCCGGATTTTTATCATCCTTAAAAATCCATCGACCTCGGTCGGGATCGAACCCGCGAACCTTGGGTCCAGTGGCGAGCAATATATATATACATGTATGATATATCCGCTTTTGTGCTGTATTGTGCTGTATAATTACATACATAAAGTCCTACAACACTTACCCCCTGGTTAATTTAATATGCATTTATATAATGCAGCTACACATAGACCCAAAATCCTAAGTAAAAAAACTGTTAAGAGAGATGAGAGTGCCGTTTCATTCAGTTCAGGCTTAGTAGTGCACGGCCGGTTGCTGAATCAAAACTCGAATGCAACAATACAAGATACTCGTACATATATAATCAAATTAATTATAAATATCATAACTAAATTAAAACCACAAACCACGTGAAACGTCATTGACCGAATCGTAGCGTAAAATCTGCTAAGCATTTTGATTTACTTAGCAAAAATGTCTGTATCTAACAAATACTTAATCAAAACAGACCTTCCATTCAATACACCAATATCCTTACTGCTGGCACTAGCCGCCGAAAATTATCTAGCGGAAGGACAAAATAATAATAATAATTATTATTATTTATAATTATTATTAGTAGTAGTACTAGTAGCATTAATATATTTCGTAACATGGCAATTTTTTTACTGTGAGGAGTTGTTAGCACCTCGCCCAACCCCCAAGCTTGAGAACCACCCCTTGTCGGCTGTCCGCGACTGCTTATTCAATGTATTCGCAGCTACCCTCCATATCTGCAGGCCGTTCCTCCATCCGCAACCCGAGGACGCGCCATGCCGTTGTGACAGGGACCGACTTATCGTGTTTATTCGGGTGATCAAATCAAGGATAATGAGGTGGGCAGGGCATGTAGCACATGTGGGGGAGGGGAGAGGTGCAAACAGGATTTTGGTGGGGAGACCTGAGGGAAGGAGACCATTTGGAAGACCCAGGCGTAGATGGGAGGATAATATGAAAACGGATCTTCAAGAAGTGGGATGGGGGGGCATGGACTGGATTGATATGGCTCAGGATAGGGACAGGTGGCGGGCTGTTGTGAATGCGGTAATGAACCTTTGGGTTCCATAAAACGCGGGGAATTTCTTGACTAGCTGAGGACCTATTAGCTTCTCAAGAAGGACTCTGAACCATGGAGACAGTTCGTTAGTTAGTTAGTTAGTTAGTTAGTTTAGTTGTAGAAGTAGTAGTAGTAGTAGTAGTAGTAGTAGTAGTAGTAGTAAATGATATATATTGTGTTCATTAGAAAACACCCTAAAGATGGGAAAATAACAACAAAAATATTAAAATAACATATCTGGGAACATCCACCAGTGACGGCCTTAACAAAGGCAGGGCCCTATTGCGACCAAAGTGGCGGGCCCCTAAAAGTTATTGTGCAGAGAAAAAAAAATGTTGATATATTTGGTATATTACGGTAAGATAGGATGAAAAATTAAAACGGTACATTTTCTATCATTTTTAAAAATTACTAATGCACGAAATCACCCATGAGCGCGGGGACCGATTGCGTCAAATCGGTCCAATCGTCCTAAGGCCGGCCCTGCATCTACGTTGAAAAGAAATTGTATGGAATATCCTTCCGGAAATGTAGCAGACGATAGAGGTGAGTCACACTGATCAATATGATTTGTTATCTAGCAAGTATTGTATGTTCAGATGAGTTACCTGGCTTATCTCTTTAACTATTGTCCTACTTTTAAAAACCTTTCGAAATTAGGTCGTCCAAACTCTCTTCACTTAACTAGCATGTTTCTTTAACACTCCATCTAAGTCTGTCACACGTATTGACGCAACACAACCTCCAAGTCAACTGCCTCCAGTTACCTCCTTCAAATCTGTCATATTTGTGAAAGTGCGTTACGGTTCACTGCAGCCAGTCACCCGAAAAAACCCCGATTTAAAACTTTAAAGAATGAGAGAGAAATACAAAGATATGTAAGATATAGAAGATGAGTAGATGAAAAAGACGTGAAAAGAGTAAGACGAGAGTGCAAAACTATCCACTGTCACTTGAAGAAACAAGACAATGTACGTATAAAGTAACATTGAGGCGCGTTCCCGTAACCATTGCTGCCGTGCAAAAGCGATAAGTATTACTTGTTCTGAGTGTGTGTCTGTAGCCTTAGTTATCCGGCATGCAAAGCGCATGCGCCGTATTATATTGTCATCTGTGGCCTGTCCGGCTCTACCGCATTTTTCCACATTATCTCATAAACGGCACGATTTTCGGAAAAAAGTTATTGAACATAAAATGTGTGTTTTGATTTTCTCTACAACTTTTGCCTGAAACTATCTCACTCAAAGAAGAATTCAGCGAGATACTATCATAAACGTACATAGGTCTTCATGTAAAGTACCCGTTATTCTTGTCAGATTTTAATGAAACTTTATTTTGATAATTGATTTTCGAAAAATACTCAAATATCAAATTTAATGAAAATCCGTCCAGTGGGAGCCGAGTTATTCCACGCGGACGGACACAGAGATAATAACATAAAAAATATGTTATTCAGCTTTTACTATCTAAACAATTGTACCAATTGATGTAAAATGTGAATTTAAAATACTGAGTCCCTGAGGATGAGCCAGAATAAGGCTCGAAACATGTAGTACTGTGTTACACAATTAATAGTGAATAAAATGTACATTTGTCGACTATAAATATAGTGTTGATAAGAGTCGTCAAAGAATAAAATACATTTACTTCATGTGCAGTAAATGCGCTATTAATGCAATAAACAAGAAATCCTAAAAATATTTTAGACACACGTGAAGGCATCAATTCCATGAATAGAAGAATTATTAACATCTCCACAATCTGTACTGTTTTGGAGATAATGATTATAGAAAACTAACGTAAAACTTCATGATTCAGAAGCTTACCTTGTAACATTCGTCCGACAGGGTGTACAGCCATAACGGGCTGTAAATACGTGACGTCACGTTTACATAAGCTTCGTCTACTTTCAAGGCGCTGAGATTCAAACCCCGGAACTCTTGCCAGCCAGGATCCTCGATCCAAGACATCTTTTATAGCTATACTTTGCCTATAACTGAAAACAAACAGTATTCAAATGCAGACTTTGCGAAGTAAACACGACAGTACATGATTACATTATGGCCACTTACATCCAAATGTTCCCCAACTGCTTTTACACGGCGTACGTCTCTTATAACAGTCCAGTAACCACTGAAAAAATGTTGTTTCCAGAGATGAGCGAAATATGTACAGTCACCGTCGGAGGTACAAGGACATGGCATGACACTCACCACAACTTCTTACGAATGTGAAAGGGAAAGAACTTAATGTTATACTTCCTTCACTGTTTTGCTATAGAACAGGGCTGTCCAACCCGCTGCCCGCCAAATTGTTATGCGGCCCGTGGCAACATTTGTAAATTATATGTGCGTGTATATTCGTTCATTCGTTCTGTAGTCTGTCTTACGACAGGTCCGTAGCCACTTCGAAAGCGAGTTCTCCACAGGGTGCGATCTAGTGCTTCCTCTTTCAATTTCCATTATCTTCTCGTTTCCTTAAGATCATCCAGTAGCTGCTCACGTCTTCTTCCTCGTCTTTCCGTCACTTCTATTCTTCCCTTTATCTTTCCTTCAATGACGTGTTTTAGAAGGCAGTTCCTATGCAAGAGGTGACCAATCCAGTTTGCCTTTCTTCTTTTTATTGTTTGTAGGATATTCCTCTCCTCCTTGGTACGTGAATATATTAAACTATAAAAAATTGCACAATAATTTAGAAGGACTTCAGTGGCTGATTTCGGCTGAAGGGTAAATCACGGAAAATGTTTGATATCATCGTATCTATCAGATCTGTGTTTTTTAAATTTTGGTTTTGGGGGGGAGTTGGGAGGCAGTAACCCGGCCCCCCCCCCCCTTGGTTGCGCCCCTGGTTTCCACCGAAGTGTTATCCACGCGGTGCTACAGTATAAGCTTTCACCACAGTGATCTACAGCCTTTGTAACTCCACTGGGGAGGAGCATTTCTGCAGTGTTTCGTCCATCAGGGTCACAGCAAATTCCACCAATTTAGTCCATCGTTTTCGCCACAGCCCGCACTGAGTCCGGTATTCAGCCAGCCGAATCAAGTCCAAACCCTAATTTTAATACGAGTATTATCATCCTGCCTGTATGTAGAACTTTAGAAGGGACTCATTCCCGTCAGACTCTCCTCAGTCGAACCAGAAATTCAGAGTAATCTGTAACTGGCTACATCGCCTTCTTCCCCCTTGTTCTTTATATTAGTGTTTTTTTTCAAACTGGGTTCCTCGGAAAGGCAAAGGCGTGTGACGAGTTCCACGAAACGCCGATGAAAGCTTGGGCATTTTGTATGTTGCAGTTAACTTTTAGCAACTTGTACAATAATGCTAAGCTATGAATGTGGAGTAATAATGAAAAATGGTGTATTACATTTTCAAAGCGAAGTATTTCGGAAAGCAATGCATAACGTCAGAACATTCGAGACTTTCTGAGAGGATCTGCTATGAGAAGAAGAATCTAAGAAGGGTCACTGTAAACACTGCCTCTCCACTCGCTTCACCAGTGAGTATGACAAAAGCTAAACACAGAAATAAGCTAGATCCTGAGGCAGATCTCAGTTTGCAACTATCATCCATTATACTAGAATTAAAATTGATGTGTTTATCAAAATAGCATCATCCGTTACACTGAGAAATTAGCATATGGTAATTGTAATCTTTTATTGATTGATTAAACCTACAGTTACGTTATTATGTTATATTATTTGCCTACAAGCAAAAACCCTCCCCGGGGTCGCCGCCTTATCGTGGCGGGAAGGTTTGTGTGTCCCGTTACGACCCTGAGAGCTATGCTGGCGGGAGCTAAGCTCCTGGTAGGGCCACCCAAGCCAGACAGGTCGAAGGGCAGGGACCAGACAAAGAGCAGCCCACTGGACCTCCAGGTTGGGGGTTGGGGCATTAGGCTGACGACCTGATACCCGGAAAAATATCTCATTGTCCAGAAACCCGATAAAAACGGGATGCCAAAGCCCACCAAGGGCTGTAGTAGTAGGAGAAGAAGAAGAAGAAGAACAAGCAAAAATAGGTTAGGTCTACATTCTTCTTTTTTTTCACTTTTTCTATATTGCCAACTCAAAAAATGGGGTAAGGTTCCGTGAAATATTTCAGTCTAAGGGTTCCACAGTCCAAAAAGTTTGAAAAACACTGCTTCAGATTAACCATTAGAACGTATTATGAAAATGCATAATCAGTGTAGGTGACACACTTTAGTAGTGAAAACATGTAAACTGCAAAAAGATCAATGTCTGAAATAAAATCCAGCCAGTGCCAATACGTTCTGTTCAAACAAGCTGCACCTGTAAAGTCACTTTCACTTGCTGGTCTAGCTACAGGCACGAACAAGGCATGCACTACAGAAAGTTCAAATTTGAATTCGCTCCCCTTCCCGTGATGAAGCATGTGGCCTTGAATCATAATATAAATGACTTGTTCTTTT
Source organism: Reticulitermes speratus (assembly GCA_021186555.1). Classification (NCBI taxonomy): domain Eukaryota; kingdom Metazoa; phylum Arthropoda; class Insecta; order Blattodea; family Rhinotermitidae; genus Reticulitermes; species Reticulitermes speratus. The sequence goes on along the minus strand of JAJKFL010000031.1, from coordinate 4,699,342 downwards.
ATTTACGGTTTATTTAACGGTGCTGTCAACAGCATCGAACGATAGGAGAACTAGTGAGCAATGGATTTGTGTAAGTGCAGAACGAAGCAGTTGTGCCTAATCAGGAACACCACGAAGATCCTCAATTAGGACAACTGGTGTACCGCCCAGCATTCGAAAACGTCGCCTCCCGAAATATTAGTGAGATCCGACTTGCTCGGTGAAGCCTACCACTGGACACTATCCTGAACCAGTTTGATCCAGTTTAAATACTCAGTATAGGTAGGACCCGTTTTACGACGGTCCATTTTACGACTTTTCACATTAACGACTGTTTCAAAATATTACCTTAAATATTAGTACATACTTGGAAAAATTTTAGGAATTTTGGAACCTATCTCATTCAAATACATTATATTTTGGTCTCGTTTTACGACTTTTCATTTTACGACCCTGTTTTGCTGGAACCTAACCCTGTCGTAAAACGGGTCCTATTTTGGTCTCGTTTTATGACTTTTCATTTTACGACCCTGTTTTGCTGGAACCTAACCATGTCGTAAAACGGGTCCTACCTGTACGTACTTTACTAGGCAACAATGACGTCATATTTCGTTCTCCGCATGTCCAGTGGTCACTTTGCATTGGACTTTCCTCATAGATATATCTCTATGTATCTTTTGCTTCACCTACACGTCTAGTTTACGAAGTATAACATTGTTTTGACTGCTCGGACAGTGAATAATTGGTGAAATATAGAACCTCCCTCGAAAGAAATGTCATACCTTCAAAACGTACTGCATCTTTCTAAAGACAAAACGTTTTCCTCAACGATTCGTCTTTAAACGCTTGTTATATATGTTCTTCGATCAAACTAAATAATCACGTTAGCACCGTACAAACAAAATTCTTTTAACAGTGTAGAATAAAATTCAAATTAAATGCAGTGTATTTAACACGCATCCGTAACACAGATAGTGTTTATGTTGAAAAGTTTAAAAACCAACAAATGCGCTGTATTCTTACAAGTAAGTCAAATGCCCCTACATATGTTTCGGCTTCAATAAGCCATATTCAGGGGGTCAAAGTTCTACATATAATCGACATCCATTAGTTCATTCATAAGCAACTCATACATCAACACAAAACAATGTTTTTAAACTTTTGATTTGTTATCATAATGCACAGGGAATATAACGTGAAATTTATTGTCTATGTTCGTTTGTATTTAAGTAAAACTTGAATTAGTCGTACTTCCGACTTGTTTTGTCGTATGTAGCTACGACACAAAATCTGAAAAAAAAAAATGTATCGATAAAATACAAATACACATTCTAGCACCTAGTTAAGACGTCATAAAGTTACAAATCTCAAAACGTGTTTGGATTTAGTATTTGACAAGAAAAAATGGCAACTTTTACTTCGGCTTCAAGGAAAAGTGGCAGCCCCATTTTACCGAAGATAACTGGAATCATCATTTTTAAGTGTCCTGTTTTAATTAAATTTGAAATATAAAATTCCGTATACATTCGTGCATCGTTGTTGGTCCGATACACACACACACACACACACACACACACACATGATCTTTCCATAAGGCATCTTTTCACCATATTTCAACCCCCCCCCCCCCCCCGTACCGGGTCATTCCCGGGGTAAAGCGGCCGGGGCATGGCGTTGACCACCCACCCCCATCTAGCGCCGAGATTAAAGAAAGAGTAGAGCTATACCTCTACTCCCCCTCTGGGTCTTCATGGCCTGTTCTGTGGTGAACTTTACCTTTACCTTTACCTTACCCCCCCCCCCCCCCCCCGGTACAATCGCCTGCAGCCGGGTCACTCGCATACAAAAAGATAAACAAGTAATACTTTATTAGAATAAAAAACTGTGTGAGCCGTATTATGCAGTCGTTAGAAATGTGACGTTTCTTGGTTCAAACTGTGTTTCAAAGCGGAAACTTAATGAATCTAAAGAAAGGAATGGAGGCAGTCAATAACAACCATACTTTGCAGGGATTTAACATAACATATACAGGGCATACACAAAAGAATGGTGCGGTTTCAAAAGTGAATAAAAAATGTATGTCTCACATTACACGGGCACAACATACACCGTCAGCGGCGGCAACTGTCCAAGTTTCTCATGCGCTACCAGCAGTTCGCTTCTCATGCTTACTGCGTGGCCGCGGGGCCAGTTTAGGGGAAATGCGCTGGATCGGACGTGCTGCTGCAAATGGAGACAAGAACCTTCTCCCTTGGCCACCCCGTTCGCCAGATCTTACACTTGCGATTTCTTTCTTTGGGGGTTCGTTAAAGACAGCGTTTATGTACCACCATTGCCCACGTCCGTCCATGAAATTCGTGATCGGATAACGCATGGACTGCAGGCCATTACAGCGGACATGCTACACCGGGTCTGGGATGAGTTTGATTACCGTGTGGATGTGTGTCGTGTGACCCAGGGTGCAAACATTGAAGGATTGTAATTACCAAATGAGAAACTTGGACAGTTTCCGCCGCTGACGTGGTATGTTGTGCCCGTGTAAGGTGAGAAATATATTTTTTATTCACTTTTGAAACTGCACCATTCTTTTGTGTATGCCCTGTACATCAGCTCACTGCAAAGTACAGTTGCGATTAGTCTCACAACTGTCATACAAAAAGATTAAAACATTAAAATTAAAACCAACTTGATGCACACTCACTATTATTGAGTTGACCGAAGGCAAGCAACCGATACGCCTCAAAACACGCATAAAACACAGTCCACATAACAGAAAACCCGCAGAACAACAATGCAAAACCATGCATAAGAAAATGACAATAAGCCAATAATAACGCACTGACATAATATCCCAGACTTCAAATCATATTAAATCCACAATAAAAGGTACACTACACATCGTCTCTACGAGACATACTTCGATATGAAAAACAGGACGCAAAAGTGAATATGCTTAAGTATTATACAATAACAGTGCTATAAGTTTTATAAAAGGTGGAGCTATTGTGGGATTACAAGTGTTGACTATTTTTTAAAAAAGTTTTTAGTGATTTTTAGTGACTTGTGAAAAATTTTATATACGACGAGACCTTATAGGCTCATATCTTATGTGTGTTTAAAATATGGACTACGCAATTTAATGTAGTACACCCCTGAAGATAGTCAGGTACCTGACCGAAACATGTCGGGTTAATTAATCTACTATTAAAGTTTTTTTAATAGTGATTGTGCATCAAGTTGGTGTTAATTTTAATTTATACAAGATGCAGGGTGAATACAATATTAAATAGATTAAAACATGTATTACATTCCCAGAATACCCCCACTGACACACACACACAGCGTCGTATTTATGGGAGAATTCATGAGTCCAATCTTACCCCCCCCCCCCCAAGGGTATTTTCCTCTTGGACAACGTCCAAACAGCCTCAGCGCCTGGTAAGGAACCCGGAACCTGAATGTAATCGCCATATTTTTAAGAGGCATACTATGCGTGAAGTTTTAACGCTAATTCCTTATACTCATTCATGGCGTGGATATTAAAAACTGGGTCAATCACCTCCCCATTATGAAATTGTATATGGCTCCATGCGAAGAAACAAACAGCAATTCTGAGAAATGCTAGACGCTGAAGATATTTGGCCGTACAGATAATATCGATACGTGAGCCAAGTCGGTATATAAATTGGTTCGTGTCTAATGAAATGGAACTGTCCTTGTCTCCCCGCCGCCAGATATATTACTGCACTTACAGTATCTTTACTTGTATATACTGCAGTATGTAACCCACGTGTGCCCTATATACACAGTACACCCCACGTTCATCTTAAGGAAAATCTGCCACTTTTCCATGCAGGTCCAACACATATGTAATAACGACTTGGCTTACCTGAAAGTAAATTCTCTGTTGTGTGTCGAAATATAAATTAACCATAAAGCTTCTGTTCGTAAATATAGTAAATTAGTTCCTAACACAGATTACACTGTATGTTGTCTTGTACAACGTGAGTCTTGAATGTGGAACTGCTCTCGATAGCGTAATACACGTCCAGGCCGTACAGAATGCAAGGTAGTCAATGGTGCACCAATCAAACAAAGCTGCCCACTTGTACCAAGCACGATAACAGCTGTTCGAGATGCCGGAATCTTATACACGTAAGCCACCAACATGAGTAATGTAGCCTTTCCTGTATTTAATCCGAAGTTACCTTGCGGCAAATGACTGGAACCGGTTTTAGCACAGAAGGTATATTCTGTGACTTTGACATTCGGTCTGCACTTTCTACCGACGACGTTAAACTGGCACGGATTATAGTGGCCTACTGTAAAGTTGCTCCTGTGCTTAATGCAGCACGCCATGGAGACGTATGAGGATGTGGAGGTATAGCTCCACGTATTCGTAAACTCGGCACTAAATGGAGGTGGGTTGTCAGTTCCACGCTCCGCTCGCGTTAAAACGGAGGAAGAAACCTCAGCTCCTATTGAGGAGGGGGGCCAGAGCCGTCTCCACACTGGGGGGAAAAAGAATTTGTACCCCTGACGGGAATCGACCACCGATTACCCGGTCTTCAAGCCCCAAGCCTAGACATTAGCATTAAGCAATATAATGTTAAAACGTTGCCTCTGCATTGTCGGAAGTTGCTTAATACAAACATTCACGAATATTGTGTACGTTCAAGCTGAGGAACAGGAATAAAGATATTGACATTATTAAAAAGAAAGTCACTTCAATTAACGCAATTTTCAGAGATTAATAAGACAAATGAAAATGAAATAAAAAACACGTGCGATGGCCGGGAATCGAACCCGGATCAATTGCTTGGAAGGCAACTATGCTCACCATTACACCACCACAGCCGCGCGGCGCGTATCTTCTTCGAATCAGTAAAGCTAGAAACTTAATACACTGTTCGTCACTTTCATTGCAATTGATATATGTCAGATACAACTGACACGGATATTTAGCGTGATAGCCCAGTCGGTACAATAACTAGACTACGTCTGGACGACCGAAGGTCAGGTTATTTAGGAGGAAGCTTTTCTGTACTTGTCTCTGTTCAGAATGGCTCTGGGGCCCATCCAGCCCTATACCGAATAGGTACCGGAGTTATTTCCCTGGGGATAACCCGGACGAGGCGTGAAGCTGTTCGTTAACCGTCATCTAGTGCCAAGGTAAAAATTCGTGCAGCTATACCTCCACTCCCCAATACGCCTGGTGGCGTGGAGCTTAATTACGCACAGGGAAAATTTACCGCTTACCTTCGATACTTCACTTTCCTTAACAACTAACAAAACTTCTTGTTTCTGGCGTCTACAATATCGAAGTCTAACATCGATCGCTTCCTCTCGATTTTTCACAGCTCTGATTCGTGCGTGGCTTTTGCGCTAACCGTGTTGGCATGAGTCAGAGGTTGTTGGAAACGTGTTTCACAAACAAATAGGTTTGTACTGCATGTGAGCTTAAATCACTTGATGCTGTATTTGTGAATGTTAAAATGAATTGGATAGTGTTATCGTTTTTAGTATTACAAAAATACGAGAAATGACCCGCACATTCGCCTGCACAAAGATCTTAAAAACTGCATTACGAGTGGTGTTACCGGTTTTATGTTAGGTTACCGACATGGACAACACAATTCTCAAGGTTTTTAATAGATAAATTGTTTTAGAATTCGAATTATACCGTTATAATGATCATCTACTTTATTTTCTGTCGAGAGCGATCGGAATTCAAGGCCACGACTTTTTAAATATTGGTCTCTTGCTGGCGTGTCACAACTAAAAGCGTATACAATAACAAGATAGTAGGTTTGTTAATGAAATGTTCGTTTCGACTGTGGTGATTTAAAAGAAATCCATCATGTGCATATGTCCGTGTAAAGTTTCTTTTTTAAGTGTCTTGTAAGTAAACATATGGTTAATACTAATTTATTTTCTTACTTTACCCTGCTTTTTAGCAATTTATGTACTGTCGCTCTGCTTTGTATTACCTCCTGTTCGGAGAACAAAAATATTGATATTTTATTCATCCCATAAATCACATAGTGACATTGGGTAAGTCCATAATATCATATAAATCAAGGAAAATAGCTGTACTAAATGCAGTGTGGTTACAGACAGTTTCAAGATAACAATGGATATACCGAATATATATTAGAACAACTGTATCATTAAAAGTAAGTCAGTATACCATTATGTACACGTTTCAAGAGATTCCAATTCAACTTCAGCTACACTAAAGTCACAATACAATAATAATAAAGTAAGATACCTATAAAATAGGTACAGAGGTTTCTTAATTAATAATTCTAAAAACCATTAAAATTATAATACTCTTGAATAGAATAAAAGGAGTTATGTAATAGTATCAGTTTTACTTCTGTTTTAAATATTTTATTATTATCTACCATTTTTATTTTTTCTGGCAAGTTATTAAACAATCTGATACCCATATTTATCACACTTTTAGGATATTGTGTTGTATTGCAACTTTGAACATGTATGTCGCACTTACTCCTTGTATTATAATTGTGAATATGACAGTTATTATTGAGATTCCTTTTATTCTTATTTATAAAACATAAAACTTCTAGAATATAGAGTGATGGCATAGTTAAAATTTTAAAATCCTTAAAAATATGTCTACATGATTCATATTTCTGAACTCCAGCATTGAGTCTGATGACTGTCTTTTGCATACGAAAAACCTTAATGCTATCACAGTCAGTCCCCCAGAATACAATACCGTATTTCATACGTGTTTGAAAATAAGAAAAATAGATAGTTTTAATTATGTGCAAACTCATGACCTCTTTTAAGGATTTAAGAATATAATAAACCTTACTCAGGCTTGCACGCAGGGTTTGAATATGGGCCTTCCAATTTAAATTGTTAGTAATAGTTAGTCCTAAAATTTTTAGTTCTTAGCTGTGAGTGATTTCCATATTATTATAAATTATACTATTTGTGAGGTTTTCTTCCTGTGCTTCCTTTCTTTATTGACAGGTAGATGGATACTGCAGACTCAAACAGTACTGAAGGGGATGCTGCAAGTGGTGGTGATGTAGGTGATGCATTGGGTCAGTCATTGTGAGTAAACAATCTGAAGTGCACATTTCCTGTTTGCTGTGGCAGTCTTGGTGCTCATTACATATGAGACTTATGAGAATTCATTCATATTTGCATATTTCATATTTATTTCATTTTCCATGGATCCACACAAGGTTACATAAACCACTGGATATAGAAACAGTCAATAAAAGGTACATGTCAGATAATAATTAATAATAATTGATAAGTACTTGCTGATAGGTAGCAATTGTCATAAATATGGCCCTAACTTTGATACATCATTTAATACTAATCTATATGTTGCAATTAAACATTAATTATATTATTAAACAATTGTGATTATACAATCATATAATGATGTGGAATATAAATAATGTAATCCAATCATAAGTGCCACAATATGGCATAAGTCCAGTTACTACCCGACCAGAATCATATAAAATACAAGTAACTTGTAATTATAAAACAACATACATTAAAAGACATTCAGTAAAGTATAAAAATGTAAATCGATAAAAGCATTAAATTAAATCATGTGTACTAAATTTCACGTTGTATTCACCGTGCATCTTGTTAACTAATTAAATGTTTTTTAGACCAACATATGCACTATATTCTTATAACCAAGTCAATCACCCCTACATATGTTTTGGCCTATAACAGGCTATCTTCAGGGGGTCGAAGTTTTTTTACATAGACTTTAACATCTGTTGTTCAATTTTAAAAAAGTTAGTACCTCCACATAAAAGTAAAATAAACCTTAGTTCCCAATGGATTTAGGTATTATTTCTTTCAGCTGTAAAATCCTAGGGAATGTGTTCACATAAAAGGTTAAAATTACATATCTGTTGTTATGTATAAATTAAAGGCAGTCCGGTCTTGTATGCAGTTATCACAATGATGTTGAAGTTTTCCTGTGTTATGTTGTTACGAGTTGTGCGTTGTGTACTGCACCGGCTGGTTGCGTTGTGACTACTGTGTACTAAAATTTCCATCATTACAAATTCATTCATTCATTCTGTAGTCTGTCTTACGACAGGTCCGTAGCCTCTTCGAAAGTGAGATCTCCACAGGGTGCGATCTAGTGCTTCCTCTTTCAATTTCCAGTATCTTCTCTTTTCCTTAAGGTCATCCAGCAGCTGCTTACATGTATTTGTCGCGCCCTTTCCATCCTCTTCAAGAATTTCTTCAGTTATTTCATACAGCTCTTCCACTTCGTCATCTTATACTCCAATGTTAGCATGTACACTTGCACTATCAAAATGCTTATCGTTTCTGCCTTAAACTTAACAGCAATGATTCTGTCACTATATATACTCTTCTTAACAACACTTTTCACTACACTTTTATGCACTACTATTGCTATGCCTCTTTCAGCCTTGTCACCCCCGCAATAATACACTGTATAATCACCACTTCTTATTTCACCTTCACCCTTCCACCGCACTTCACTAACACCTAGCACAGACTCTGCGTTCTTCTGCATCTCTTTCTTCAAAGTTTCTAGTTTTCCTCCTTGATTCAAGGTCCTTACATTTCAAGTGCCTATCTTGAACCTGTGATGTTCCTTCTGCATCTTTTGCTTTTGTCTGTATTCCTCGCTGTAACACCACGTGGTGTCTGCCCTAGAAACACTCCCCCCCAGAAATCGAATGGGGGAGTAGTTTACCTCCGGATTGTTTTGTCTCCAGAGGAAGCATCTCGCATTTGCATTGTCTCTGTTTCTGGAAGAGACTATCCAGGAAAAGTAATAATGTGGTAGTTTTTCCATTTGCTTTCCACATCGCAGTACAGCAGCCGTTCAGACCACTCTGGTCACGCCTGTTGCTACACGATCATGAACCATCTCGAGCATCATTTGCTCTGTGCTTCAAGTCGCTACTGATGTCGCTGCTTCCAGCATCAGGGGAGTTTTTATTGGATTTCCCATCTCCTAGGCATCTCTCTTCATCTGGTTCCTACCCTCTTGATCTGTCCGGCTTGGGAGACCCTACTGGTAGCAATGCTACTGCCGGCTTAGCTCTCAGGGTCACTGGAACTCACAAGCCCCTCTACCACGGCAAGGTGGAGATACCAACAAAGGGGCATTACAAGTATAAGTGAGTTATTAATTTGAAGACGAAATATGAGTTGCAATTGATGCATATATATTCCCACAAACAATTGTGATACATAAAGTAAAGCTTAAGATTAGTACTGTTAAAATATTCTTCTAGAGTATAGAATGATTTAAGATGAAGATATTCATCTAAGGCCAATTTGAATCTTTTAACATCACAACATATTTCTTTATACTGGAGGGGAGACTGTTAAAAACTTTTATGCCAGAATAGTAAGCCCCTTTCTGATACATTGACAAGTTAGCCTGAGGCTGATGAAGGTTGGAATTTTGCCTGCTATTAATACTATGTATGTCTGAATTAACATGGAAAAGATTCCTATTATTCACAACAAACAGCAAAAGAGAAAATATGTACTGAGAATGCAATGGTAGTATCTTCAATTTTTTGAACAGTTCTCTATAGGAATCCCTTTGTCTTGACCCAGTAATGATTGTAATTGCCCTCTTTTGAAGTCGAAAGACATGAACACTATTTGAAGAATTACTCCAAAAGATTATCCCATAGCTAATAAGGGAATGAAAATAGGAATAGTATACAGATTTCAATGTATCTTGAGACATAAGTGGTCTAATACATCTAAGAACATAACATGCTTTACATAATTTAGGTGTTTGCTGAGTAATGTGATCCTTCCAAGATAAGGAATTTGCAGTAACTGTTCCAAGAAACTTTGTATTAGAAGTGTTTGAAATAAACCTATTATCGTAGCCAATAGATATTTCATCCATAGAAGAATTTTTGTCATGAACTGCACATATTGAGTTTTTTTTTAAATTTGGAAATAATGATTAGCCACAAACCATTTGTTTAATTGAACGAAAACAGGTGTGATTTCTTTATTAAAATCTATGTGATTAGAATTAGTGACAATCAAACTTGTGTCATCAGGAAAGAGAACAGGTTTAGAGTTCTTTCCAATTATCTTAGTTAGATCATTTATATAAAAGAAAAAAAGCAGTGGACCAAGTATGGACCCCTGAGGAACATCACACCTAATTTTCCCCCATTTAGAAAAGCTGTTGTGATAGGAATTTTTACTTGTTATTATCACTCTTTGATATCTATTTGTGAGATAGGATTTTATTAAATCTTTAAATGTACCTCTTATGCCATAACATTCTAATTTCAACAACAAAATATCATGGTCAACACTGTCAAATGCTTTTTCGAGGTCGCAAAATATACCGGCAAACCCCCCCCCCCCCTTTTTTTTTTAGAGCATCAATTATTTCATTCATTAAACTGAAGGTGGCTGTAATTGTAGATGACTTTGTTCTGAAGCCAAACTGTTCATTAACTAATATATTATTATTAATTAAATGTTGGTACATTCTTGCATATAAAACCTTTTCGAAGACCTTAGAAAATGAAGGTAAAAGAGATATGGGTCTATAATTATACATATCATTCTTATCACCTTATCACAGCTAATATATTTAGCTACAAGCAGCTCTGAACCATTTTTCCTTACAAATCATTATTTTACAAGCTTGTTCTTTGTGAGTTGCCACCCTTCATTGGCCTAGAACACTTGCTAATCAGCTGGTAAATATACACAGCATAGAGGAGTAATAGTTTATTTTAACAAAGTTATGGATTTAAAGGAGATCTATATTTTGGGTCATGCACTAATTTTTTCAACGTGATCCATTTTTAGATATTTAATACATCTGATGTGAGCTTCATTTAACTAAGGAGTGGATTGATCATGTGGCCAAAACTTAAGAGCTGCCAGAGAAAATGTAGCATTCACCTCTCTTACTCATTTCATTGAAATTGTGTGAATAGTTTTGGGATAGAAATAAGTCTTCTCCATTGTGTGTTTCTTAAATGTACCAAGTGCAGATCTCAGAAGGAATAAGTGTCATCCATGTATCCAGAATATCTAAATCTACTAGTCACAAAATCCACTCAGTCATTGTGTAGTAGTATTAACCAAGGTAATTGGGACGTTCAAGTCAAGTCAGGTGAAATAAATTCCTGTTATTCCTCTTCAGAACATTGGGCCTCTATGAAACGATGCCAGTGGACTTCACATCATTGTTTGCACCATGCATTTTTATTGAGTTATTGTCTAGAAAGTTACCAACAATTGTTGATGACTTTATAGACAATGCCAGTGGACTTTGTTTCCAGCTATTTCCCTGACTTCTCCAAGTCTTTCCCATTATTTCAGCTTCCTTGTATATTGTTCTCCTCAACCTCTTGCTTGTCTCCCTCTTCTCAATTGTCTTTTGAGGGTTCACACTCTAATCTCCTTTCTCTGTGGCAGAGGAATCCTTCCTCATTGTATGTCTGATCCACCTCCATTTCCACAGTTTGATTTGCACTGCCGCTGGTTTTTCTTGTGCATGCCCCCATAGTTCTTAATTATAAATAACTTTAGACCAAAAGATTTTAAACATTTTCATACGGCAACTGTTTATAAATGTTTGCAGGTTCCATGTGATTTCTCTTTATAACCTTCCATGTTTTGCACCTATACAGAAGAACAAACTTGACATTCCTTCTAAAAGTTTTCAGCTTTGTTGCAATAGATATCTCCATAGCCTTCCATGATTAAATTGAATAAAAGCTGCATTTATGTTATGAATATGTATTTTCACATCTTCCTGTACCCCACTGGTGTTGGTCACCACCGTGCCCATGTATGAAAATTTGTGCACTTCCTTGATATCATGCTCATTAATTTTGAATCTGTTGTCACTCTTTTCATTAATTCTGAGTTGCTTCATTTTATCACAATGAATCTGTAACCTGGCAATTCTTTCTTCACTCTGTAGATCACGTCAGCACTTCATCTAATAGTTAAGACCACCAGTGAGCACATTCCACCCACTGTCCATCTTCACAACACATTCCCCTAACTAAACTAACTAACTCCATGGAGCAGAGTCCTTCTTGAGAAGCTAACAGGTCGTCAGCTAGTCAAGAAATTCCCCGCGTTTTATGGAACCTGAAGGTTCATTACCGCACTCACAAGAGCCCGCTATCCCCTAACATCTATATTGTTATCCTCCTAGTATGTATCTTGCAAATTACAGTGGAATTCCCATTTAATATTCTTTCATTTACAGTGTACCCTCATTGCATGTTCAGTTTCGATAATCCCAAATCAGTAGTCGACTCTCACTGTTAAATTTTCTCCATTTAAGTTATCACTCTCTCCAAATCCACTGCTTTCCAAAGAAACCTCAAATGGGGATTTCACTGTATATTTCCTGGTGCTTCTAGGGGAGAACTAAAAACCTGGTGTTAAATATTAAAATCAGGTAACAAGCACAATACAGTTTTTAAATTGTCTGCACATTACATATAGGCTAATAATAAATTAAGGTAAAAGGTAAAGTTCACCCTAGAACAGGCCATGAAGGCCCAGAGGGGGAGTACTACTCTTTCTTTAACCTTGGCTCTAGATAGGGGTGGGTGGTCAATGCCACGCCCCAGCCGCTTTACCCCTGGGAATGACCCGGTACCCATTGTACAGGAGGCTGGGTAGGCCCCAGGGCCAGTCTGGATGGGTGCTGAAAATCTTGCCCCCACCGGGATTCAATCCCCGGACCGTCCAGCCCATAGCGAGTCATTATACCAACTACGCTATCCCGGCCCACAATAATAAATTATCTGTTAGTTAATTTATAATACAGTGAAACCAAGAATAACAGTCAATTTGTTCAAGTCACCCATGATGAATTGATGAGCATATTTCTGGAAAACTGGTTACATTTTACACTTCATGGGAATTGTTAATTGAACTGTTTCCAAATGTTAAAAAAGGCGAAATATTAATCTGAGTTGTTCTGTGAAACTTGACAGTTACATTTTATTTTCAGCCCTGTGCGCAGCCGTAATGTTGCATCGATGCCAGTTGACAGGAACTCTGCATATTACAATATGAACCACAAGAGGAGAGGCATGGCCATCATTTTCAACCATGAATGCTTTGACATTCATTCACTCAAACATCGAAATGGAACAAATGCTGACCGTGACAATCTGAAACATACTTTGATGGGTTTGGGTTTTCAAGTTACAGTACATGATAACCTGAAAAGTAAAGACATCTTCAAGATTTTGGAGCAAGGTTAGCTGCGATAGTCACTAAAGCCATAATACAGGATCTTGCTCTGTATAACTAACTTCATGGACCGGAGTCCTTGCAAAGTTAATAGTTTCTCAGCTAGTCAAGAAATTCTGAGTTGCCATGGGTCCACAAGATTGAAAAGAGTTATCACATTAGATCCCTGAATCAACTCAATAGATAGTTTTACAGTATAATTTATAAGATCCATTTCAGTATTATGCTCTTCCATATGCCTTAGTGACCTGAGTGGTCTCTTCCAATAAGGGCGTCTGACTAAAATTTCATTTTAATTCTTGTTTGCCCAGATCTGAGCTGCATGTATTCTGTCCTTTATTTACCCCTTTTAGGCCAGTCAGTTAGACAGATAGTAAAACGTATGTGTTGGTAAGATCAGTCCTCTGTGTCTGTCATATCTGCCATTTTGTGTTGATACAAGCAACTTCCTTCTGTTGGTAGAGGTGAAAAAACTACAGTAAAGCCCCGATTTAATGTTCCCGCATTTAGTGAAATCCCGGATTTAGTGATGATTTTTTCATGTCCCGACAATAGCTCCATATAAACAAATAAACCTCCATTTAATGAAAACCTTGAATTTGTGAAATATATTCTAATCCCCCAGCAATTCATTAAATAGGGGTTTTACTGTATGTCACTTGTAGTTGGAAATATGTGTTTCATTCGTGAATAATTGAAACTTAGAAAATGAAATTCAAAATAATTTAACAAAAGATTCTTTGGTAATTTTGTAGTAAAGTTAATTTCCCCAAGAATATGTATTCCCATAGCTGTATTTTAAGTAGCAGCAATATTACCTTAAGATTAAAGTTTGTATTTTAAGTATTTTAATATTATCCTTACATTGCCATATTTGACTTCTTCCTAGTCACTTTCTTAGTGATATGCGCAGAGAATTCTTTATCATTTTGAATCATTTACAAGTGTGCACAGACAAATTGGAAATCATATCCAAATAGGAACTGGACTTCAAACCTGCTGAATGGTAGTATATAGCAACAAAATGTGAATGTCTGCAGAAACATAATCAGAGGTAATGGATGAGAGATAAGAGCATCTTACCACAGAGATCCTTGGTTAATTCCCAGGAGAATCTGTGTATAATTTGTAATGGACAAAATGGCACTGGGACATGTTTTTCATAGTGTAATTTTATTTTCCGCTGCCAGTTATCCCACCAATACTCCATACTCATCTGTCATCACCACCCTAAGGGTATACAATATCCCATACTAGGAAATATTTCATAATTAGTGACAGCATGTTGCCATACCTGAGGTATGCTAATAGGCCAATATGGAGGTCTAGGGTTTTTCCCGTAAAAGCCCATGTCAAATTTGTGGTTGACGGAGAACACTGGAGTAGGTTCTTCTCCAAGTATGTCAGTTTTTCCATGCTAGTTATTCTGTGGATGCTCCATACTGTCTGTTACTGGGGGCTGGTACAATACCCCCATTTAAGATTGCAGTACCAAGAGACTCGGGGTCTTGTGCCATTCATGCAATAAAAAAAAAATTTAAAAAAAAGGAATAAAGAGGGGGGGGGGGGAGAAAGCTATATTTGTAATAAGCTGTGCATTTCTGCATGTTCTTCTTCCAGCGGCACGGAATGACCACTCTGACTGTGATTGTTTCTTATTGGCTGTCCTGTCTCATGGTGAAATGGGCATCATATATTCACGAGATACAGCCTACAAGCCAGATTCCTTGTGGACCCCTTTCACTGCTGACAAATGTCCAACTCTTGCTGGAAAACCAAAACTGTTCTTCCTACAGGTGAAGTAATTTTTAAGTTTTTGTTAAAATGAAATGAGAGTTTTGCAAGCACTTTTTTTCACCCCCTGCTGCCCACATTTCCTCAGTGTACATGAAACTGTCTGGCATGTTAGAGAATAAAATTGAAGAAAACACTATTTTTTACGAAATTAATCAATTATTTAGCGGACTGATCGTAACTGTGGTATTGTGGGTCACCTGAACATGTAAAGTGCATCCATTCAATAAAGTAACTTTCAGAGTTGTACTAATTCTTGCCATATGTATCTATTAAATTAATTATTTTCTTCCTTACCACAGACAGTCTGAAGAACACTCTCCAACAATGAACACGTCTCTGTTTTCACCTTTAAACAACCTACTTGTTCATCCAAAAATGCATGTTAACAACCCCTAGAAATTAATTTTGTATATTTAGGCAACAAGGAAATATACTGCATTTTTAAGACATGCTGCATAATCTGTTTTATTTTCCACAAAATGCCATTTATTTCATAATTTTATCTTTTTCTGTTCAAATAATATATTTTTTATAAACCATGCGCTAAAACTTAAATACCAACCAATCGTGGACTGAGTGCGAGCCAGCAGACAATGGGCTGGGCATGTTTATTTATCCTGCAGCATAACCTCATGTTACAATTTGTGAAAGAGCTTATTTCGGGGGTCACTGTGCCATCTTCCAACCAATTTCACAAAGTCTGTAGTACAGCTGAAAGCCATAGCCCATGGTTGTGGTTTAGGCACAGTATGTTCCATAGTGAAGATATAGAATGAAGTGCCATGGATGGGAGGGATGCTGTTACTGCTTCCTGCTCTATTTCCCTCTACCAGCACCTCTCTGGCCTGTGTCACTGAGCCCAGAGTGCTTTTTAGTGGCAGGCTTCTTCACACCAACATTTGTCCTGACTGAAGGGGGAAACATAACAGCTGGAAGGAAGTGAGGCAGGGGTCAGTCCGTGGACTCTTGCTGCAACTTCAGTATGTCGTGTAACTGTCCTTACTTGAATTCACACCATATGCAACTATTGAACTAAAAAATTAGAGCTAGCATAAATGCATGAACCATACATGAATTTCCGTGCACCTCAGGACCATCCTGTGTTTTAACACAATTGTCTTAAATGTCTTTATTTCTGAGAAAAAGTGTCTTATTGTTTATTTTGATTTCTTTTGGTGTTTTTGTTTCATAGGCATGCCAAGGAGATAAACTAGATGGTGGCATTGTACTGGAGAACAGAACTGAAGTTGATGGTATCAGCGTGGGATACAAGATTCCTATACATGCTGATTTTCTTATAGCTTATTCCACTATACCAGGTATTTACAAGTTACTTTTGTGCCGTCATTCTCTGTCCATATAAATTGCTTGCCTCTGCAGTGGTCCATTTTTGTATTGAAACTGGTATCATCATCTGTGGACATCTACCTGTTTGGCCATCATTTCACTATAGGGTTGTTTGATGAATGTAAAACATCCATATATATATATATATATATATATATGTGTGTGTGTGTGTGTGTGTTGGCTCAGTTCTTCCATATTCTTCACAGCAGCTTTAAGCCTATCACACACCTGCATAACCTCTTTCAACCTGGATTATCCTTTAATTTATAAAATTCTTCAGTGTCCTCTGTTTATACCCATTCTGTTAGTGTATGTGTAAATCACTGTTATTTCATCATCTGACCTGTAAACACACAAGTAAACGGTTCAAATCTGAAGTGGTTTACAGGTTATTTTCCCCAGTCACTGCATGCATATTTTCAGGTAGGCAGTGACTTAAAACTTTTACCCACACAATATTCTTGTTAACTTTCCCACTTAATTCAATGGTGTATTGTCTGTGGTTCAAGAAACCATTAGCAAACACATCTTGAAAGTGTACACTCCATACTGGATCAGGGTGGGGGGGAGAGTGTTGTCACCACCCCAGGTGGAAAACTGAATAAAAGGAAATTCAATGAATAGTTGTGGTTTTTTAAAGTTCGTAACTTCTGTTAGGAGTGGCCATTGTGGTTACTCACCCCAGGCGCTAAAATTCATAGCAATGCAACTGCACTGGCCTGCCCTACATTTCCTTAGCTGAAAAATTCATTACTGTGGCTACATTGGTTATGTTCTGATTACCACGGTTACCACATTTCATAACTGGTTATGTTCTGATTACCACGGTTACCACATTTCATAACTGGTTTAATTCTGATTACCACGGTTACCACATTTCATAACTGGTTATGTTCTGATTACCACGGTTACCACATTTCATAACTGGTTATGTTCTGATTACCACGGTTACCACATTTCATAATTGGTTATGTTCTGATTACCACGGTTACCACATTTCATAACTGACTTCGGTGTTGGTTCTACCTTACAGGGTTGTGCATCCATTAACTTGTTATTATTGATTGTAGGAATTTAGAAATTTTGGATCTGATAAAGTGGCTTCCAGTGCCAGTGGCATATCATATGTACCAGACTTCATCTGAATCTGTCTAGCAGTTCATCAGTTGAAATGTGGATGGACTTGGCCAACCCACCTGTATTTGTTCATGTTATGCACATTACGCAAAGACCACATAATAACGTAGGAACTATCCATGAACTGCCAATTCCCCTGTGCCCCATTCTGTTGCCCGTTCCTCTCTATCCTTTCTTCATTTCACTCTTGGCATAGCAACTGGTGAACTCTTAATTTTACTTTCCCAGCTGGTTCTACACCACTTAGCCATCTTTTCACTATTCAGGAAAAGCACATTTTCACATTTCATTTGGCCATCGTGCTGAAGATTGTCATACCATATTAACAGTTTTGTTTTAACTGCATCGTTTTTCAAATATTAACATACTACATACTGCCGTCAACCACAACAAACTTTTATTAGTTTCATCAGTATATGCCGCACTTTTCGGTCAGGCAGACCATCCTCAGGCATTTAAAAATATGCGACTTTAAAACCCAAAAATAAAATGCATATGTAAAATATATATATATATAACTAACTCCATGGAGCAGAGTCCTTCTTGAGAAGCTAGCAGGTCCTCAGGTAGTCGAGAAATTCCCCCGTTTTATGGAACCCGAAGGTTCATTACCGCATTCACAAGAGCCCGCCACCTGTCCCTATCCTGAGCCATATCAATCCAGTCCACATCCTCCCATCCCACTTCTTGAAGATTCATTTTAATATTATCCTCCCATCTATGCCTGGGTCTTTCAAGTGGTCTTCTTCCCTCAGGTCTCCCCACCAAAATCCTGTATGCACCTCTCCCCTCCCCATATGTGCTAATGCCCCGCCCACCTCATTCTCCTTGATTTGATCACCCGAATAATATTTGGTGATGAGTACAGATCATTAAGTTCCTCGTTATGTAGTCTTCTCCACTCCCCTGTTACCTCGTCCCTCTTAGGCCCAAATATCCTCCTCAGCACCCTATTCTCGAACACCCTCAGCCTATGTTCCTCCCTCAGAAATATATATATATATACATATTAAATTTTTGAGATCTCACAAATTGTACAGTCCTTGTAATCTTTATGTAGCATTAGAATATAAAAATTTTATATATTTTTCATGCCCGACCGAAACATGTAGCATACTCGTATATTGACAAAATAATAAAATTTTGTTGTGCTTGACGGCAGTACACATGTCAATATTTGATATAATATACAATGGGATGAATTCTACAAATACTGCATCATTTTTGTTTTCAGGTTTTTACTCCTGGCGCAATACTACCAATGGTTCCTGGTTTGTGCAGGCTTTGTGTTGTGAACTGCAAGAAAAAGGCACTTCAGCTGACATCCTCACACTGCTGACATTTGTAATTCAACGCGTTGCTCTGGACTTTGAATCCAACACGCCTGGTAATCACAAAATGCACCAACAAAAACAAATTCCATGTGTTACTACAATGCTCACAAGACTGCTCCACTTTACAGGAAAGTAAGTCAACAGCAGCTGTTCCCAAGATGCATTTATACGAGGTATGGCCTAATACAGTAAAACCTCATGAATCTGAAGTTGAAGGGGCCACATTATGTTTCTTTTTTTTTAATTTATGCATGTTAAAAATATCCCCTTTCCCCTAAAAGATCCTGATAATTTGCCTTTTTATGACACCGGATCAGATATCTAAATTACCGTGTAATGCAGTGAATACAGTTGTAGTTAATGTTCAGTTATTTCATGAACTGTATTTAATACTTTTTCAAGGAAACTGTATTGTGTTTTGAAGCACTGCCAATCATGTATCTGTATGAAGAGGTGAAGGTGGGACTCTACTTAAATAACAACATCCTCAAAAAATGTGATGTGTGTGTCTCACATCAAGAATGTCATATAATAGATTGTCTGTTGGCAGTTTGTGTACAAAACTGAGATTGATGTAGTGGTCTTATGTGCAACTCCTCTTAGCAAGGTGCAGTGTGACTGCACCATTAAACAACAGATCAGAATTGCAGCTTGCAGCGTCATATAAAAATGGTTCACCATCATTCACAGTAAAACAGCTCTTTGAGCCACATAACTGCACAACACAGTATTGAGAGTACAATGAGAGTAGAATTAATATATTTAAGTACATTATTAATTGTGATGTATGCCAGGCAAAAAGTAAAAATATAGTAAATAGTAGAATACTTACAAGGTGTGAAAATTCTGTTTGTTCCACTGCACTTTTTGCAGGACGTTTTTATGACTTAAGTGTTAGACACCACCAGAAAACACACACACAACAAATTTGTGCCTGTGTAAAATCAGACATGTTCATTGCATGCTGTTCACATTATTTACAGATGTGGGACCCAATGAAGTACTCTAAATGTCACTATGTATGCTACTTCATAACATAATAATAATGAAACAGAAAATTTGAACTTGTTTTCTACAAAATAAAATCTGTATGGTAGCCTCTTAGCTGCCTTTAAATTTTCATGGACATGTCTGGTGAGTGTATCCACCGTTATCTCAAGCATTCCGAGCCATCACGCCTTTCAACAGTGAGCTCTAACTGGCCCTGTTCATGTAACAGTCATTTGTACTTTCTTCAGTTTTTCTGATGGGGCATCAACTGCAGGTGGGAATGAGAGGATTTTGGGTTCTATCTCAGGGTTACCAAGCAGAGATGATCAGGAGGTTCATGTGTACGCCTAGATGGGATGATGTTATTACTTTGATACCAACAAATAACGTGACACAGAACAGTAAATGCTGGAATGTACATGTACCAACTTCCACATGACTTGGGAATTAGGTCACAACTCTGTATGCTGCTAAGTGAACACTGGTTAAACATAATTAATACAAACTCAATGATTGCTAATCCGTATTTTGGCAATTCACGAGAGTTTATATTCAGTTTTGTACATCATGATTCAATTAAGGTATGTAACTTTGATCACTGATAAGCTCTGATAGTTCCCCCGAGTGACTGCAGCACGGTGTGTGGTGGTAGTCTTGTGTTTAAGGTATATGGTGACTTGTAGTGGATGTTCATCTGTATGACTATATCTTTGGCTCACAGTGTCACAATGTCAAGTCCCTGCATCTGTCGGTGGCATCTGTGATAATCTACACCAACGATAATTTTAAACTGAATATGCAGTTTTCTTTTCTTCGTTTTGATTGGCTGAACAATCTTCATAGCAGGGTTAGGCAAGTATAACCATTGGCTAGTCTTAAGGGCATAAGTGATGAGGATAGCGATGGATGACATGCACTAAGCTGTGCTTGGCAACATATGAGCAAGAGGTCTTGGTTTTTAATGTGCTCCTCGCTTGCTTGCGACACTTCGTCTATCCATGTACAATACCATTACTGCTCTGCAGAATCAGAAAATTAATTGGACCATGCTGGATATCTCCCTGTTACTGTGTGACCATAGCTTGCTAGAACGCATCCTTTGACATGTTTCTTGAATTGATTAATCTTACAAATTTTATTGAACCATATGGCTGCATTTGTCGCTAGTAATTTCTCGTGTGTATTCTTGTAAGTATTTTTTGTATATTGGGCATTTATAATCTTAATATTTTGCATCTTCCATGTATTTCTTCACTGTTTATTAGATTCTAACAACTTACACTTGTACATGGAAAGATCCATGAGTTGTACTCTCATGAAATGTATATTCATATATCATGTATAATCCCTTGAATTATATCTCCCTGATGATGGCTCAGGCAGAACCAAATTATGTGGAAAAAGTATAATTAAAGTAATAAGGTATATATATATAATATATATATATATAGCCTAATAAGTGTATTTTTTTTGGAATCTAATAAAAGCTTCAATTCCTGTTCAATTTAAAATGGGACTTTGCTAATCTGGGATTGGACCAGGATGAACCAGCACTGTTTGGCTAAAGAGCTTAGTTTGAAAATCTGTTTACACAACATGTGATAATTTTTATGATTTGCTCTGTCTTTCTTGTTTATGCCTTACAAATTTTATAATACTAAAACTTAAATCAGAATTCTGCTTGAACTTAACTTGACAGCAGATCTTCACGGGGGATACCACAGATGCTTAGCTTGAACATGTAAATAGTAAAATTGAAACTTTTAGCAAATATTCAGAGGTCTCACTTGAATTACTGTTAAATTTGCTGTGCTCTTCTTAAACTCCTGCAAGATTTCTTGTATATGAGACTGGGTGTAATATTTTTGCAAATTTGAAGTGCCTTTACAGTGATACTGTACACTGCCATCTCTTTCACTAAACAGTGAGCAGGCTTGGAGTATGCAATATTTTTATTGTTTTCCATGCTTCCATGACCTTACTGTTCTGGGGAACTTGGTCATAAAATGAAATAGATGATATGGGGATGACCTACAGATATTTTCCCAATTACGTTAAAGCACTGCCTTTCGTAAGCCTTTAGCAACTTTAAACTAAACAGCATTTCAAATAACTTTACATCAGATTAATGAGATTTTACTGTAATAGGTTTTAACGTAGCTTCAAACAATTTTCAGGCCATATAGAAATGTCTAAAAAATATTATTTATAAACACACTACCTTGTACTGAGGTGCCATATGGCATAAATTATGAACTGTATAGTCACCTGAACCACGCATTTGGTGTGTCGTGGAACAGATAACAAGCATACTGGTATGAAAGTATTGAAGAGATGTTCCAAGAGTGATTAATATAATATTGTCCATAGTAAATCTCCAGTACTATGAACTGTAACTTTATTTATTCAAAAACAGTCTGTACCTCAGACATAAAAGGTCACAATTCATTATTGTTGGAAGTTGCCCTTATAAAAATGGAGCAGGTATTCCATGCAGGTGACTTGCATCTTAAATAGTCTATGTTACTGATAGTAGTTACTGCTTTGTGCCATTGTATAAAGTTACAGTTGCTTGTTTCTGGGGTACAGAAATGTAAATTAAGGTTGATTATTTAGAATAATGAAGTCATTAAAACAGTTACACTGTACAGTACAGCTTGTGATCTAGGGAATTTTTGAACTGTTATGTTTATAAACACCCAGTGTACTGCATAAATTTATGATTTGTTTACTTATCAATGAAAACTCATCTACATAGATACTGTACTGAGTAGAGTGTTGCACAGACATAAATATAAAAGCAGACACTTGTGATGGTCAGAGTATGTATATCATTACATTATGAAGAAATTAAAGGACAGTTTTTTCTTTAAGAATTTCTGTGATTACAGTAGGAGTCACACATGGAAGAAATCTTTAATAGTGTCGAGGTTTTGAGCTCTGTGTATATTCTGAGAACATGCGTTTAAAATTTTCTGCAGAATTAGTTGAAATTGTGAATAACAACATTAGTACATGTTTCATATGACCATTTTTTTGTGCATGTGATTTGTCGGTATTTCTTGATGCCTTACATTTACTGTCAGCTCAAGGATACAAATTGAAACATTCATATGGTTGAAGACTTGGTAAAGATTTGAAATGCCATCTTGTAACAAATTAAAACAAGGATAATTAGTCTTTTTTGCATCTGTGGAACATTGCCTGTCATATGTTTGGCCGTGTTGTCACAGTACGTTGTGATCCGCCTGTATGCAAAGTCTTTCACGATTGATTAACTGCTGGAAAAATCTAATTTCCTTAGAAGAGCGCAGATCTCATCAACATTGCGGCGGAAGCCTGAAATCAAGGTTAATTTCCTTAGAAGTTCATAGAATCATCATGCATAAATAAATTGAAAGTTAATCAGCAGATACCAGTATATAATGTTGGTCATCACTGGTTATATGACAAATGTATTTTTTGAGCTGTATTAATGACAACAAAAATCTTTTGAAGCGTATACAATGAATGTATTTTTGTGAGTGCTTTAAAAGCCTATAAATATGTTTAAGGAATTAATGTGAGTCAGTATTTTATATTAATTTAACACGATGTATCTATTTTGATCACAAAGCCTAAAGAGAAAAGATGTTTAGGAATCTTGGTGTAGATGGGACAGTGATATTAAATTGGGTCTTAAAGAAATAGTGTTATGATGTGTACTGATTTCATCTGGCTCTGGATTGGTTCTTACGAACAGGGTAATGAACCTTCAGGTTCTATAAAGGCAGGAAGTGTGTTGGCTCACTCAGCAGCCATTGGCTTCTGAAGGACTCTGCTTCAGTCAGTCTGTTAAAGAACTTGGCCTTATTTGAGTATCCAAAGGGGTAAGAATACACATACCTAGTGACAGAAGGTTCTGAACTTGGCAATACATTAGGTCCATCATTGCTGCACTGCTCCAACCTCTACACAGTTCTGGTTTTATAAATGTCTGGTCTTAACCAAATTATGTAGACCCAGCATACTGTAGTCTTTGACATAGGGGGAATACACAAACAGTACATAATAATGCATTATATTGTCATTAGCAACTTTAACATTAACTGTGCTCCAGACCTATTTTCACTGGGGTTATTACAAGTACGTGTGTCTTGTTCATCCTATGATGGTGAACCAAATCCATGGAGCAGAGCCATCCTTGAGAAGCTAATACTGTAGTCCTTCAACTAGTCAAGAAATTCCTTGCATTGTATGCAACCTATAGGTTCAGTACCATGCCTGCCAACCGTATTTGTTTAAAATTGATTTTAATATTTGATGTACATCTTTCATGCAACAGTCTAATACACACACATTTCACTACCAACTAGTTGCACAATGTTTGTATTTTTTATACAATGCTCCTACATGTTCCGGCTGTACATCTTGGCCACTTTCAGGGAGCTACAAGTTTCACCGACATACAGCATACCGTATATTCTCGAATCTAATCCGCACCCAGTTTTTGGCGACTTCTTAAACGAAAAAAGTTAGTTCGCGATTCTAATCCGCACCTTTCCTTCAACCACCCCTTGCCCACGGGGCGACTGATTGAATAATATTGGATGTTACCAATGCGTTAACCTTTAGCGGCCGGACTTATTTCTCAGCTTTGCCCTTTAAATCGAGATAAGTGGCCTACTTTACGGCACAAGCCCTGTGTGATCGGGTCTGCGGTCCCCGCGTTGGCCGTTTAAACTTTTGCGCTATCGTTAGAAAAACTTTAATATTATTTTATCTGGAAGAGATAAAATGGTGGAATTACTTCCATTTTGTAGAAAATGGAACACGCTTTTAGCAGAGCACTTTAGAAATTCAGCATGTATCCTTACTGCCTAAATAAACAAAACGCAATTTCATATTCTTGTGAATTTGAATTTTATGTCATCATTTTTGTGTAAATAATATAATAAAATAATAGATTATTGTATTGTATTGTTCTTATGTTGTTTATTAATTACGTTAATTACGTTATTGTTATATTGTACAGCAGCTCAATCATTTTTCCAAAATCCAGCTCTAGACCGCGAATCTAATCCGCACGTGAATCTAATCCGCATCTGATTTTTTAGCCCTCTAAAACTGTAAAAAAGGTGCGGATTAGATTCGAGAATATACGGTATATGGCAACTTATCACAGATGTTTGCCGTCATCTATGACAAGTTGCCATATATGTCGATCAAACTTGTAGCTCCCTGAAGATGGCCAAAACATGTAGGAGCATTGTATAATAAATATAAACATTGTGCAGTTGTGTAGTGAAATTTGTGTGTATCCATTTTAATATTATCCTCCCATCTAGTCCTACAGTGGTGATTTATACAAAAATTATTTACAAATCGTTGTCTTTTTCAGATGTTCTGAAAACAGATTTGTGCACAAACAAGGTTCTGTTTCCCATTTAAATCACAATGAAAGGTTTAGAAATTGTTGCACCATTTTATAAAGCCAGAAATTTGACAGGCTGTGGAAAAGATATTATAGATACAGGATTTAACATGTGGAAAGCCTGACAAAAGACCGGATTCTACATTACAAGATATTTTCAGAAGCTGGTTAAAAATTCCTTGTAATGGACAGTAACAATACCAGGCAAAGAGTAGAACTTGTGAAAATTATTGTGTGTTTGTGTGTGTGTATATAGTTGAGACGCGTTCATCATTAAGCATTACGCAAATACTGCATGGTCCATAGCCAGTCACTTTACTGGCTGAGATATTCCAAAACAGTTAATAAAGAAAATTAACATCTGTTGCAAATGTAAACATTTAATAAATATTTCATACATATCATAGTTCATAGCTGTTTCTTATTTTTACCTCTTCCTTATTTACATGAAATTCCCACCGTATCCTACTTTCATGCAAAGCATACAACTACTCAGTTGTCAGGTTGAAAAAAAGACTCTTCATTTCCCAAATCCTCCCCTGCATGCTGGACTTGGAGACACTGACTTTGTACTTTCCTCCCACTGAGTTGGTGTTTTAGCCTACAAAAAAAAAATTCACTGTTAAAAAGTGTGGGACAAAAGAGAGTAGGAAAGGACTGAGTACAGAAAATTGGAACACTTGTGGGAGGAGACAGAAAGATGTATGTGGCTGACCCATCCTGATTAACACATGAATGACTATTTTAGTGGCTACATTTCAGCGTTGAGTACCAGTTGTTATATGGCAAAAATATTTGTACAGCTGCTTGGACATACCTTGCTGAAAAATTTGGAGCTGCTCAAGGTACACAGTACAATTTTAGTAACAGTGTTTCCCCACAGAAAGTAATTTTAAGACTGGCCAATTCCTGGTTCATTGCACAGGTCACAATGTTGAATTCTTTGGCTACTGTTCATAAAATTTGACACCAGTGTTTTCTGTCAAAGTTTTATACCCATTAGACAGACATGGGAACAAACTAATAAGATTCCTGAGGCCATCACATGTTCACCACATGCAGACAGAGACAATATCAAAGGGATGTTTGTGCAGTCACCAGTAGCAACCACACTGAAATGTTCTTGTAGTCACTAAAACTTCTTTTTAATACTAAACTTCTCAGTTTTGTCCACTGTCCAGTATTCAAAACATACAAAAAGCAAACACAGTTCAGAAACCAGCTGTTCCCATCCTCAAAGATATGTGGTGGCACATACTCAATGGGGCCCATTACGAAGACCTCTGAGCTTTGAGACTGACAACAAGTCTTTCTATTGGACCCAGATGAGTAGATTTTCCCATACCTTTTTACCTAAGGATCTCTAAAACATTACTTTTTTGTATTTTTGTGACATTAGCAATTGGCAAAGCCCAGAAGCTTTGTAGTCCTAAATGGAATATACCACCACCAAAACCCTACACGACTGCATGTTTTTGGTGTGTATTTATGTAATCGCATGGCATTCATAAGCACGCACAGCACATTTCATTAGGGTGTACACCCAGCAAATTTCATTTTTACTGTCTTTAAAAGGCAAACATTTATTGAATACTCAGTCATAAAGGACATTATTTTTATTCAGCAGACAAAAGAAACTAAAACTATTTTTGAATTACAACTAAACGCTACTTAAAAAAAAATACAAGCTTAAAAATGAAACACAAAATACCAAATTTTGCTATTTTTGAGATGTTTCACAGTGTGCCTGGGCACACCCTGTACACACACCTATGATGAAATTAAACTTTTACACACTGCATCTTAGCTCCCAAAAATTAAACAGCCTAAAATGATATTTGGAATTCAAACATACAAGTAAGGTAGGTTATCACTTTTCATACACAGACATTTTGCAATACTGAACCACAAACATCTAGTTTTATTATTACACCCACATAAAACGACATAACAAGTTGGGACACAATGTGTCAAAGAATACAGTTAGTAAAATAATTACCTCTGCCAGCTCTGTTAGAAAAAATATTTTCATCACATGAAGCGTGGGCAGTTATTTTTGTCTGGGGCTAGATTAGGCAGTTTCAAACTACTGCAAGCCAGACAGTTGTCAGAAGAAATTCAGTAATGAAACAGTGAAACGTATGCACAGTGTAACAGTTTTGGCACATTTACTGTGTTACAGCCTCTAGATTTTCAATTAATGAATGCCAATGTTCGATGCTCTAAATGGCATAAAATAGGTCTTCCACGTGAGTGGTGGCACAATCAGTCAGACGACTTTTTGAGGTATGACACAGTACAAAATTCCTTTGGTTTCAGATGTGTTATTGTTATCCAATTTTAATCAAAAGTGCAATGTTTTGACAAATTTCAGTAGAATTCCCCCACTACCAAATTTCACAAAAATCCTGCAGATCAGGGAAGCAGGAAGATGTGCAATTTTTGCACCTTTTCATTGTCAACATGCCAGAAATTGTTATGCAACTTCTAAGGCCACCAATTATTGGTAATCACTTGACATACTGAACAGCTATACCAAAGAACAAATGTAGCCTTATCACTAATTAATACCAGAAACTATCTTAGCTTGTATGTGGGAGTGCCTGGTTTGAATCTCAGCCATGACACTAACTATTGTGACATGTTTTTTGAGTTTTCCCTTGTCCCTCCAGGTAGTACCTCAGCCGTGACTGCTTCCTTACAGTCCTTTCTATTTCAACTTTATACAGTCCTTGATACTGACAGTGTAATTAAATACCTCCCCCCTCCCAGAAAAAAGCCTGGTATTTGTGTATTATACCACACACTGAGAGCTAATTTGACTGCATGCCTAGTTGCATGTACAGTACTGGCAAATGCCCCCCAAAACCTGAAATTTGATCAAAATCTCAATTCCTTTAGCAGGACAAAATACTGGGCACTTTACATGAAGACCTAACATTTTATTTTTGCCAGTGACATTAAATCATCATAAACACACTCTCTTTGCATGAACTGGTATCAGGCTGTGAGGATAGCTGAGTAGGTATAAACATTACGTGAACATGCCACGATGTTACGTTATACATACACTGCCTATCTTGTTTACGGACAATGCAGTACTTTTTCTGTGCTATGCGCGAGAAAGTGAAGACTGATTAGGGCAATTGATTAATATATAAACAAAGAAAATTGACTTAATATTTTGAAGGCCACATTCTGTTCATCCATAGATCATGATGGGTATTTTTTTGTCTAACTTACCACAATGGATAGAGCATGAACTCCATTCTGTAATTCCAAACTCAAAGCTTCATTCACCATTCTGTGCCTCTAGAAAGAAAGAAAGTGTTGGATTTTTTAAAGAATTTTGGCTTTGTAACTGTTTGGTATATTGGCTCTGTTCAGTTGAAGTTCACTGCTATGGGAAAACCACCAATTGCCACTACCCATGTATACTAGTGTTTCTCAGCCTTTTTCATGTGATGGCTATAGGATTATACGTGTAGTACAATAAATCACAGTATCACAAATCATGTACCACTGTACAGTTGTGTTTCGACAACAGTCATATTATTATCCATACATTTTTTGTTCTTAACTTATATGAATTTTGTATTGCAAATTACAGTTTATAACAAGTCACAGCAAATATTTTGAACAAATAAAAATGCCAGGAGTGACAGACAAAATATTAAAGATTAAAAATTACTATTCAGAAAAAGCACAGCCTTTAACTCTTCCAGGATGGAAGCCATTTACATTTTTCTGAAGGTGCTGCTCATGGTAGGGTGTTGTACTAGTATGATTTGTGTTTCAACCAGTCTGCCATTCATGTTAACACTTTTTAACATATCTGTGTGTCATATGATGTACGTGTACCTACATCACTTTCTCCACGTCAACCTCCAAATGCCATACCAGTATGTCATTGTATTCTAACCTGTAGGCCATGCACCATACCAAGACATTATTCATGTAATATATCTTGAATAAAAGTATAATATGATACTGGTACAGCATTACATATTTTCACATTTCCATTGTTTTCGAATTTTTTAATAATAAGATGATATACATGTAAAATATGTAATATTGTCTTTTTAAGTATACATTAGTAGGCACAAAACTGACACCATAGTGCATTCTTGCGCTCGTCCTGAATGGGTTAAGCAACTGCCCAAGGTGCATCATTACCATCATGAAAGTCTGTCATTGTCTAATGGCAGACTTGTACCTAATGCACCTAAGCCACTATTATTCAGTACACATCCCCAAAACTTGTCCAATATCAATTTTAATATTATCCTCCCATTTACGAAAATTTTCCATAAGTTTCTTCAATCAAAATGCATTTCATTTGCACCCACATACTACTCATCCAGCCTAATCTACCCTTGACTTAGTTGCTCTTTACATATTGGTTGCTTCACATCATGGCCAAGAGGTAGTTGCTCAGTCCAGTCATACTACATCCCAAGACATGTTGAAAATTATAATAAACTAGAGCATTGCAATATTAAGAACAAAAGCTTTCGTTTTCCCCAAACCCTTGAAACAGTGCTATAATCAAGAGCTGGGCCTTCCCTGTATACTAGCAACAACTTTAATTTGGGTTTTCCATATATTTCAGAGCAACTGTTTCCAGTTTCCCTGTTTCCTATCAAGGGCAATAGTTTTGGTTTTACTTTATCCTAGCAAGAGAGTTTGCTTTTTCTCTGAAGTGAAGTTTCCCTATATCCTAGCAGTGGCTGTAGTTTGGGTTTTCCCTTCATCCTATCAATTATGTTAGTTTCAGTTTTCACCAAATGATTGGTTTCTCATGCATGTAGGAGCAATGTTGACAGTTTCATGAATTTGCCTGCCTAAAACAAACAATTTTTGTGTGTTTACACTTTTGCATTATCAGTAATTTCCAAGAGATGCAGCACAAGGCACACTGTAATAAATTATATATATACAGAGTATACACAAAAGAATGGTGCGGTTTACTATGTATTTAGTATGGAAACCGCACCATTCTTTTGTGTATACCTGTATATATATCTCACACACGAATTTAATTTTATGTGTACAGTATGGTAAAACATGTGTTTTACAATTTTCAGTGACGGTCACATATGTACACTAAAACTTCTTGTAGTGACAACAGTTGATAATCAGGCATATATTGATATAGCAGTTTTTACTCAACATGACTCATAAAATAACGTCCTGCAGTTTGGCGCCCCCCTCATGCACATGCAGAGATATGGGTGCATCAGCTGTAAGTTACATTATACAGATTTCATCATAAAAATATATTTTATTTATAAATATATATAAAAAATATAAAATTAAGATAACATCACACCAATATGTACTTGTGCCATTTAGATATAGATACACATGCAAGCATGGTACCATTTACAGAACTCTTCAGGGGATTAAACACCATGTTTTGTAGCTTTGCCCATACTCCCATTACTTCATTTCACTCAGGTCCACCAGTAAACATTAACTATAACTTATACCTGGATCAATGGCATGTTGTGAAACTTATCAGAAACAACCACGACCTTGAAGTGTGTTTCAGATCCAGGTGGTACATTATGCATATATGACTCATTAAAGATATCAAGAAGAACTGGGTTGAGGGTCTCTCTCAGCTTCTTTCGGATAGTCTGTTCCACGGGTGTGTTTCCACGTGCTTCTCCACTCATTTCTGACTGCAGACTACCTCTGCTTCTGATTGCTGCATGTGACAAAAATGATTTCCTCGAACCCTTGCCAAGCTGCACTCCTGAAATTTCAACATACAGTCATCGTGGTTTTAAACATACTAGGGTACTACTGGTATTGTTAGTACTGTCACCACACAGATTTCATATGTCAAGATAGAATGATTCATTGTTTCTCATCCCACCAAAATATTTAGCATCACTGCCACATTATTAAATTTGAATTACTGTGAAGTTATGTACATTTAATTACTGCCACTCAGAACTTCCAACCCTAAATTAAATTAGTCTAGTGTTGTTTCCATCTCACATATACCATGTTTGTACTGCAGACAACACTTAAAAAGTACCAAGGTTAGGAGGCCTTCATGCTCCTGTCAAGTTTCATGAAAACTGGGCATTAATGTCTATGATATTAATATCTGTTGTAGTTGAATTATGGGATGTATGGACAGGTGGACAAATTCAAGCAGCCTGGTAACAGATTACAAATGAGAACTCTGATCTTCGATAACCCTGTGGCCAGTCACCCACCATGGTGATAAGACACACAAGACTTGCAACAGGAGGAATATAATACATGTCATTTGATCGTAAGCTCACTCCACTTTAAGACACAATTTAACTGAAAATGTTGCAAAGTAAATTCAGGAAAATTTTTCAAGAGAAGAGGATGTGCTTATTGCATGGCGGTTGTTAAAAGAAAAAAAATGTAGAACAGAAGATACTGGTTACATACATAATCACAAAATAATATTCACAGTTCTGCTGTTGTTGCAAAAGACCAAAGAACAAAACAACTACTTTAAATGGTGAGACATTTTAAGAACTCTACAGAGTAACCCAGTTGGAAGTGTTTGGAGGAAATCATTAGTGAAAATACTGACATGTTTTTCAGCGTTGCATTTAATTATGCTGTTGATGGTAGATGTACGAAACATGAACATTAAACATTTGGGGGACTAATAATGACTCTATAAAACCAAACATCTTTGGAGAAAACTGTCCCAATGCCCCTTGCCCACCACTTGAGAAAAAGGATACACATGACTGACTGGTCATTTTCCAGTAGAACAAAATAATATTAAGTATAAAGACAATTTAAAATTTATTTCATTCACATTTTTGTACCTTCAACA
The DNA here is from genome assembly GCA_021186555.1 of Reticulitermes speratus. Classification (NCBI taxonomy): domain Eukaryota; kingdom Metazoa; phylum Arthropoda; class Insecta; order Blattodea; family Rhinotermitidae; genus Reticulitermes; species Reticulitermes speratus. Next base: position 4,667,235 of record JAJKFL010000031.1, on the reverse strand, counting down.
AAATTTATTTGCATTATTTTCACTCATAACGTAACATTAAACATTTAATTTAATTTAAAGAAAGTATAGTATGAAGTGAAGTAGCACACTATCGTTCTACATAAAAATGTCCTTTGTTAGGAACAATAACGTCTTCTCAAGTAGCATATATTCTGTGTTACTAAATAAACTCCACAATTGACTAAACATTACCAAGAATTCCCTGTGATAGCAGAATGTCAGTGGAAGGCAGTTCCACATGACATACCACCATTGGTAAGAAAATTTCTTCACCATTAGGAGCCCACAGAGAATTAGAAATGCTCAATGAAGTTGACAGGGTTGAACATGGCATAGCTCGATAACAGCGAGGCATATTATCTCTCTTCTAAAGGGCTACCCCATATACCAGTTACTTCTTACTTTTCTCCTCTTTTTCTAAGTCAGTCAGTTCGTTTCAGGTAACAAACTTTAAGAGGAAAGTAAACCGGCATCATCATCTGTGTGCCGTTTCTTCTTTGTCATATCCACACCCTGTATGAAGGCAGAATCTGCATTATTCTTATACTCAGGAGGCAACTGTTTATTTAAAAACCACTCTTTATACACAACCTCCTTAACCATATGTGTCTTTGTTGCTGACCCTTGCCAAATCCTGAATATTAGGGATACTAATCTAGTTTGGTGCTGATTCATCAACAGTTGCTGCACTGATTTCATGACCTTCATGAGAATTATCTTCATTTTCCAGCCTTTTCACATTCCTTGTAGATAGATTTCCAATTCTTCTTGTTTTCCCTTTTGTGTCAGTAAGCAAGAACTGTCACTTCAAATATTCTGCCACCATTCACAGCAATTTTAACCTTCAATTGAAAAAGAGATTGTGTTAGGTTCCCCACAGTGTTTCCCAATTAACTAACTCCATGGAACACAGTCGTTCTTGAGAAGCTAACAGGTCCTCAGCTAGTCAAGAAATTCCCCACATGTTATGGAACCCAAAGGCTCATTACTGTATTCACAAGTTCCTGCCACCTGTCCCTATCCTGAGCCACATCAATCATCAATCCAGTCCATGCCTCTCCACCCCACCTCTTGAAGATCCAATTTAATATTATCCTCCCATCTATGCCAGGTCTTCCAAGTGGTCTTTTTCCCTCAGACCTCCCCACCAAAATCCTGTAGGCCAATTGCAAACACTTAGTGGCCTATCTGTTTAATGTAAGTTTGTGCTCTGTGTTGGTGTGTGTGTGAGAGAGAGAGAGAGAGAGAGAGAGAGAAGAGAGAGAGAGAGAGAGAGAGAGAGACAGGGACAGAGAGTGAGAGAGAGACAGTATGAAGTCCTTGAACGCACAGCCCTTGCCCTTTCGATTTCGTTTGTGGTGTATTTTTTTTTTAAATATGAAACTGTCTAAAGCAGCCAACTGCATCAACAATAACAGGAATTTCTTGGTCCATTTCATGGTTTTTTCTGCAGCATGTGTAATAGTGCACCATTTTGTCTGCTGTATCCATGCTTCGCATGAATTTATTATAGCCTTCAATTACTTCTAGCTCTTTCATTGTTTCATCCTTCCAGTTTGTCTTTTCTGTTTCCACAATCTTTGCTGTGTGTAGAATTGAAATAAGCTTCACTTCCCTCTTATCTCACCATACTTGTACCAGAATTTGGTCTTACAACAGAAAGTGGACTCTCCTTCTTTCAGTTTTTTTTTCTTTAATTTCCTAGGAACTCCTCTGTCTAGACACAATGTACCGCAGACAAGTTTTTTTTTTTTTTTTCCAACAGCATTTCACCCAATTCTACACAGTTATAATAACTGTCCTGGTACAAGTGATCTCCTTTACTGAGCAGCTGTACACCCAGAAGTTCTAAAACCAGATTTTTTACTGATTGAGATTTCCCAGTATACACCTCCATATTACATATGTAGCCACTCTGGGGCTCACAAACCAGGTGTGGTTTACCAGGCATACATACTTTGAAAATGAGCCAGCCTTTCCGAGCAATCATGCACTCATCTATTGACATTTGTTTTTCTGGAACATACACATGTAAAAATTTGCTTACAAGGGAATTTAGGAATAGCCTCACCTTATGCAATCTGCTATTACAATCAGCTGGCCTCACTTCCTTGTCAGCAAAATATGTGAATTCAGAAATCTGTTTAAAATGGCAGAGGAACTTCTTTGACCATACCATGGAGTACAGAAAAAGGGCTTGGTGGACCAATAATCGTCTATTTCTGGTGGCCGATCTATTTCTGTCATGAACAATATTCCAAGATATGTCCACATTTAATCTTTTGTGACACCTTTGTAATTGTGGTATTGAGAGTCTGGAGGCAGTTAAATTGCAATAAGGTATTGATGTGCATACTAGTTTGCTGTAACTGAAATTAGGTCATCATCCAAAAAACTTTTAGCCATGCAAATGCACTATCGTCATCTGGCAAAGACATTTCGATGCCGGAATTCCCTGTAAATGGGACAATATGTGGAGAAATATCATCACTAGTCCATGAGATGGATGTAGCTGATGCAGTGGACATGGTTGGAGCTTCTTTATCACTTTCGTCCAGTTCGGGAATCATCAATTCATCATCACTACACTCATCTGCACAAACTTCATGTACAACATTTTTAAGTTTATCGGGCTTGATAGGTCTTGCTTTCTTATGTGAAATCACGTGAAGCACTTACTTACTATTCATACAGTGAATATTTCAACACTGTATCTTATTTTTTGTGATAATGTTGGCCAACTAATACTGTAGGAAGTTTAGTAGGTCATGAATAGCCTTTCATTCACATACGACTATGAATTTCAACAAATATATTAAGTTGCCGGAACAGTCAAAGTGCACAAAAACATAAATACAATTCTTCAAAGAGCAGAAACTAAGAACTCATTATATCACTTGTTATTCTAACAACCCACACCATGGCAGCTGACTAAACAAGGGTTTCATGTTCAAGGTTACATATTCGTCGATGAATTGTAAAGATTTCGTCATCATATGTTCAGTCATCGCATGTCAGGAGGTAGCAGAGTTAGACCCTGCACCAAAGTGGAAAAATGCGGGTGGAATTGCCTCGACGGAATATTACGTCAACGCCAGGGAAAGAGTTAACCTTTTCTCCAGACCTGAATCTAACATAACTTATGTTAGGCTGTCTAGTGAATGCCGTTAAAACAGATGCCAAGTAACTAACTGCAAACCAAATTAATGAACGGACACAAAGATGCTTCAGATATATTACTACAATTCTCGTCTTTTGCAGTTTTTCTTTTGTTCTAGAGTCGAGTTTATTTACGGGCACAGTGCACTGTGATGAAACACGCTGAGTGTGAAGAGCCCTTAATGTCCCGATGTTCCTTCCAGGGCACACTGAGCCAAGATTAGCTCAATTTCGGGGAGAAGTTTCCGTCATTTATACTTTTATGAAACACTTACCTGCGCCCTGATGTGTAAATAATCATGAATTACGAACAGGGAAATGTATGAATGTGAGTTTTCGAGGAATATAGCATAATGTCTGAACATAACCTAAAAGTTCTACGTATTTAGATATTCCTACCGAAGGTGTATCTTGTACACAATGACAACATTCGTTCTAGTTTGAAAGTTTTAGAGGTTGATAATGCACAAGCTTTATGCCTCCATGAATTGTGGTCCTGCAGGAAACAAGCAACTTAAAACAGCACTTCTTCCGCCAATATACGTAAACAAACTATTGCAACCACTGATTAAAAATCACAGGTTAGATCCTATCATGGATTACATGCTATCATATGGAGTCTCTTTGATCGTAGATTTTCTCGCAAGTAGTGATGTTTCGTGGAAGATGAGTCATGTTCTCATTTTACAGGGTTGATATATGCAACTTTGGGCTCCAGGAGAGCTGCCCAATTGCTCCCACAGACACCCCCACTGGTGAAGGTATGACTCCGAACTTGGATCCTGGTTTCTTCAGGAGGCTGGAAGATACAGATGGTCTCTCTAAGAGGCCTGCTAAGATCTATAACACAGCCAGAATCTAGCATCACACATGCTGTGGGATAGTTCCAGTTAAATACATCATCAGGTTGTTCGCAGGAGGTGTTTCGTCACAATAGTGTGACCACCAGGATTGGGGTGTGTGATGCAAAATATGAAGCTCATAAATTTTCCTGAAATTGGTACAGGTTCTGCAATACTTACTTGTATAATTTATTTGCCTTTATTTAGATTTTCTGCTAATTGTATACAAATTCATCTTCATGCATTGCCAGTTTCCAATTTATATATTTTTATTCATGTATTTTATTTTTTATAAGATACAACAGGCATATGTTGAAGTGTTTACAAGTGTTTGTTCTTCATCATGTCAGGAAATATGGGCACAGGAACCTGCCAATATCCATGATAGAGTAGAACGGTAGAATGGATGATAAACAGGGAGATGTCAAGACATGTTTTTGAAGGACTTATTATTGGTGATGTCCATACACTTTTCACTGCTTGTGCACATACAGCAGGTTTTTTTCAGTATAAGGGACAGCTGAATTATGATCAAAATAACTTGTCCATACTTTTGGTTGAAAGTGTGATTAAAGTTCACTGTGATATGGCAAAATGGTATGGGCTTTATAATGTTGTGAATGTAATTTTGGGGTGTGTTTAGATGAGGGTGGCCACCAGATTTTATGTAGTAGAAGTTTCAGACCACAAACCAGGAAGTTCTGCAGCTCAGACAATAATTTGCTGTTATAAGTATAATACAGTTACGAGAACTCATTAACCTGGGAAGTAAAGCACCTCATTGTCGCAACAATTCATTAGTGCACTGAACTCCAATATGAATGCTTACAAGTTAGGACACGTACTGCCACACGTGCTAAATGCATAGCTGATTCTCGTTATAAAATACACTTTTCAAGTCTTGTTTCTTTTGTAGTATTTTGCTTATGTTAATTCTTAAATTTGATGTTTTTTGGACGAGAGAAATCTGGTGTTATGTCAGTGTACTTATTTTTACAGTGACAGTGTATAAACATAATAAGCAACATGATACATGTATTGTTTATGTAATGAAAATGGCTTCTAGGTGATCAACAACAAGATCCAGACTTGTTGTTTTCCGTTTATAGGACCTAAGCCCCTGGGCATATCTGCCAAGATTGCTAGGGAGGTGATCAGGGTATGGATGGATAGGAAACATGCAGAATACTGGCAGCCCATTCATGGACAGACAAGCTAAGGGCTTTCTTAAAATACCCTCTGCTAAAAGAGCTGGAGAACTACTTAGTTTTGGTACAAACCAGTTAATAATACTGACAGGGCTGCTAACAGGACACTGTCACTTAAAAGGGAACTTATTTAAATTGGGGCTGGTAAAGAGTCCAAAACGGCCACACACATTCTCTGTGACTGCGAGGCGTTGGCTGCATTAACATTCAGGTACCTGGGTCATTACTTTATGAAACCAGGGAACTTTAAGGACTTCTCTGTTAGCAGGATACTACACTTTGTTCAAAGTGCAGGACTGCTAAATACATGAATATAAGGGCTGCACAAAGGATCAAGTATGGTTGACATGCATGGGACAATGTGGTGCCAGCCCTACTTCTATTCTGTTCTGTTCTACATATAAAAATTATAAAAGAAACTATTGGATAAGAAATGGAATTAGGATATCATGTAAACGTAAAATAAATCTTTATGTCATATACAGGAATACCAACCTTACCACCTTCATGTGCCAATTGTCTAGAAATCTGGGAGCCTCAACCTCCTGGAACCCTAAGGGCCTGTCCAGGCCTGTAATGGGATTGCTTTTTTTTTTTTTTTTTTTTTTTTTTTACAGGAATACTAATGAAATCCAAGGTTATTATAATAGATACTGTGCAATCTTGAAGAAAGTAATAAAAGAAACAAAGAAATCATATTACAATAATCAGATAGAAAATCTATAAATAAAGTAAAAACAACATGGAATATTATCAGAAATAATACTGGCAAAATTGAGATACCAGATAGAATTTCTGACTTAAACTTAGAAATTGGGAATACTGACAGTGCCAAAGAAATAGCTTGTTTTTTTAATAATTTGTTTTTATGAATAGAAGGGAATTTAAATACCGACCACTCAAACATAAATGTGGCTATACAGCTATTAAAGGAATATTATTCAGGTAAAATTACAGAAACAAAAATAACTCCTGTAGCAGAAGTAGAAATAATAAACATAATAGGATCCCTTAAATTTAAAAACTCATCAGGATATGATGAAATTTCTAATAGGTATATACCATTGCTGTACCACTGCTTTAAGTGGGAATATTAGTTTAGTTTAGTTAGTCACAAAAATGCGACATTGGACATGTCAAATTCAGTTTAAAAAACAAACTTATAATATATATATATATATATCCATGTAATATGTAATAACAACAATACTATTTTAAAACAGATAGACATAACTTATAAAACTCATATAGTCATATAACTAACTAACTTCATGGAGCAGAGTCCTTCTTGAGAAGCTAACAGGTCGTCAGCTAGTCAAGAAATTCCCCGCGTTTTATGGAACCTGAAGGTTCATTACCGCACTCACAAGAGCCCGCATATAGTCGTATAAACCACATGTAATTAGACTGCTGGGATGCCCCAGATAATTTGGGTTGCAAGTAGTAAATTGTGTTTTTTATCCAAGTACTAAGGTTTTGGAGGGTTGAATGTTACAGTAAACATGACTTATTTCAGACATTGTTGCCTTGAGTGTTTTCACATGCAATATTTTGGAAACTGAATCTGTTCCTGTCAACCAATGCAAGGAAGGGAAGATTTCCATTAAGGCCCCATTACGATCTTTCCTTTCCTACACCCGACAATTTCCAAAAGTCATGCTACAAAAATGTTAAGATGATGAACAGTGTCCAATATAACAGACATGTTTGTTCCTTTTTGATAACTGGTAACAATATCAGAGAAAATGGACTCCCTTGGCTGCAGGATAACCTGTATGCTGTACCAGAGAATCATGAAAGTTGATTTTCCATTCCCAGGTTTGATATATACAACTTTGGGCTCCAGGAGGGCTGCACAACTGCCCCCACAGACACAGCCTCACTGATGAAGGTATGACGTCCTGAACTTGGCTCCTGGCTTCTTCAGGAGGCTCCAAGAGACCTGTCACACTGCTGCAAAGGTCTATACCACAGCCAGAATCTAGCATCACACATGCTGTGTGTTAGTTCCAGTTAAACACATCATCAATAAGTTGTTTGCAAGAGGTGTTTAATCACAGTAGTGTGACCACCAGGAATGGGTGTGTGACACAGAATATGAAGCTCATAAATTTTCATGAAACTGGTACAGGTTCTGCAATACTTGTATAATTTATTTGCCTTTACACAATTTATAAACCATGATTCTTATACAACAAATGTTGGAAATAATTAAATACTGCACCTTTGCCTCCAAATTTTCTGTTAATTACATATGAATTCATCTTCATGTACTGACAGCTTCCTATTTATATAGCTTTATTTGCATACTTTACTTTTTTATAAGCTACAACAGGCATATGTTGAAGTGTTTATAAGTGTTTGTTCTTCATCATGTCAGGAAATATGGGCACAGGAACCTGCCAATATCCATGGTAGAGTAGAAGGTTAGAATGGATGATAAACAGAGAGATGCCAAGACATGTTTTTGAAGGACTTATTATTGGTGATGTCCATACACTTTTCACTGCTTGTGCACATACAGCAGGTTTTTTTCAGTATAAGGGACAGCTGAATTATGATCAAAATAACTTGTCCATACTTTCAGTTGAAAGTGTGAAGTTCACTGTGATATGGCAAAATGGTATGGGCTTTATAATGTTGTGAATATGATTTTGGGGTGTGTTTAGATGAGGGTGGCCACCAGATTTTATGTAGTAGAAGTTTCAGACCACAAACCAGGAAGTTCTGCAACTCAGACAATAATTTGCTGTCATAAGTAGAATACAGTTATGAGCACTCATTAACTTGGGAAGTAAAGCATCTCATTGCAGCAACCATTCATTAGTGCACTGAACTCCAATATGAATGCTTACAAGTTAGGACATGTACTGCCACACGTGCTAAATGGACAGCTGATTGTCATAAAGTCTTGTTTCTTTTGTAGTATTTTTCTTACATTAATTCTGAAATTTTATCTTTTTTTGGATTGGAGAAAAATCTGATGTCATATCATGTGTACCTATTTTTACAGTGACAGTGTATAAATGTAATAAGCAACATGATTCATGTACTGTTTATGTAATGAAAATGGCTTCTAGGTGAAGAACAAGATCCAGACTTGTTACGCATTTCAGATTAAGACAGCCTATGCCTCATGTGTATCTGCAGCTCGTGGTACATCATCTCTGGCAGTTGTAAACTGGCAGATAAAAACAGTAAAATTGTGTAGTCTGCACCAGGTACTGCGATGTACTCACTGTTCACAAGAATTTGCTTGTTCTTCAGCTTTTTATGCTTGTTTCAGGAAAGAACAGAGCATGTCTTTTTTAATACTGTGTTGTATGCTTTGCATAACAACAAAATATTTGATGTGTGTACAACTAAATCTTAGAATAAGCCATAACATCAGATATTTAAAAAATTATTACACTTCTCCACATGTACAGAGTTGTTGAAGTGCTCTCTGTAGTTAACTTTAAAACTTACGTCATAACTAGGATGTTCTTCTTTCCCTTCCTTTTCAACATCACTCTTGTCCGTGTGTTCATTATAGCCACATTATATATTACAGTATACCCTCATTTAAGTTTCTCAATGTATCATCTTCACAATATCTCAGAAGTGCAGAGACCTCATCTGTTTTATAAGCACATTCTTTTACTAAGAAGAATGATAAATATTTTTAGAATGTCATAGAATTCCCTCGTGTGATTTTTTGCCAAAACATATACGTACAGCTCATGTTAAAATGTGTAATTTTCTGTAACTACAGCCACTAAATGTCACTAGAAAATATCGTGGCCATGAGACAACTTCCAATTAGTAAGTTTATATAATAATATAACAAAACAGCAGTTTTCCTGCATGAGATATTCAAATTCTCAGGGAGAGAGACAGGTATTTTATTTAACAATGTTGTAAATTACTAAGTTGAATAAGTGTCAGTGGTAGATACATGAAATGTAACATGGAGGCCTTGATGGAATGATAACTGCCACAGCAAATCTCCAAGTATGCAGAAGGAAAGCATTCTAGTGCCACTATGTCCATCCCAAACCCACAGGGATTGACCTGGTTTCGAACCGGGGCCTCCACAATTACAGGCCTCAATTACATTACAACTGCTTCTTTTGAAATCCATTCCAATTCAGCCTTTACCAATACAACTGTAGCTTACAAACGTCGCTGTGCGGGCCACACGGCCACCTACCACACGGGACTAAAAGTGATGACCATACTAGATAATCTGTGGTGATGACGGCTTGATGCCGGCCACAGCTCAATCTGGTGGCGAGTTTAAGAATACGTGAGGTTACATCTACACTTCTCCGGTCTGGACGTTAGCTGTAAAAAAAATCCACACTTGACACGAATCGAATCAGAATAGTCAGGTCGTCCAACATGTAGCTTAGCCACAACAAAATGCATGCTGAGCGAACTCATTGTAATATTGTTCTCAGTCCTTCGCGTCTTCTGACCAACACTATAGATAAGTGTTTTTCAATTTTTTTTCTTTCTCGCGACCCAGTATAGCGACTCGCTATGGGATAGACGGTCCGGGGTTCGAAGAGAGATTTTATCTTCTCAATACCCGTCGAAACCGGCCCTCGGACCCACCCCGCCTCCTCTAAAATTGGTACCGGAGTTCTTTCGCGGGGGTAAAGCGGGAGGGACGTGTCGTTGATCACCCACCCCCATCTAGCGACGAGGTTGAACATAGTAGACCTATAACTCCACTCCCCCCCGTGCTTCCATTGGCACCTGTTCAATGATGGCAACCGTACTGTATGTCATCATTGCTATCGTAAAAGTTATTGCAAAGAAAGACAGACAGAACAAAATGCTTGAAAGCATTCCTAGGACCATAGGAGTAGCATGGCTAATAAGAAGACGGTGGGGGGGGGGGGGGGGATCGACCGTGGGTATTACAAACTTCAATTTACGAGGGAGTCAAGTTAGAAAGAGGGGGAATAATGTTTTGAACCAGACCTTAATATACATACAACCCCCCCCCCCACTCTCACCACAATTTCTTTATTTGCCCCTCTTGAACTCAGTGATCACAAAAAATATTCTTAGGTAGAAAAAATATTGGGGCGGGGGAATTTGCCTCCTCTTGCACTCTACAAGTTACGTCTATGCCGAGAACGTCCGTTTAGCAAGCAATACCGCTTCTGAATTATTTTAAGGGAGACAGCTTTAGAAAGTAAATTTTACTTGTGACTAGTACTACAACAGACACAAAATTAACTACTGCAGGACCAATAATAAGTTTATAATAAAGTTTATGGAACGTACGGTATAGTTGTGAGTGAATCTCTTCCGATATTTCTTGGTACAGTTCCCTTGCCGCAATTCTGCCATAACGCGAGTAACAATGCTACATGAACACAAGTGGCTGACTTCATAGGTTTAGCTTCTGGTACAGAGATTCTGCTGTAGAGTTCAAAACTGCAAATACTGACCGCTGCACACTCCTGACTTCTACCGGCCATACTGTGAAACACTTGGAGGTCCTACGCTGAGATCCAGCAATTGCTATGTCCACACTTGTGCGTTTTACGTGTGCTAGACGCATGCGCATAGGCATCCCTCAAATCAGTTGAACGGCGCCGTTTTCAGTGACGTACGCAGTAGCGCACGTGCTTATACTAGTAGTGCATTTTTGTTCAACATTTCGTGCAACTTCGTAGTTTTGACGTCAATACGTCTTTAAATTTGCTTCCGTAGTGGGAGCCAATTCAGAAAACTGATGATAACAAAATTGGGGGATACAGTTTGGCATTGCAGCTACATATCTATCATCTACATCCAAAATGTAATTACACCACTCGATAGTTAAAGGATCAAAGAATTCAAAACGTGGAGTGGGGACTGTGACGCCTCGCGCGCGGCGGAGGGGGAGGCGCCGCCATTTTCAGGTCGTTTCGTCGCGTCACATACTTTCGGTCGTGCTTTCGGTTTAGTATACATTTCGACTCGGAGAAGGTACGACGCTCGTTTCAGTTTCAATTTACAGCTCTCCTCAATATTTATCTATTGCGTACACAAAACATGAGTGTGGAATACTTATGGTGAATATATATGGTGTTAAAGTTAAAAATTTAAAAAAATGAATACAATGTCGGCCTATACTCGTCAAAAAGCCAATTCGAAATATATAAATCGTATACGGTTGGAAAAGGTTTCTCAACAGCTATCCAGTGATACCCATAAAACACCATATCATACAGTGAGGCGGTGCCGGGAACATAAAAGAATGAGGGCGTCCGAGCGGATCAACGACTGCGCAGGTACATCTGATGGGTGTAACAGTGCAGTGGGATGAACAAGTGAAGTGTAGTGAAGTAAACTTTGAGAACTATGTGAAGTCAACACTAATATATAGCGACGCAAAACGGAGTACAAAATAGACCGTGACCAAGTCAACACACCAACTCATCACAGCTACCAGTAAAAACGGAAGACAACCAATACCTACACCAAGTGGATATCAAAAAAGACAGTACAAGTTAACAGTGCAGTGGGATGAACAAGTGAAGTGTAGTGAAGTAAATCTCAGTGTTATTGAGCCCCAGAAGATGGTCACTTGTGACCGAAACGTACGTAGGGTGTTTGTGTAGTGTATATACTACAAAAATTAGTGCATTTGTCGGTATTGTTCAATATATATATATAACACAATGCATGGTGAACAAAAAATCAAGTTAATGATCTGTATTCATCACGAACTATTATTCGGGTGATCAAATCAAGAAGAATGAAGTGGGCGGGGCATGTAGCACATATGGGCGAGAGGAGAGGTGCATATAGGATTTTGGTGGGGACACCTGAGTGAAGGAGACCACTTGGAAGACCCAGGCGTAGATGTAGTCCCTAGATTTATGTGGCGGAAGCAACTAAATGTTTTGTGGGAAGCTTGTGCTAATTTTCATTATACATTGCTTCAGTTTTATAAGAATGGTCATACATATCCTGAGTGTTTAATGTGTTTTGTGTTCTGTACCTTTTGAATAGTCAGTTACAAATTATGAAAGGCATGGTGTATCGACTAGACAAAGTAAAAATTTTCATCTTCTATCTGCATCCACATCCATTTACCAACATGGTGTCCAATATTCAGGTGTGAAACTTTTTAATAAATTGTCAACTGATATTAAAGAGTGTGCAGATAATGTAAAGAAATTTAAAAGTCTATTGAAGACTTATTTAACCACACATTGTTTCTATAGTCTGGATGAATTTCTTTGTAATTTGGACATTAATTGTGGTTCACATAATATTTTATATCAGTAACTGTAATATTGAACTGTACTGGAAGAGTATTGATTCAAATGTTAATAATTGAATTTTGACTATGATATTTATAATAAGGACTATTTTTATGTAATTACTGTGATTTTGTATTAATATATATTAGCAGATGCATGACGTATTCTATATCCTTTACTTGTTAAACCTGTACTGGATCCAATGGAATATAATAAAATCAATCAATCAAAGGAACAGCATATGAGCAGGCCATGTAACATACATATGTATATACAGACAGAACTGCTATGCGTAGATAGGAGGGTAATTTTAAAATTTCACTGAAGAAAAATAAGATGGCAGGTGTGTACTGGATTTGCTAAGCTCATGACAGGAAAGAGTATGGGGTTCCTGTGGTCGTAGAAGTGGGTGGGGGAGGGGGAGAGGCAGGGAATTGCTTGAGCAGTGGAGCAAGTGTTAAATTCTGAAAAAGAAGAGTGCTGTGTGGAGTTTTTTTTTTGTTAGTCATGATTTTGAAAATTGTAATGAAGTAAACATGTAAACAGCAGCTGTTTTCAGTTTGATGCAACACAAAATGGTTATAGTAAAGTGTGTCATATTGTATGCAATAAGGGAGATCAACCATAATTTTAATGGTATGATGGTTTTACAGAAATTCATGGTTTTGCTGGAAAATGAAACTGGTTCATGTACTGAAATGTGTCTGACTTCTGATGATGGAAATCATGTTGTTGGCATAAAAGCTGAAGAGGTCACTGATGTAACACAGGAAGACTATCCAGAGGTCACTGATGTAACACAGGAAGACCATCCAGAGGTCACTGATGTAACACAGGAAGACCATCCAGAGGTCACTGATGTAACACAGGAAGACCATCCAGAGGTCACTGATGTAACACAGGAAGACCATCCAGAGGTCACTGATGTAACACAGGAAGACCATCCAGAGGTCACTGATGTAACACAGGAAGACCATCCAGAACCAGTGACATCTCCAGTTGTAAAGGCTCAACCCGCAGTAAGTTGTATGTCTGTGTGTATCCAGGATTATGCGCATTGCACAGATGTCCATTGTTGCCTGTCTCTTGGACTTTTCTCTCTGTCGTTCTGTCCACAGAAACATTTGGAGTCTGGTGAATGGATTTTAAAGACTTCTGACGAAAGTGTATCAGGACTATTGTATTTTATGGTACATTGCTTGTAAATGTACATCTTCCAATTTGTGATGTGTGATTTGAAATACATTAAATTAAATACAAATGAAATGTAAATAGTTATCACAATCATGAAGAAATAACAACAGACTGAAAACAGGCAATGGTTGTTACCATTCAGCTCAGAATGCTATGAAATGTAAGGCTTAAAATATGTAAAACCCACTTTCATGCAGTTTTCTTTTCGTGGGTTTGAAACGCGGTCTGCACTTCAAGGGAAGAACATAAGTAGAGGGGTCTTTGAAAATATGGTGCTGAGGAGATTCTTTGGACCAAAGAGAGAGGGAGTAACAGGATGCTGCACAAAACTCCATAATGAAGAAATTCTTGAGTGAGTAGACAATGTTTTCACCAACTTGTTATAAAAACACTAAAATATTCTAAAACTGTTTGATAAAAAGCCCCGACATGTTTCAGCTCACCAATGAGCCATCCTCAGGGGGTCACAACTGTCTGTTCTCAAAACACGTACATATGTTAATCCTCTGTAGAGGTATATGGTCAACATTTCTGTAATGGCTACTTTGATGTTTATTTACTTTTTAAATTAAAGGAATAATGTTTTGTTAAATATAATCACGGAACTTCTTTAATTCGCGATGTGTTTATTTCGTATGACCCTTAGAATATCTAACTAAGAAACCCCCTGTACACACGAAGCGAGCAACAATCAGTTTAATCAATAAAATAACATAAATCTAAATGTTTACAATTCTAATAAGTTTATTATAATACTAGATGACTAAGGTGCTACTAATAAATTAATGCTTGGAAGAAAAAAAAAGTTATCTGGTAGGGATTCGAAACAGTGAAATCTACCACATCCTAATACCGAGTTCAGGCCGCGAGGTAATTTACGCTGTACGTATAACTAATTACGAATAATTAAAGCCCAAAAAGTAAAAGGACGAAGTTGTAATTTGAGGACTGTATACGTTACTTCAATGACTGAACCATCCCTGCTGATTGATTGAGTATTATTTCTTTTTTCGTATCTTGGTAAGAGGCATGGTGACTGAATAAATTATTTAGTTTGCTGAAGGAAATTAGTTATTTTGTCGACGCAATTATTTGATGTGTTATAGTATACAAGTTTATTGACAATCTAAACGGTACACTAACGAAGGGGTTTGTCGGCTAGGGAGGGTTATTACGTCTCCTCCACCACCCTCTAGGCGATACAGGTGCTGCAATCTTGCAAGCAACAGCTAAACTAAATGCTGCTACCACAGAAGACATGTTGTGACCTGTCGCCATTTTGTTAGTGAGTTAGTGAGTTTGGGTTTAGCGGTGCTGAGTTTTTACAGGTAAGAAATTCTTGAAGTACGCAGTTATTATTACATTGTTCGCAATTCAGTATACCGCGTTCGAATGAGTTTGATTGTAGCTGTTAGATGCCCTGTGAATGATATTGCAAACGTCTGTGGTTTTGTGTTAGAACGATTCCGATTGTGGACGTGAGGTGGCCTTAAATATCGGATACCAGAGGGTGGTCCTGTGGGACAGTACCCGACTTTACCTGCCACATGTCGCTTGGCCTTAGTTTTGGCAAGTCACATGTGTCGTTTGAAATTCAACGTCTTAAGGTGGTCAAAATAATTTCAGCGAAGGAGGGATGGCATGATTTGGAGCAAACCACAACCGCAAAAACTCCGCGATTCCAGCGGTATCTGAATAAATGGTAGATTGCTTGGAACTGTTCAGTATGATTTTCTGTTTTGAACAGAAAGAGAAGGGCAGGGTTGATAACCATGATACGTTGTTTCCTCTAGATGTCTGAAAGTACAAGGTAAAGCAGATCGGGTTTGAAATGATGGGGAAACGTAACAAGAAAATGTGCTATCATGCTTCTTCAAAGAAATGTAAGCCACCAGGATTCGATCCCCGAACCCTCCAGCCCGGAGATCAGAAATACGTACAAAATTCTTGGTCAGAAATCCTGATGAAAGGAAATACTCGAATATCTGGGCAAGGTGGGGTGATTATTAAAATGCATGTTAAAGAAACGGGATGTGAAGGCGTGGATTGGATTCATCTGGTTCAGGATAGGGACAAGAAGGGGAGTTTTCTGAACACAGGAATGAATTTCTGCATTTCATAAAAAGTAGGAAATTTCTAGGCTACAGAAATGGCTATTAACTTATCGAGAAGGACTGTTGCTTAAAATCTTCTGGGTTGTTACCCGGCGTCATGTTTTTGGTGTATTACCTCAGGGTTAATAAAATTTGCTACAGACAATAAAACATGTAATAACTTAAATATATGTTATGATAATATAACATGTCATGCAGTAGTTACAGCTAAATTCCTTGGCCTGCATATTAATGATAAACTGAAAACATAATCACATCCAATGTATTGCCCTCAAACTCAGTTGAGCATGCCTTGCCATTCTTGCAGTCATGACAGTCATTACAACAGAAGGTTTAAAATCAGTTCATTTATGTATTTCCATTCCATTGTGCCTGAGAGCCATATTTTGAGGTAAACTCAGCAGACAGCACAACATTATACACCATTCAGAAGAGAATGTCTAGATTAATAACAGGTGTACAGGAAAAAGGTCTGTTGCAGGGAATTATTTCAGAAATTTGATACATTTCCTCATTCTAGTAAGTACCTTCTATAAATACAAGATATAAACATGACATCTATGTACCAGATGCTAAACTCTCTGGATACCAGAGAGATGTGTACTGTGTAGGAACAAAGTTATAAAATGTTCTTCTGCCTAACATTAAAATTATGTAAAAGGATTTAAGGCAGCATTGTAAGATTTTCTGTTAGCTCACCCCCACTCTGTAGAAGGTCTTTCAACTGAAAGCTCACACATACTGCTCGTATTATTAAATAATTTGTTACACAAATACTTGCTGATTGATATGATAATCATTAGAGTGATGAAATCAAGGAGGTTGAGATGGGCAGAGCACGCGGCATGTATGGTTGAGAAGAGAAATGCATAGAGCATGTTGGTGGGGAAACCTATTAGGAAAGAGACCACATGGAAGACCTAGAAGTAGGTGGGAGAATAACATTAAAATGAATCTTAATGAAATAGGATGGGAGGGCATGGAGTGGATTAGTCTGGCTTTTGTGAACACCACAATGAACATTTGGATTCCATAAAATGGGGGAATTGTTTGACTAGCTGAGGAACTCTTAGCTACTCAAGAATGGAGTCAGTTAGTTAGTTAGATGATATGATACTCTTACAAGAAGACTGTAAACAGCTACACAAACCATATGCTTATGTGATCCATCAATAATATGTACCAGGACTTTTGCCATTATCACTGGACACAGACACTAGCAACGTTTCAAAAGCAGTCTGCTTTCGTCTTCATGTGACAATATGTTTACTATTGTAGTGTGCTGTATTGTACTGTGTTGTGCTGTGTTTATACTGTGGCATGTTCTGTGTTTTTTTATGTAAACAGTCTAAGAAATTAACAAACATTATAGCTGCTCATATGGGCAATAAATTCCCCACCTTTTGTGGGACCCTTGGTTGAGGCACTGCGCTACAAGCCGGAAGGTCGTGGGTTCGATTTCCGATGGTGTTATTGGAATTTTTCATTGACATAATCCTTTCGGTCGCATTATGGCCCTGGGGTCGACTCAGCCTCTAACAGAAATGAGTACCAGGAATATTTCCTGGGGGGTAAAGGCGGCCGGTGCCTACTGCTGACAACCTTACCACCTTCATGTGCCGATTGTCTAGAAATCAGGGAGCCTCAAACTCCAGGAACCCTAAAGTCTAAAGTTCTCGCAGTATGGTAAGTGTGGTATCGTGGTCTTCTAGGTTGACACCGTGTAGTCTGGTAGGTGGGTACCAACATTATCCCTACCTTCAGAGTGTATTGGCGGTATGTGTCTCTGGCACGCTGGTACACACCAATCAGATTACAACGTGTCATAAATGTGCGTATTAACTTAGACCTTCCATCTATATCCAAGTGTCAATAGTGGTCTGTCTCCTTCAGGGGTTGCAGTAAACTGTTGTCCTACAGAGCCCATGGTCAAAAAGGGTAGTAGTGGCCAAATTACTGCTAGTTGCTGTCAACAGGCAAGCTGGTAAGACTGCGCGCGAACTGCCAAGTGTTTACTGTCTGTTTCAAAAACGTTCGCAATGACTGCAGCTATGAATGTGCTCCCAATACAGTAAATGTTTTTGAAAGAGGTATAACGCTGCCTGGCCGTTCCGAGGCGAGCCTAGCAGCGACCACGCCGTGCCGACTGCAGCTATGTACAGTGTTAGGGGATTTCAGATAGCAAGTTACCTGGCCACTAGTACAGCGTTTACAGTGACTTTACTTGACATTCCGCAGTCTGAAGGCGCCCAGACCGCGAATTGTGACAGTAGTCAGAACCTGGCTGAACCTGAAGTTGCCACTTCCTTCGTTGAACTCTAAACGTGGGCTGACGAGGGGGTCAAGGGCACGAGATCCAGCTCAGGAATGCCTGCAACAATGGTCCATGGGTGAAATAACACATTTTAACTCCCTTTCGTTTATTTAGTCACAACAGCAAGCTTATGGCACAGTGTGTATGTGCATGTCTAAGTTCTCACGGTTTCACATGTTCACCAGTCAACAGATT
This sequence comes from Reticulitermes speratus, assembly GCA_021186555.1. Lineage (NCBI taxonomy): Eukaryota > Metazoa > Arthropoda > Insecta > Blattodea > Rhinotermitidae > Reticulitermes > Reticulitermes speratus. The sequence goes on along the minus strand of JAJKFL010000031.1, from coordinate 4,648,956 downwards.
TTCACAAAATTTAGTACGATTTTTTTTAAAACTTACTACGTTAGGTGATGACGTCACGGCGGGCGCAATAAATTGCTCCTTGAGAGTGATTCTAGTCTTGGCCTTGATTTATGTCTGATGACAGATGTCTCAATGTGCAACTGCTATTACGGAAATTCTTTTGTGGAATGTAAAACAAAATGGCGGCTGCATGGAATCTGTGTTGATATGTCGGTTTCTGGGTGTAACTAAAAACACGTGAGCTAGCATGTGTAATTTGGTAGGGGTGTAGATCATGAAGATAGTATACAATATTGTTATTCAATCAACAGTTATAAGACGGTAAATGTGTCCACCCAGTCTCTGAACTATTGGATACGAGTCTTTTTTATCTGTGGCTTTAGGTTGTTCTGTTGTCTTCACGTGTTCACTACAGGTGTGTGTAGGCTATACATTTGGCGTGCCTCCATTGCCCCCACGGGCACGCGGTGGCGCAGTTGGTTGAGACACTGCGCTACAAGCCGGAAGGTCGCGGGTTTGATTCCCGATTGGAATTTTTCATTGACTTAATTCTTTCTGTCGCACTATGGCCCTGGGTCGACTCAGCCTCTAACAGAAATGGGCACCAGGTATATTTTCTGGGGGGTAAAGACGGCCGGTGCGTAGGGCTGACAACCTTACCACATTCATGTGCCGATTGTCTATAAATCTGGGAGCCACAACCTCCTGGGGCACTAAAGGTCTGTCCAGGCCTGTAATGGGATTGCTTTAGCTTTGCCATTGCCCCCACCCAGCTTATACTTCATGAATTTTCAGTCCTAATAGTTACGTTACGTAACGTGCAGTTTTTGCAGCGAAGTGTTGTAAGCTCTTCGCCCAACCTCCGTGCAGGATGATCGCCCATTATCGGCTGTCAGCGATGGCTTGTTTAACATGCTCGGGACTGTCCATCTTATCTAAAGACCGTCTTCTCCATCCACAACCGGAGGAGGCACCTTGCGGAGGTGATGGCGACCGCGTAACCCTTTAAAGCCCGGTGGTCACTATATGTAACACAATGTTTAACATTCATAAACTCTACGTTCTGCCCACACAGTGTATTTATGTGTTTTGTGTGGATCTCAGGACAAACAGCGATTATTTCACTTTTTTTAACGCATCAAGTTTTGTATTGACCTTGCCGCTATCCGCCACCGTCACGCATTACGTGTATCAAGTGCGGGTCGCTCTTGTGACAGATTTGGAAGTATGCACTGGCTGAAACAATTTTTCACTTGAAAATAGTAGCAATAAACTTAGCACACTTGTACATAAAATTTAGTAATATGTCATCAGAATTGAGTGTATAGGGGAATGGAGGTAAATCTCCTCGTTCTGTTATCCTCGTCAGTACATGGAGGTCTGTGGCCAGCCGCTGTATCACCAGGGACAACCCCCAGTATCCCTTTGGTAGGAGGGCAGATGGCGTAATTAAAATAATGTCCTTTTTTTTTCTGGGGATAAAACGGTCGAAGCTTGAAGCTGACCACTCATTTTACTTGGTGCCGAGGTTGAGAATGCGTGCAGCTACGATTCCATCCCAATATGGCTTCTTGTTATGGTGTTTAATGAAACCGTGGGACTTTAATTTTGCTATAATTTATTGCAGAGTACAGTTTTACTGTAGCAGCATTTTCTGTTACGTTAAAGTACTGATCGCGATTATTTCAGTTCGCAGAAAGAAAACAGTGCGCAGATGCAGCTGTGTGTAATACGACGCATTATTTAGGTCCCTGGATTGTTTTTGCCCTTCAAGTCAGGCGATGCCATTAAGCTCGTACGTGACACAGCTTCACTAGATGGCTTGCCCTAGGCGTTCAGACAACGAGCTAATTTCTGGGCAGAAATTATTTGTTAAATGCAGTTGGTTTATATCGCCATCATTCGCCATTCTTTTCCGTTTCCTTTAGCCTCGCTTTAGGCAGCTGTAGGACACGCTTTGACCTGCCTTCCTCATAATCTTATAAGAACCTAGACTTACGAGATCACATGCTGTGTGTCTGTGTGTCTATAGTCACATGCTGTGTGTCTTTGTGTCTATAATCACATGCTGTGTGTCTGTGTGTCTATAATCACATGCTGTGTGTCTGTGTGTCTATAATCACATGCTGTGTGTCTGTGTGTCTATAACCACATGCTGTGTGTCTATAATCACATACTGTGTCTGTGTGTCTATAATCACATGCTGTGTCTGTGTGTCTATAATCACATGCTGTGTGTCTATAATCACATGCTGTGTGTCTATAATCACATGCTGTGTGTCTGTGTGTCTATAATCACATGCTGTGTGTCTGTGTCTATAATCACATGCTGTGTGTCTATAATCACATGCTGTGAGTCTGTGTGTCTATAATCACATGCTGTGTCTGTGTGTCTATAATCACATGCTGTGTGTCTGTGTGTCTATAATCACATGCTGTGTGTCTGTGTCTATAATCACATGCTGTGTGTCTATAATCACATGCTGTGTGTCTATAATCACATGCTGTGTGTCTATAATCACATGCTGTGTGTCTATAATCACATGCTGTGTGTCTGTAGTCACATGCTGTGTGTCTGTGTGTCTATAATCACATGCTGTGTGTCTGTGTGTCTATAATCACATGCTGTGTGTCTGTGTGTCTATAATCACATGCTGTGTGTCTATAATCACATGCTGTGTCTGTGTGTCTATAATCACATGCTGTGTGTCTATAATCACATGCTGTGTGTCTGTGTGTCTATAATCACATGCTGTGTGTCTGTTATCACATGCTGTGTGTGTGTGTCTATAATCACATGCTCTGCGGGTCCTTCACCATAAAGAAAAGGCCTCGGTACTAGATGAAGGTGAGTGGTTAACTACACGCCCCTGCCTCTCAACCCCCCCACCGCCAATGGCTCGACAGCCCCCTGGGGGCCTAGACCGCCTCATTTTTCAAGGCTTCACGATCACACACTTTTCAGACACACCACAGTCGGTAGGACTCCTCTGGACGAGGGACCAGCCCGTCGCAGAGACCTCTACCTGACAACACACAACACTCACAACAGACACACATCCATGTCCTAGGCGGGATTCGAACCCACAATCCCAGTAAGCGAGCGGCCGTAGACCCACGCCTTAGACCGAGCGGCCACTGGGATCGGCCCCCTGCCTCTTTAGCCCGGTACTCATTGAATAGGAAGCTGGGTGGGCCCCAGAGGCAGTATGGACGTTTTGGAGAAGAGAAATGTGGTTTGCCTTTACCGGGATTCGAACCCCGGACTGTCCAACCTGTAGCGTAGTAGCTGTACCAACTTACGCTACTCCCACTCCAAATAATAATAATAATAAGTACGTCTGTAGGCATTTACTCTGAGGGTAAAGCGAGCAGAGCTTGAAGCTAATCACTTACGTCCATATAGTGCCTATTGTTTAAGTACACGGTAAAGGTGAAACGTATGGCTCCACTTATTCTTATCTTGGGCATTAGATGGAGGTGAATGGTCAACTTCACGCTCCGGCCGTTTTATCCTACCTTAAATTAAGCCACGATCTGTTCCTTCCACACTTTTTTCCATTTCATTATGCCAAACAAAACGATATACTCCACGTGACACAGCGTAGCTATATACAGTATAATTACAACAAATAACTTTCTTGTCTGATTGTTGCTCGAAGCTTTGTTCCTGCTTAGACTCGTTCGTTATTATCCAATCACGTGTCCCAACGCACAACCAGTTCAGTGCGACATACAGTCTCTTATGTAGACCTTTCATAAACAACGTATGCCAGCATTATTGCCGAGCTCAATGCAAGCGATCCGTGTAAACAAAGCAGTCAATGACGCCACAGTTCACTGCAGTGTTATCACACGAGGAAAAATGCTCTGGCCGGTCTGGACCAGCGGTCGCCAACCATTCGGACCTCACGGACCACTAAACTCACAATTTTGAATCCCGCGGACCACTAAAATGAATTTTTTTTAAAAAGGTACAAACACCTATAAAATATTGATCATAGAAGTTGCATTTTATTAATATGAAATGCACTTGTTCAATTATAACAAAATTATTAGTGTGATATTTGTTGCTGTTTTTTTGAAATAAGTATAATAAACATAAAAATTGCAAATAATGTCCAAATTTCTCCACGGACCACCAAAATTTTTTACCGCGGACCACCGGTTGGCGACCGCTGGTCTAGACTGCAGTACTTCATATTGTCTTTACTGCTAATGACGTAACTACACTAAAGTCTTGGATCACATACCACGCTGATTGTGTGATGGTGATGTTTCATTTTATTTTTGGTTTATTTAATGACGCTGGATTAGCTCTCACTCTACGGTCTCGGGTGGCAGGATGATCAGCCATTGCGAATTGAAGAAGCCCAAAAAGAAGAAGAAACTTCTTGACCCTTGAAAATGGGACCGATAAGTTGTACCGAAACGTCGGTACAGAAGTACCACTCAACGCTGCGTAATATCCCAGAAGATCGCCGATCTCAAGTCTAGATTTGTTTATGTAACATCTACCGAACGCAATTTCCCAAGCTCGTTTTTCCAGTAACTTTTTCAAGTCGCCTACATTAAGTGTACTGCAGTGCCGTCGTAACTCATTGGTCAACTGGACACGCACAAGGCACGCCACAGCTGCTTATGCTGACCGTCAGCCTCCTGAATGTACTATGAGCGTGAGGTTAACGCAACCGCGAATAATTTTCTTTGCGCAGAAAACAATGGCCTGAGAAAGTCCGAAATATTTTATAAACGGTTTAAATTAAATACAAATAAAATGTAAATAGTTATCACAATCACGAAGAAATAACAACAGACTGAATACAGGCAATGGTTGTTACCATTCAGCTCAGAATTTTATGAAATGTAAGGCTTAAAATATGTAAAACCCACTTTCATGCAGTTTTCTTTTCGTGGGTTTGAAACGCGGTCTGTCACTTCAAGGGAAGAACATAAGTAGAGGGTCTTTGAAAATATGGTGCTGAGGAGATTCTTTGGACCAAAGAGAGAGGGAGTAACAGGATGCTGCACAAAACTCCGTAATGAAGAAATTGTTGAGTGAGTAGACAGTGTTTTCACCAACTAAATGCACTTGTTATAAAAACACTAAAATATTCTAAAAATGTTTTGTAAAAAGCCCCGACATGTTTCGGCTCACTAATGAGCCATCCTCAGGGGGTCACAACTGTCAGTTCTCAAAACACATACATATGTTAATCCTCTGTTGACCATATACCTCTACAGAGGATTAACATACGTACGTGTTTTGAGAACAGACAGTTGTGACCCCCTGAGGATGGCTCATTAGTGAGCCGAAACATGTCGGGGCTTTTTACAAAACAGTTTTAGAATATTTTAGTGTTTTTATAACAAGTGCATTTAGTTGGTGAAAACATCGTCTATACTCGAAAAATGCACGGTGAAAATAAAATAAAATTTCTTGTGTGAGTGTTTCTGTCTCATTGTGTGTGATCTCGAAAACCTCAACAATGGGGTGGCCTAGGCCCGAATGAGGGCTGTTGAGCCACGGAAAAAAAAAATATGTTCAGTTGTGCCCGTCTCTGTTTGGATGGTAATTCCGTCTTCCCCCCCCCCCCCCCCCCCCCTTTCCCTTTTGGCGATACTGGTGCTGCAGTCTTGCAAGCAACAGCGAAACTAAATTCTGCTACCACAGAAGACATGTTGTGACCTGTCGCCATTTTGTTAGTTGTTAAAGTGAGTGGCGGCAGCAAAGTTTTTACAGGTAAGAAATTCTTGAAGTACGCAGTTATTATTACATTTGTCGCAGTTGAGTATACCGCGTTCGAATGAGTTTGATTGTAGCTGTTAGATGCACTGTGAATGATATTGCAAACGTCTGTTGTTTTGTGTAAGAACGATTCCGATTGGCCTTAGTTTTGGCAAGTAACATGTGTCGTTTGAAATTCAACGTCTTAAGGTGGTGAAAATAATTTCAGCGAAGGAGGGATGGCATGATTTGGAGCAAACCGCAAAAGCCCCGCGAATCCAGCGGTATCTGAATAAATGGTAGATTGCTTGGAACTGTTCAGTATGATTTTGTGTTTTGAACAGAAAGAGAAGGGCAGGGTTGATGACCATGATACGTTGTTTCCTCTAGATGTCTGAAAGTACAAGGTAAAGCAGATCGGGTTTGAAATGATGGGGAAACGTAACAAGAAAATGTGCTATCAAGCTTCTTCAAAGAAATGTAAGCCACCAGGATTCGATCCCCGAACCCTCCAGCCCGGAGATCAGAAATACGTACAAAATTCTTGGTCAGAAATCCTGATGAAAGGAAATACTCGAATATCTGGGCAAGGTGGGGTGATTATTAAAATGCATGTTAAAGAAACGGGGTGTGAAGGCGTGGATTGGATTCATCTGGTTCAGGATAGGGACAAGAAGGGGAGTTTTCTGAACACAGGAATGAATTTCTGCATTTCATAAAAAGTAGGAAATTTCTAGGCTACAGAAATGGCTATTAACTTATCGAGAAGGACTGTTGCTTAAAATCTTCTGGGTTGTTACCCGGCGTCATGTTTTTGGTGTATTACCTCAGGGTTAATAAAATTTGCTACAGACAATAAAACATGTAATCACTTAAATATATGTTATGATAATATATAAATGTCATGCAGTAGTTACAGCTAAATTCCTTGGCCTGCATATTAATGATAAACTGAAAACATAATCACATCTAATGTATTGCCCTCAAACTCAGTTGAGCATGCCTTGCCATGCTTGCAGTCATGACAGTCATTAAAACAGAAGGTTTTAAAATCAGTTCATTTGTGTATTTCCATTCCATTGTGCCTGAGAGCCATATTTTGAGGTAAACTCAACAGACAGCACAACATTATACACCATTCAGAAGAGAATGTCTAGATTAATAACAGGTGTACAGGAAAAAGGTCTGTTGCAGGGAATTATTTCAGAAATTTGATACATTTCCTCATTCTAGTAAGTACCTTCTATAAATACAAGATATAAACATGACATCTATTTACCAGATGCTAAACTCTCTGGATACCAGAGAGATGTGTACTGTGTAGGAACAAAGTTATAAAATGTTCTTCTGCCTAACATTAAAATTATGTAAAAGGATTTAAGGCAGCATTGTAAGATTTTCTGTTAGCTCACCCCACTCTGTAGAAGGTCTTTCAACTGAAAGCTCACACATACTGCTCGTATTATTAAATAATTTGTTACACAAATACTTGCTGATTGATATGATAATCATTAGAGTGATGAAATCAAGGAGGTTGAGATGGGCAGAGCACGCGGCATGTATGGTTGAGAAGAGAAATGCATAGAGCGTGTTGGTGGGGAAACCTATTAGGAAAGAGACCACATGGAAGACCTAGAAGTAGGTGGGAGAATAACATTAAAATGAATCTTAATGAAATAGGATGGGAGGGCATGGAGTGGATTAGTCTGGCTTTTGTGAACACCACAATGAACATTTGGATTCCATAAAATGGGGGAATTGTTTGACTAGCTGAGGAACTCTTAGCTACTCAAGAATGGAGTCAGTTAGTTAGTTAGTTAGTTAGTTAGTATGTCGGTTTCAGGGTGTAACTAAAAACACGTTAGCTAGCGTGCGTAATTAGGTAGGGGTGTAGATCATGAAGATAGTATACAATATTGTTATTCAATCAACAGTTATAAGACGGTAAATGTGTCCACCCAGTCTCTGAACTATTGGATACGGGTCTTTTTTTTATCTGTGGCTTTAAGTTGTTCTGTTGTCTTCACGTGTTCACTACAGATGTGTGTAGGCTATACATTTGGCGTGCCTCCATTGCCCCCACGGGCACGCGGTGGCGCAGTTGGTTGAGGCACTGCGCTACAAGCCGGAAGGTCGCGGGTTTGATTCCCGAATTAAATTTTTCATTGACTTAATCCTTTCTGTCGCACTATGGCCCTGGGGTCGACTCAGCCTCTAACAGAAATGGGCACCAGGTATATTTTCTGGGGGGTAAAGACGGCCGGTGCGTAGGGCTGACAACCTTACCACATTCATGTGCCGATTGCCTATAAATCTGGGAGCCTCAACCTCCTGGGGCACTAATGGTCTGTCCAGGCCTGTAATGGGATTGCTTTAGCTTTGCCATTGCCCCCACCCAGCTTATACTTCATGAATTTTCAGTCCTAATAGTTACGTTACGTAACGTGCAGTTTTTGCAGCGAAGTGTTGTAAGCTCTTCGCCCAACCTCCGTGCAGGATGATCGCCCATTATCGGCTCTGAGCGATGGCTTGTTTAACATGCTCGGGACTGTCCATCTTATCTAAAGACCGTCTTCTCCATCCACAACCGGAGGAGGCGCCTTGCGGAGGTGATGGCGACCGCGTAACCCTTTAAAGCCCGGTGGTCACTATATGTACCGCAATGTTTAACGTTCACAAACTCTACGTTCTGCCCACACAGTGTATTTATGTGTTTTGTGTGGATCGCAGGACAAACAGCGATTATTTCACTTTTGTTAACGAATCAAGTTTTGTATTGACCTTGCCACCGTCACGCATTACGTGTATCAAGTGCGCATGCCTGTCTTTAGGCTGACCATACGCTCCGTTTTGAACGGGACAGTAACGGTTTTTTTTTTTTTTTTTTTTTTTTTTTTTTTGCTATGTCCCGGCCGTCACGTCGTTTTAGTAAATATGCCATCTTTGTCCTGTTTTTTTTATAAGAACTTTAAAATATGCTTAAATATTGGTCAGTCATAACCTATAATCAAGTTTGCATCAATGGCTGCTATTGTAGGTACCAGTCATTCGTGTAACCGTCGGTAGAGGCGCGTTGATCGAGATCGACAATAGCCCATCGAATAAATAGTGTAACTTTAAAGTCAGTGAAGTATTCAGAGAAAAGGGAAAATACGTGTTGGCAACATTTGCGCGGTTCTGTGAAGAATAATTGTAAGTTCAATATTTTTATGGGCCTCCTCATTATCGAGGCTTCACGATCACACTCAGACACATCACACTCGGTAGGACTCCTCTGGACGAGTGATCTGCCCGACGCAGAGATATCTACCTGACAACACACAACACTCACAAGAGACAGACATCCATGCCGTCGGCGGTATTCGAACCCACAATCACAACAAGCAAACAGTCGCAGACCCACGCCTTAGACCGCGGGCCACTGCGATCGACTTATATAGTATATACACAAGTTACGAATGTGGTCGCGGGCCGTGTAATACAAGCTGGTCGTCCGCGGGTTTGGGTTTGGAGACGACTGTGTGGTGTTTAGCGGTGTGAAGGCGTGTGTTTGTGTACATCACATTCAAGAACTCAGTTCCTGGCTCACAGAAAACACTCCGTCCGTTTTACAGATACCAGTCAGGTAATGATGTTATGGAAACAACTGCCCTGACGATGATCTGAGGATCGAAACATATGTAGGGGTATATATTTACAAAAGCTACAATAAAAGTGGTTTTAATAGTGCATCTGTTGGTGAAAAATTGTTTATTTAGTGAAGATGCACGGTGATAATAACGTGAAAAAAGCTGCCCTTTGTTGTGAGAAAAATTCAAAAACCATAAATTCTCTGTGAGAGCAATTAAACAATTTTAATATTGAAACAGGCGGTTCGTATATAGTGTTTTTCATTACATAACGCCGCATAAGCAGGCATGAGTTCAACACTAATGTCAGGCCTGTTCCCTTTTACAAGCATTCGCAGCGTCATAAAATGAAAACCCCCTAGTTCTCGCTCAACAAGTAAAGATGTCCCTGTTCAGGCGATGTAGGCGCATAGGAAGAGTAGATGTATGGCTCCACTCATTCTCAAATTCACTACTAGATGGAGATGAGCGGTCAGCTTCACGCGCCTGCCGCTTTACTGCCCTCGACCCCCGTTGAGTAAAGCCGGGTCCAGACTTGAGCATTCTGCCGCAACGTAACAGCGCGCGGTTCTGCTCGACCTGAGGTGTAGGTTCGGACAGTACGGCGAGCATTGCGGCGAACGGGCTGCGCGCTGTGATCCACCTCCTGGTGGGAAGATGTCGTCTTTGTGTATACGGTGAATCATGAGTTATGGACATCGCTGTAGGAGATGGTTCCTGAGGTCTTTGTGATCAAAAACGTTCCTATCAACATGGGTTCTATTTCACACTGTTGACACCGTGCATTTTCGTCATATAAAATTAAGTTTCAGACCAACTGATGCACACTAAAACCACTTTTACTGTAGCTTTATTATATTTGTTAAAATTGTTAAAATTATACCCCTACACGTGTTTCGATCCTAGGATCATCGTCAGGGGGTTTTTGCTGAAAGCTACTGTCACTTCAATCACACATCTTTTACAAATATTATACAACTTTTAACGACTTTTAACAAAATTTTAACTTATAATATATAAGTTTTTAAGGTGCCGTTAGACTATTTAAAACCATGCGAAGGTGATAAGGTTGTCAGACCTACGCACCGGCCGCCTTTACCCCCCAGGAAAGATTCCTGGTACTCATTTCTGTTAGAGGCTGAGTCGACCCCAGTGCCATAGTGCGACTGAAACAATTATGTCAGTGAAAATTCCAGTGACACCATCGGGAATCGAACCCGCGACATTCCAGTTGTAGTGCAGTGCCTCAACCAACTGCGCCACCGCGACCCCGTTCATTTACAGTACTTATCCTATAGCACTGTGTAACCTCACTTGCAATCGTCAGGTGGCGACACAGGGAGGCAGACGTCTCAGTGCCTACAAGATGACTGCAGATCAGTCTGAACCAGGAGGTCATGTCAGGTCTGCTGATGAAGAGCCAAGTGCCTCCAATCTGATAGACGAGGAAAGGTCTAGTGATCACATTCCTGGGTTCCTAATATTGGCGTAAGTACCAGCACATTATACTTAGTTCTTTGAATACTTGTAAACTTCAGAAGATCATTTTACAACCTTTTACATAATAGTCCCTACAGCAGAGGTAAGAATAGTATCTTAAATCAGGTTGTGACTAATTCCTTCCACTTACTTCTTACTGACCATGATAACTTGCATGTCATTTGTTACTATGTAACATAATGTTGACTCTCCACAACAAGAATGAAACATGTAGAATTTTATAAGACTGAAACCAGAGTGAAGTAAGCGTAATTCCAGTGATTCATGGTTTCCTTGCATTTTTTCATATGTAGCATTTACTGTGCCTTAATTAATTGTGATATGCCAGATATCTAGTAAGCAGAGACATGAATATGTCTGCCTGATTTGAAGAAAAACCTCAGTAATGTTAATGACTGTCCCAAGCCATGTGACTAAATTCCATGGCAAAATAAATTGAAGACTAGTCTACACCACTTCACTTGAACATCCATACTCACCAGTAGTTAAGTGGATAGTAGACTAGTGTTGATGTGGAAGTCAACTACCAGTTTGAATCAGAGTATCAGCCGCTGCAGTTTTTTTTTTTGTGCATATATGCGTGCATTCTTGTTTACACAAAAAATACGTACTTTTCTTATACTATGTTTAATAACAGTGAATACTGAATCTTCAATATTTACTGTTTGTTCTTTCAGTATGTAGGTTACTTTTGACTTTACGTGAATTTGAATAAGTATGCACTAAGACTGAATAGTTGCATCTTCTTTCATTTTCGTCATCAGCTGATCATTTTTTACAGATGAAAATCCTTATTCCCTTAGGCTTTCTTTTTTTCAGCACCAGTACTATCTTCAATGATATCTTGGATTAATACCTCCAAATAGTCGCTCACATTACGAGTATATGTAAATGTCTAAAACTTTGGCGACTACAATTAAGGTTGAAGCTTGTAACAAATAACGTGTCTAAACATTGATGACATAACAAGTTCCCCTGCATGACTATCATGCTCTGAACATAACATGATACATGTTCTCTTTTGTCAGTAGTGGAGGGAGCTATTCAGTGTGTGTGTGACAATGTTATCAGCTACTGTCTGTAAACATAACACTAATCCTTGTATGCGGTAATGACATGCTTAAATATATGTGCAGAGAAGTTGTCATCTAATGGAAAACTGGGCTTCCTTGGAGCACTTGTTCCTTCACTATTGTTTGCCTCCACCATTTAGTTCAGAATGGTGAGCTGTGGGGTTCATTGCATGAAATCTTACCTTGGTCTAAGAATGAAGTAAGTCTTCTGTCATAAATTGACAAAATATAGTATCAGCACTGCTAATTTGCTGCATGAAAGATGGGATCGTCACAGCAGGTTCCAAAGCACCGTCTGATTTCTTTTGGTTGTGTCTGTTTGTTTGTTTGTTTGTTTATTACACCACAGAGATCCATAGCAAGTAGTAAAACCATTGGATATAGATATAGTCATTAAACAACATATAATGGTTCTGTATTAACATAAGATATAGAACTAGTGATTATGCATACAGGAAACTCAATTTCAATTAAAATTACTTATATTGAATAAATTGAAACATTCACCTGTAGTTCAATAGATAGATGAATGCATACAATATAAAACAAAATCATGCACAGAACTGTAAAACAATGAGATAGATGCAGTGATATGAATAAAATGGATAATAAGAACCCAAGACTTTTTAAATTTTATTATAGTTAAAACATTCTTCTAGCATATAAAATGAATGTAAGTGAAGAAAACTTTTAAGATATGGTTTAAATTGTCTTATATTATGAGATAAATCCTTTATTTGAGAAGGAGGACTATTAAACACCTTGATACCTAGATAGTAAGTACCTTTTTGATAAATTGTTATGGAGTGCTTTCACCAAGCCACAGAATTTGATCTGGATACTGTTGCATTTATATCTCCACCAGTTTTTAGAAAATATTCTTAGTTGTTTGCAACAGTTTCTTGCAGTACTTTATGTAATGTAGCTATAGCGTCTTCCCTACCTTTTTCTGGTGCACAAACGTGTTTTATAATCTTTTCTGTTTTCAGTCTTCCTGTTTTTATCCCGTTATTAAACTCATAACTTCCAGTCTTAATTCGGCATTGTTCAGCAATTAATATTGTTGCTCCTACTGCTGCCATCTTTATTTGGTCCACTCAGCTATAGATATTAGCAGAGATGTGTAAATCTTTTGTACCTTTTAATCCCTCTGTAACATTCTTTCATTCTTTTCTGTTAATAGCATAGTTAGTTCAGATTCTTTAGTGCCTAGGCCTGTTGACAACTGTGAGCCAAATACTTGTCTGAATCATTTTTTATATTTTTTGCCCCTGTTAGCATGTTGTCTAAGTGGCTCTTTCTGACTATTATGTAATTGAGTCACTGTCTTCTGTAAAGTGACCAGCCTGCCTTTAAATTAGCTTCACAAAAAAGGGTTACCTCTTTCACCAGATTTTCCAATCTTATTGTCATCACTGCCATTGTGGATTTTATTCATGATCCTGGACAAGGCACCATTACCAAATACGTCACATCAGGTCAAGGTCTGTTGTGACTTCAATTGTGATGTGTAGATCCGTTGTGCTTTATATAAACTGGAGCACCTGAATTTAGCTGTGATTCTCCATCATGTATGACAGTCTTGGACCCCTGAGATCACTGGCAACCATCAGTAAGTCATTTTGAGTACAGCTGCTGCCTGTTATGCTCCAAATGCTCCTCAGTAACTGTGTGAATTTATTTTCAGCTCAAAGCGATGTGATTCAGTGAAGGGCTTCTTCTCTGACCTCCTATCCACAGACCAGCGTGGTACTACTGATGTACAGGGCATACACAAAAGAATGGTGCGGTTTTAATAGTGTTCACTATTGAAACCGCACCATTCTTTTGTGTATGCCCTGTATATACATTGATGTTTCTGTGTGACGTCTTCAATTTCTGGGTCCTCATCTTTGGCTGTGCATCATTCGGAGTAAGTTTATATGTCTACAGTTTTTTTCATAATATGCAATATTAACTTTTCAGGATAGTAATCAGTTACGTATCATTTTCTTCCATTTGTAGAAAATTTAAGTCTGCTACAAGCTATCAGTTTTTATAAATTTTTTGCCTGAAGTGCATATAATGGAGGAAATCATTTCTCTCAGATCACCCATGTCTCCAGAACTCCAGGTTTGATATTCAAAGTGTATATTAGAAGTTGCAAGGAAAATATCATTTTGATCTTTGTCATGACTAAGCCACTAACTCCATGGGGCATTGTCTTTCTTGAGAAGCTAATCAAGAAATTCCTCAACATGTTATGGCACCTAAAAATTCATTAGGCAAGTTCCAAAAAGCTTATCATTTATCCCTGCCCTGAGCTTCATGAATTCAGTTCACACCATCCTATCCTATTTCCTTATGATTCATTTTGTTATTATCCTCCTATCTGTGCCTAGGTCTTCCACATGGTCTGTTTCCTTCAGGCTCCTCCACCAAAATTCTATATGCTTTTCTCCACTTTTCTGTATACAATTGGTAAAGTTGTCCTTATACATGCTATGAAGGTATATACAGGGATTGGAGGTTTGGCTCCACTCACTGTTAGCTTCAGTACTAGACGAAGGTGAGTGCTCAGCTTCACATCCTAGCCAAACAGTCCCTGGTACTCATTGAATAGGAGGCTGGGTGGGCCTGAGAGCCAGTCTGGATGTTTTGCCACATTGCATCACAAACCCTTCTTTACAAGAGGCTGAAGTAAAACAGTGTCCTGAGTCACTTGGCTCCACTCTGCGGCTTCACACTTTGATTCTTTTAAGTTTTATTAATATGTGTTCATTTCTGATTCCTTCCATATGTGAACTGTAGTTTAGTAATTTCATTCTCTTTTAGTTAACCACCCTTATTAAGTGAGGGAGTCAGGATAGCATAGTTGGTAATAGTGACTAGGCTGTGAGCTGGACGATCCAGGGTTCGAATCCCGGCAGGTACCAAGGATTCTGTCCCTGTGAGTAGAACAGTGAGAGTGTGGAATTGACCATTCACCTCGTCTAGTGCCATTGGTATTAGGAATAAGTGAAACTGTGCCCTTATGCTCCCTGTTTGCCTTCATGACATGCACAAGGAAAACTTTCCTTTTATAATGTTAGATGTACAATGTAACTGTGAAGCTCTCCATTATGTGATTTTCTTCTCTTTGCTGTTACCTCCTCTTTCTTAGGTCCAGATGTCCTCTTCACCATTTTGTATCAGATGAATTTCAGTTGCACTTTGTTTCATTGTTTGGATAAGTAGGAAAAGCACTCACACTCTAAAGAAAGTGTATCAGTCTGTGACAGAGACTTCAGTGTACTGGAATGATGATGTTTGTAAAACTGCTGTTGATTTCCAGTTTGACCTGGGTGAAGGAGGATTATTTGCATATCTGGAGGAGAACAGGGTTCCCATTCCATTCCTCATTATGCTGATCCTGCAATTTGCTTTCTTTGTGGTGGATCGAGCATTGTATTTGCGTAAATGTGTTCTTGGGAAGATTGTGTTCCAGTTCTTGCTTGTAGTTGGAGTTCACATATGGATGTTTGTCATTCTACCTCTAGTCACTGACACGTGAAGTAAACAAATTTGCTTTCCTATCTTTCTTAAAGAGAAATGTTGACTTACTGCAAGCAAGCAAGAATACTTTCCTTTCCTAAAGAAAAAGGTGTGTGTGTTTGCATATACATGTATGGTCATTAATGTTATTGAAAACAGGAATGAGCCATGCACCATTTGGAACAGAGTTGTTGTGCTGATAAACACCAAGAAACAGGAGATGGTGTGTTAAGGAGGGAGGTTTGACGATTAACCCTTTGCACTCACTTTTTTCTCTTGTATGCTGGTCAGCCAGCAAGCTCAGGTTACTTTTGGTCCCTCATGAATCTGTAGAAGTTGAGAAAGTTGTATTTTTTTTGTAGAGAAAACAGCCTCAGGGCTCGGTGTTGGGACTCCTGCTCTTTAATATCTATATAAATGATTTCCCCTTTGAAATAAATAAATTTCTGAAGTTATCATGTTTGTAGATGACACTAGTATTCTCTGCACAACTAAAGACTATCACAATTTAAAAATAAAACTTGAAGTAATTTTTAGTCACATGTTTAAGTGGTTTCAGGACAATCAATTTGTATTAAATCTTGATAAAACAAAAATGATAAAATTCACCTCAACAGCTGCTATGTGTTATCCATTAAATTTAATGTTCCATGACAAAACATTGAAAGAAGCAGAAACGATAAAATTCCTTGGTCTGCAACTAGACAATCATTTGACTTGCAAGGGACATATAGATTTCTTACTTCATAAGTTGAGTACTGTTTGTTTCCTAATGAGAAAATTATATTATATACTAAATATTAATGGTCTCAAAACTGTATACTACACATACTATCACTCATTGGTGAAGTATGGAATAATATATTGGGGAAATACATCAAACAGCAATAAGGTTTTCGTTTTGCAAAATAAAATAATAAGAATAATGATGGGAGTAGGCCCAACTCATACATGTAGAGGACTATTTAAAAAACTCAGTATATTACCAATTCCATGCATATATTTGTTCTCTTTGATGATGTTTGTTGTCAGTAACTTTGATAAGTTTCAGACAAATAACTCTGTACACGGGGTTAATACAAGAAATAATGAACATCTGCATAGACCTATAACTCATTTATCATCCTATCAGAGAGGTGTGTATTACTCAGGTGTCAGGTTATTTAATAGTTTACCGATAAATATTACAACTGTAAAAAGTGATAAAACCCAATTTAGGGTTGCATAACGAAGCTATTTGCAAAATCATTCTTTTTATTCTATTGATGAATGTATAGAACAAACAAAAAATCCTAATGCAAAGAGTGTTTAAATAGTCTGTGTTCTTATATATTATATTTTGATATGAGATTTTGTTTGTTTTATAAAGTGTGGTAACATATATAAATATTGTATTCTATTTCAAGATTATATATAAAAAATTTTTAATATTTTTAATATACATCAGTGACTATATTGTAGGCTTATGGTTGTTGAAGAGAGAAATTTATTGACCTTGCAGCATAAGATTGTTGTTGTTGTAATATGGGAAAGAAGATTTTAGTCATGGCCTTATGTTTAAAACTATGTTGTTTTGATTTTACATATATTGTTGAGACAATTTGTGCTGATTGTACGAGGCTTTGTTTTGTATTCTGTTAGGACTTATGATTTATAGTAATCATGAAATGTAATATGTGACATGTTTTATATCCAGTGCCCTATTATGGGATGATGGATCGATGAAATGAAAATCAATGTAATGTAATGTAATGTAAATTGTGGCATAGGGGTGGGCTGAGGTGGCATAATATGTGTATGAGGTATTGTGGAAACTGGTCAGCTGGTTCAGTATCACAATGCTTCTCCAAAATGTCTTAGTTTGTGCAGTGAAATACTGACAGCAGCAAGTAACAAATGTCTTGACACCAAAGAAATATTATTACTTGTGCATCATAGTAAAAGCAGAATTATGTGATGTACATATACAGTGTGCATCCTGAATTTAATCACTTTTGTTTGCATGAAAATACACGCACAGACTCATACACACATATATACATGCACAAGCATATATCAGAGTTAAAAGGAGGTGTTCTGAGACTGTTTCTCCTTGTATAGTTAGTAATGCAGCAGAAGTGTAATAATTTCTGTTAATTACTTATATAAAATCAGAAAGTGTAGTTTTACTACTGTTGATTTTTTGATGTTATTAGCAGCAAATTGACTCGTTCTGTGTACCTGACTGCTGAGTGTCAAACAGTTTGAGACAGTAGTAAAAGAATGTGCATGGGATATACTATTTTCTTTTAAATCTGGACAGATGAAGACTGCATTTTCATTTGCTGTGATTTAATAGAAATTAAAAGTTGTTATTAATCACCATTTGCAAAGGTATATTTAAAAATCTTACGTAATTTTGAAGTTTTGAGAAGTTTTTGTGTGTTTCATTTCATTTTATTTCACAGGTAGTTTAGTAGAATGTGATAAATTAAACTTCTTTACTAATGGTGGAGATTTTGTTGCAGGCAGTTCAATGCCGAGCTGCCACCGCAGGATGTGGTATGTGGTCAAATGCTTCTACCTGCTCCTTTCAGCCTATCAAATAAGAAGTGGCTATCCCACTCGCACAGGTGGAAATGTGCTTTGCAAACAGCACAATTACCTAAACATGGTCCTGTTTAAAGGGTAAGGTGTCATTGTATCCTTAGGACACTATATAAATCTGCTTTCTCTCTTGATGCTCTTCTTTTCATGTATTTCCAGTAAATTACACTGATGATTCCTTATTGAACTTTCAGACCTAAGGAAGAAATTTAAATATATTGTGGTGTCATGGCCTTCATTCGAATCCCTATACAGGTGGCCAAATTTGACGAGTATCTCCTATCAACCATATGTTTATTAACATATTTATCGGATTAAGTGAGCTGTAAACCCTGATCAAGTTGAGTGATATCATAGTGAGCTGTCACCACCATAACAAAGTCTCAGTCCACTTATGAGTCTCAGCTGGTGTGGTTGTGTTTCGTTTCACAGAAGTGTTACTTCAAATGCCTGTAGCATATACAAATGTGGAATTTATCAACATGCATTGTGTGTGCAGTTTCTGCAGTAGACATAGTAGAGGGCTCGTAATTCATTTTAACTTGGAGTGTTGCAGGCTTGTGGAGTGAAGCAAACATTGTCTTTGCAGGTTTATGATTGTGCCTTTCTTGTTTGAACTGCGTGCGTTTACGGACGGATGTGCACCAGTACATCAATGACAGTATGGGAGTGGTTGAAGATGGAGGAAATTTATGGAAAAATATATCAACTAAAGTGCACACGGCTTAAGGAGTCTGAGTGTCCACAGCCTTGTGGGGAGGAGCAGAAACCACTAGTCAAATACCGAATAGGAGGTTTTTGCCTGTTCTGTATCACTGCTGCCATCTTGTTCCCATTGGTTCTATTTGCTTTTGGCAGTACTGTTCACCAACCTAACATCCCCTATGATGTAACTGTTTCAATGGATATTGGAAACTACCAGCGCATTTATGAAGTGTCTGCGCAGAACAACGCTTTCAGTACTATTGACAAGTAAGTGTGAGTGACGTATTGTCTGGTATGTGTCGGAGTTATGCTTCTGGAAGTTGTGGCATATATTACATTGATGCAAATGTAAATCGTTAGAGTGACTGCATATATTATTCAGAATTATATTAAAAATTGATGTTAAAGCATATTTGTCAACAGTGTTATAGTAAATAAGTACAAATTAGAGCAACATACACAGCGGAATAACTAACCATAGTCATACATTTGCATTTACTGGTATGTGATCAGGGATATACCAGAAAGTCTGGAGACTCTTCCACTAGAGTTAGTATGGAGTACTTCCTGTGGCAGTGTGCCTTTTTCAAGTACAATTTTTTAAACGTTGCTGATGCATTAATAAAGAATATATTTACATTCCCAACACAGCCATATCAACACAAGCTGCAGCAGGGCCAAGTTATTCATCTTTCTTACAGTCTGAATGAACAAACACGATTCCATTCATTGACTTGGGGATCAGGTGGTCTCCTGATTGCAGCCCCCTCCCCCTTATTACAGGGACTGCAGTACCTCTCAGTACACCACTGGAACTCATTACCTCGCATTAAGTACTGCACATGTAATGGGGACTTCTGCACTCACTGTTATCAAGTATTACCTCTGATAAAACAGTAACTGTCATTGTGCTTCTACAGTAGTCTCAATTGCACATTAAATTATATGTCCAGTGTTTTTTACTCCTATGATGATTTATCATTATCATAATTGTATTTTATGAGACACCAGTTTTTCTTTGATTTTGTTGCAGAATGAGTGAACAAACATGGGATAAAATGCACAATGCATACATGAAAAATAAAGTTGCAATAACTTTGTTATCCGATTATGACTATACAGACATTGCAGTAGTTAGAATGAGTAATTCTACAAGGATGGTGTGGGGAATTTCTCAGCCTGATAGAGATAACCTCATTTCAGATCTTCAGTCCAGTAAGTAGTATTGGAAGCCAAATGCCTTGTCGGAGAAGTAGGTTAGCTGCTAGGGCCTATAAAGGCAGTTCATGCTGAAGCATCACCTGATCAGATTAACACAATGTGAGCAAGGTGACATTAACTTTCATTATTGTTTTGACCATTACAATTAAGAATATTGCATCTTACTGGACAATGTTCCGAATAACAGTTGTAAGGTGCTTGCAAAGAAGGTCTTGTTCGATCCCAGCCAAACTGGCTAAATTTTTCCCTTACACCAAGCAGGTAAAAGCAGTTGCATAACAACTATGGTTTTAAAACATACACCTAACACTAATAAAACATATGGAACATAATTCTTTATGTGAAGTTAATAGTCACTCAGTAATTTAATTCCCCATTTGTTTACTTAATATTGTACATACTCTGTGCAGTTGTTTTTTTATACCAACTACTGCACACCAGTTCTATATCCTATATGCTCCTGCGTGTTTCGGCTGACATTCTCAGCCATCATCAGGGAGTCATCTTCTGTAGACGTACGCAGTGTGCAGCATGTCACTGAATGGTAAAATGTACATATATTGCAGCCATAGTTATAAAATACAATAAAATTTTATTGTACTTTTATTGTATTTTATAACTACAGCTGTAATATATGTACATTTTACCATTCAGTGACATGCTGCACACTGTGTAAGTCTATAGAAGATGACTCTCTGATGATGGCTGAGAATGTCAGCCGAAACATGTAGGAGCATATGGAATGAATGTATAGAATTGGTGTGCAGTAGTTGGTCCCCATTTGTTATTTAAACAGAAGGTTCATTATTGTGTTGACAAGAGCCCTGTACATGCTTGTGTTTTGTTCATTTCATCATACTCTATTTGAACTCTCTACAAATACTTTATGAAGCTCCTCATTCAGTTTTTTCCAACCTCCCATTACTTCCTATAAATACAAGTATTCTCCTCAGCTCCATGTTCTGAAACATCCTCAATCTATCTTATCTTTCTGTTCTTCCAGACAAACTGATTGTGATAAGGTTCACATGGCGTGTGTCACGGTTGAGCCCTGATCCAAAGACTCCAGGGGAGGCTAGTGACTCCCATGTTTATGAGCTGGAGGCTGATGTAGCTGGCAAACCCAACCCACAAAGACAGCATCTTATTAACATGTTGTTAAATGGGACACATGATACAGCATTGATACCTAACATCTTTCCCAAATTCTTGAAGGTTTCTAATCGTGGAACTGCTACTCCTATCACACAACTCATGGAGCCAGTTGGTAAGTCTTGGATGTAAAAACAAATCTGTTGACTTATTTCCTGATAAAAGTTTCAGAATTCTGGAATCTAGAGGTACCACATACAAGGGCCATACTGAAAGCACACATTAGAGCAACTTATTGTAGGCTAGGAGTTATATGGTTAGCCTCAAGTTCTTTCCACTTTACAACCACAAAAGAGCCTTCTGGATCTATAGCATGTGAGTCTGAGTGGGATACAAAGCTGGTCTGGAAACGGTAGTGAAGAGAAAGATGCCTGCAAGTATTGAACTTGGTCATCCAGCTTGTGGCCAGTCATGAACTTCAATGCTGGCTATTTAGAGCAACAGATTTCCACCTCTGTACTGACTGTCATCTTCATGTCTACTGTTTTCCGAGTGATTAGATAACTTTACAGATTTTAGTAATATTTTTTTTCCATCAGACCTTTCCACTGTTTGAACCATAGAATTAGATTTTAATTTACAGATTAACTTGATTTAAAAAATTGGTGATAATGAAGTCATGTAAAACTGCATTGCCCCCAAAATGGAATGTTATTTACGTAAAATGACAGATGACTTTTAAATAACTGGATATTACTGTAATGGAAATCAGTACCTACAGCTGTCGCACTACAATTTCATGGTTCATCACCGCAAGATTTAACAAAATTTTCCTTTGTGAATAATGTCATATAGGTTCATTGAAATATCAATGTCTTTAATTATTTATAACTAGAGGTGGGACGGATCCTAAATTTGCTCGAATCCGAATCCTAAAAGGTTCTCGAATCCCTCGAATCTCTCGAATCCTTCATATAAGAATAATAATAAGAAAAAACTAAAGGGAAAAAGACTTAGTTCTATACCATTTAGTATTTATTTTAAAATTAAAAGATTTTATTTGAAGCAAAATTTGAAATCTGTGTTTAATGAAAAAACACATTTAAGAATACAGTTTTCAAAAATATACCTATATTATTCATTAAGAAGATACAAATAAATGAAATAATAATAAATATTAATTATATTAATAATAATAATAATAATACAAATAATATTTGAGTAACAGGTCACATTTTTTACATTTGTGTAGAGGGAGGGGATTATTTCAAGAGTCAATATATCGTAGATAAACAGTAAACGCTAAACATGGAATACTAAATTCTTTCCAGAAAATGAAGAAAAATAAAAAACATGTTTATTTTAAGAGTTAATAAACATTAAAAGCACTAAACACTGAACTCTTTCATGGCAATCTAAAAGAATCAGAAACCTTTAATAGAGATTTTTATTTAAGAACACTAGCATTCGAACTCGCTCTGGGTCTAGCCTACTTCGTTTCTTATCAGCTATGATACCTGCTGTACTGAATAGTCTTTCTGATATTACTGTCGATGGTGGTGTGATTAAAAACTTTTTAGAGAGTTTCTTTAAATTTTGATATTTTTTGTTGTCCTTCCAGTATTTACAGATGTCCACAGATGGTGGAAGCAGTGTTTCTGCTAAGTAAGCATTTATTTCTTCTTCAGGAGACAAAATATAACTTTGCTCAGTGCTGGTAGATGGTATCATCAATTGAGAATAGTAACTCCACATGCTATGAACTCCTTGTTGTTCAGTTGGCGATTTTTGAGTGGTATCTCTTTTGACTTTGTTCTGATGACTGCAGATCAGTGTCATCTGCTTGCAAAATACTAATATCAGAAATTTCCATGGTCAGTGTTGATTTAGCTTGCTCAAGGTTTTCTTTGCTCAAAAATACACTTCCTTTGAATCGGGGATCCAGTATAGTACCAAGAGCATACAATTTTTCTGTTTCAACAGACCGATAGCGCCTTTTTAGAGATGTAAGCAAGTCATTTCGAACATCTCTGGAATTACCTTATGGGCAAAATGTTTCCTGCTTGGGATAATATATCTTGGCTCAAGGTGATTTATCAACTTTTTAAAACCTTTATCTTCCACTATGGACAATGGTTGGTTATCTTTGCAGATCATTTCGGCGAGTAATCTGGTAACTGTTTTAGCTCTTTTGTCTCCAGGCTTAAAATGTTGCATTTTATCAACAAATTCTTTCAGAGTCGGTTGGTTAGACGATACTGCTTTGCGTTTTATTGGGGGTGTTTTGAAAAGGCTTTGTTCTCCATAGAAAGAAGCTGCTGAACGTGGTGTAGAAGTAGAACTAACTGATGGAGGACTCCCAACAACAGCTGGATCATCTGGGTCATTATTGTCTTTGAATGGAGAGTCAACTCTGACAGTCAAAGAGCTTAAGGTTGAAGCTGGAGTCAGTAATGGGGATGGTGAACTTCTACCTTTCAGTTCTTGAAATTTGGATAAATGTTTGCCTTTCAAATGTTTCCACATTGCTGAAGTAGTATGTGACCCTTTTCCTCTGGATATTTTTGCAGAACACAGACTGCAATTCGTATAATTTTCATTATCCAAAATGTGGAAATAGTTCCAGATATCAGAAGGTGCCATCTTATGGGTTGTAGGTTATAGGTGACATTGGTTGTAGGTTGTAGGAAATAAGAGGTTATGCCAGAGGCACAAGATAAATCGCTCCCAAGTAAGCGTAAATGCTGTGGTTAGCGATAGAAACCACGTAGGAATAATCAAAAAAAGCGTGAGAAACGCTAAGAGTGAGACAAAAATACAGTCCGGATAACGCCGAGCGTAGACTGATAGCGTGTACAAGTGAGACGCTACGGACAGTTGAGTAGAACTAGAAAAGCTGAGCTATAGAGTGAGTAGCACTAAGTAGTTTAAGTTCCTCAAGATTCCGCTAGGTGGCAGAATTTCGCTAGGTTAGGATTCGAAAGATGAAAAAAGCGCAAAGATTCGCGTTTTCGAATCTCGAATAGTTGTAGCAGCTTTTCTATTTTTACTGTTGGGACATAAAATATGATCTTAAATTATTACATGCTTTCAATTTCACATTGTTACACTTGCGGATTTTTTACCCACACGATTGAGGTTTTCGCTCCACTAATGTAGCAAAGACTAAATTTCGCAAAGTGAGAGTTGATATTAATATGTAGCACGAACTCAGCCTTTGATCATGAGGTTGGTATAACACATCACTTCAAATTTACGGAATGCAGAAATAATACGTTTATGATTTTCCTCTAATCAGTGGCTGGGGAAAATAATGGCAAACCTTAAGTGCGGAATTTTGCTCCTTTTGTGGTACTAATAAATTTGTAGGGCTGTTACTATGTTCAAGATGACAATAGTCTTACTGAGGTCTGTCCATTGCTGATAGTTTTAAGTACAGAAATAGGCGCACTCGTTCGTTGTGAATAACCAAGATACACTGTAATTTCCCTTGTTCCAGATGATACTAACCAGTTTCCCTGACTGGGTGATATATACCATCCTCTTTTTTCTGATTTCAATTATTGTAACTATGTTCATTAAAGAAACAAAAAGCAAGTATACTTTTACACTAACTCATATTTCCATAGCAGTAAAACAGACGTGTCAAATTGGCTATGTAATTTTAAACTTGATGCTCTGTGTCGTTGATTTCTGCCATAACCATAATTGTTTGAATAGTAAAAATCGCTGTCCTCTGGAATGTAACGTCGTGTAAGTTTTACTTACGTACCGACGTTTCGTAGGAAAATATTCTCTTTTAGCTAAACGGTAACTACAAAAGGGCATTATGACCAACATACAATATGACAAGATAAATAATAGAGAGCCGTCAACACGCCTATATTGCCTCTGGTAGCCATTTGTGCGACATGTTTCAACAACAAAGGGTCACCTTCATACTAACATACTTTAAAGACACATAAGTTTTATACACAATTGCATTACTGTCGTTAATTTAGATCTCAATTATTACAATTTTTTAATACATGTTACTGTTTCAGGTATGTTTGTTGAAGTATTAGTTACAAAATACTTATAAAACCTTCATCATTTTCTGTGGTGTTCTGACGTAGTAGACAGGAGGTAGCATGGAAACTCAACTGTACTCTTATGTCTTGTTGCTGTTGTGTTGACTGCTCTTTATTCTTTTATTGTATAAGTAACAAAACGGAATGATAAACTTGGAAGTAAGATATACAACATTACTACTGTTCCTGCGAGATCTAAATCCATTTATAATTCGTCTCCACAGTAATTACCTCCTTATGTTCAGACAACACAAAATACAAGTAATGATAATTCTGCTACAAGGAGCTTTGTAGTTACGGACAGGTCAGATTTGACGACACACGTTATCATGCCTTCCACGATACATTTCACCGGACATAAAAATATCGACTTTAATATTTCTTACCAGTAACAATTTTCAGTAGGCTATGTGTATATATAAATGTAGATAATTTAGAGATTCTACACCACATTAGATACCAGGCTATACAATTTTCTGCTTTGTGAATGTGGTGTATCTTTTACAGAGCTTACATAGTCTTGTTCCTTACAGAGAAAAACCGCCCATCAAGAAAGTAACAGAGAAGGATACAGAAATGAGAAGCGTGACACGATCCGGAAGAGCTTACAGTCCGTTCTTAAAATAAACGAACTCTGCCTTTGATCATGAGGTTGGTATACACATCACTTCAAATTTACGGAATGCAGAAATAATACGTTTATGATTTTCCTCTAATCAGTGGCTGGGGAAAATTTTAAGTACAGAAATAGGCACAGTCGTCGTTGTGAATAACCAAGATACACTGTAATTTCTCTTGTTCCAGATGTTTACCAGTTCCCTTGACTGGGTGTAATCTGTACCACCCTCTTTTTTTTTTATTGTAACAATGTTGATTTCAAGAAATAAGAAGTAAAAGTAAGTATACTTTTACACTAACTCATATTTCCATAGCAGTAAAACAGACGTGTCAAATTGGCTACTGTAATTTTAAACTTGATGCTCTGTGTCGTTGATTTCTGCCATAACCATAATTGTTTGAATAGTAAAAATCGCTGTCCTCTGGAATGTAACGTCGTGTAAAGTTTTACTTACGTACCGACGTTTCGTAGGAAAATATTCTCTTTTAGCTAAACGGTAACTACAAAAGGGCATTATGACCAACATACAATATGACAAAATAAATAATAGAGAGCCGTCAACACGCCTATATTGCCTCTGGTAGCCATTTGTGCGACATGTTTCAACAACAAAGGGTCACCTTCATACTAACATACTTTAAAGACACATAAGTTTTATACACAATTGCATTATTGTCGTTAAATATAGATCTCATTATTACAATTTTTTAATACATGTTACTGTTTCAGGTATGTTTGTTGAAGTATTAGTTACAAAATACTTATAAAACATTCATCATTTTCTATGGTGTTCTGACGTAGTAGACAGGAGGTAGCATGGAAACTCAACTGTACTCTTATGTCTTGTTGCTGTTGTTGACTGCTCTTTATTCTTTTATTGTATAAGTAACAAAACGGAATGATAAACTTGGAAGTAAGATATACAACATTACTAACTGTTCCTGCGAGATCTAAATCCATTTTAATTCGTCTCCACAGTAATTACCTCCTTATGTTCATACAACACAAAATACAAGTAATGATAATTCTGCTACAAGGACTTTGTAGTTACGGACAGGTCAGATTTGACGACACACGTTATCATGCCTTCCACGATACATTTCACCGGACATAAAAATATCGACTTTAATATTTTCTTACCAGTAACAATTTTCAGTAGGCTATGTGTATATATAAAATGTAGATATTTAGAGATTCTACACCACATCAGATATCAGGCTATACAATTTTCTGCTTTGTGAATGTGGTGTATCTTTACAGAGCTTACATAGTCTTGTTCCTTACAGAGAAATACCGCCTGTGAAGAATGTAACCCAAAGGTTGCAGCAAGACAAAGTGGACCCGATCAGGGAACCAATACAGCCCATTTTTAAAATAAATTTTCATTAAATAATAAAACCAACGAATGCGCTATATTGACCACTTTTATTCGTTGGTTTTATTATTTGATTAAAAAATGCACAGTGGTAATACTGTAAAATAAAAAATAAAAAAATAAATTTTCATTGTTTGTTGTGTTTGTTGTGTTATTGTTTCTTCACTAATTCAGTTTGTTTAAATTTTTTATTACTTGAATATTTTTTAGTTTTTATATAAAGGCTGCCAAGTAATAAGAATTTGGAGAGTTAACAGTTAGGCGATATTGTTGCTCCACTACTTAATGAATAGTCACCCTTTGCGACGTCCCTACAACACGCTCTCGAGTAATCGTACAGCCAGGCGTATTGTCAGAATTGTTGTCTGGTTTGTAAATAAGTCATTGTTGTATTAGGGTTTGAATTTTTTGTTTCTAGTATTGTTACTGAAATGTTATTTTAAAAGAGTTAATTTCGTCTGATGACCTGTGTTCCTCTGCCAATGCTAGGCTGAACAAATGTAATAATAAACCAAATCATTGTCAGGAAACTACTTGCCTAACGTTTTGAAGCATTATATTTATTTAGATAACGCATACAGATTAATTTCCTGCCTCACAGTAAACATACTGCTTCTACATTACTAAGTTCTACGTGCTTACAAACCTAATCCTTTAGTGTACAAGCAGGAGCTACGTATACTTAGCACCTTTCTATAAACTGTTGTCTGTGAGTTCTCACTGTGGTGACCATGCCAGTTACTGGCTTGTGGGATATGACGCCGTGTAGTCTGGTACTTTATACCAGTATTTTAGATGAACATGCTACACGATCTGCAGTTTGGAAGAGTAAAATCACACGTACCTTGAAGACAGAGATGAGGTCCTTCTCCGTCGCGTGGCTCTGGCAGTTAATCGCCGGCGCCGAGGCTCGGGTTCAGTTCCAGGCCAGTCCACATGTAACGTGTGGTGTTGCTGGGACAGGTTTCTACTTCGAACACTTCGATTTTTCCCTGTCAGTATTATTTATCTGTCACAATTGCTATTACAATGTGAGACGCTTACAGTGGTTTTAAATTTATAGTACCCTTAAATGCATTCACGACCGCATGGTGCACCGAGATCGGAAGAATGTGAAGAAGTTAAGGTCCGTACAGTGCACCGAGACCGGTATTAAACTTTTAAATAACACAGTTAAAAGTGTTCCATCTAAATCTTGATAAATTTCCGCCAAATTTCATAGCGCCACGTAACAGAAGGCAGTAATGTTCATAGTTTTGCTTAAATATAAGGGGGTTGAATTCCGGGTCGTATATTTCTTGGTTTTGGTATTTGAGCAATGCGTAGTCCGAGTTGCCAGAGCGGGAAATGGATATGTTGCCGATTCTGGCAAGACTGCAAACAGCGTAGTAGACAAAAGATACGCTCCCGTGCCGTTTATTTTTGGACGCTTCGACGTGCCGCCCATTATAGCCAGGCCTCTGGGTGACCAGTCATCCTTTTTTAAAAGGCCAGGGTGTTATTCATTACTGGCTGCATCTCATACAGACTGCTTACTGTAGAGGGTACTGACATTTCAGACAAGTACTGACATTTTAGAGAAGTAAACCAACCACACACATGCACAAAATATAATAGAGGAATAAAGATACAAAATATTTCACGATAATAATTAAGGGAACATGTGGAACAGGAAGGAAACACGTGTAACAGGAACTGCCTTAAGAAGCAGCTGTTGTATTAGTTAGTAGAGAAATTTCCCACCTTCTTTGGAAAAAAGAAATTCATGGCCGTGTCTACAAAGCTCCGTCACTGGTCTCTATACTGGCATCAGTCAGATTAATCCAATCCATATCCTTAGAATATATTTAATGCTCCTTTTAATATTATCTCCCTACCTCTGCTTATTCTCCTAATTGGACTTTTCAGCTCAGGTCTTTTCGAAATTTTTTCTAAACTTCTAAACTCTCCTTTATGTGCTTCATGCTCCACATATCTTTTCCTTTTAGTACTATCAGCTGAAGCTTACAGCTCTTAATTATGCAATTTTTTTTCCAACCTCATGTCACTCTCTCCCTCTTATAGACTAATATTATTCTCAGTGCCCTATTCTGAAACACCATCAACCCACGTTCTTGCCTTAACACGAAAGACCAAGTTTCACACCCGTAAAAAACAACACATGAGGTTATAATTCTCTTTTAATACATCTTCATATATGAGTTGTAAAGACAGAACATTCTGCACGAGAGTAGAAAACACTCCTAAAATTTTGTCTTGCTGTAATTTGCTTCATTAGTTTGATTTTGATTTGCTACTGACATATCTCAGAGCCGATCCCAGTGGCCGCGCGGTCTAAAGCGTGGGTCTTTGGCCGCTCGCTTACTAGGATCGTGGGTTCGAATCCCACCGGGGGCATGGATGTCTGTCTCTTGTGAGTGTTGTGTGTTGTCAGGTAGAGGTCTCTGCGACGGGCTGGTCCCTCGTACAGAGGAGTCCTACCGACTGTGGTGTGTCTCAAATGCGTGTGACCATGAAACCTCGACGAAACGAGGAGGCCCAGGCCCATATAGGGCTGTCGAGCCATACAAAAAAAAAAAAACTGACATACCTCAGTACTTGGGTTGATTTGGCCTAATAAAGTTGAAGTAACATAACAACTAATAAAACTCTTAACAGTAGCTTTATAACTTATGTTTTTGTTCTGCTTATGACGTTGTTAACCAGTTGATGATCCTCAAAGAGTGGCATAGCTTGCAGAAAGAAGGAACACTAAATATTTGGTGGAAACCTTCGTTAGAAACATCCCTTGCGGGATATGTGATTATAATATCACTAAGAATCACACAAATTAGTTACTGGTATGTGAAATGGGCTCAATGTCCAAAGGCAAGTTTCATGTTTCCAGTGAAGAGCCTTCGGATTGCATTGAAGAAGTAACTGGCCGTTCGATTATTCAGCGACCTGGGATTTGGTCTGTGCGAATTCCCGCTCTTACAGCATTGACTATAAATATTACAGAATGTGGGAGGTGATGGCATGCCTAGTAGAAATTTAACGTTGTTTCGGAGGAACGAACTGTCCCCATTTTAAACCCTGAAGAAGGAGACAATACACATATATATATATATATATACACATACTTGGATACAACCATCCAACTCTATATAACATTTTCTTACATTTCTTTCGTGTTCTGAAGAATAAAATTAAATGACATTTAAATATTGTAATTCAACTGAACAATGTATGAAAGGAGTTTCCTATGAATTATTGAAAAAATTAAGTGTAGATTTGTAGAAGATATTGAAGTCTTTTATATACACTCTTGAAACACACAGTTTTTGCTGGCACTGTACACGTGTCCTCTCCAGTGTATACACATGTTTGTCTCTCCTCCTCCTCTCTGCAAAGAAACCATAAATCTGGTATTAATTTTCATCTCAGTCTTTGTTACTCAGTTGGAGGCAGCTGGGTTTGAACCTCAGACCTTCAAGAATACAATGCCAGTATGCTAACCACTAGGCACGGTTCTTGTAATTCTACTTACATACCCTTTATACTGCAGTAGTGTAGGCAGTTACACTGAACTCGTGTCTTGGTTGGCTGATGTCCCATTCTGTTCAATATTGACACTATTAGTTTCCTACTGATCCTTGTTTCCTGGTGAATGAATTGAGTAATTCAAATACCCTTTTCTTGTACTTATTTTTTACATAATTTAATAGAGTCTTGTTACAATCTTATAGCACTGTGAAAAGAACTGATTTCAGACACTCTGCTTGAACCTGTCTGCAACAGGCACTATGAGGGGTGTTCGGTTAGTTGATTACAAGCAGTTACTGAGTGCAGGTCAGTCTGTGTTGCCCGCCATTAGCCAAAAAAATACTGTTCTTCACAGAACACTTGTAACGTACTATGGCACTACCTCAGATAGGAAACCACGCAGTAACATGTAATAAGAATGAGAAATAGGGCACAACGTATAGAACTGCATGTCATTAGAGGCACTAAGTACAATAAAAATGACACACTGAGGTAAGAACAAAAACACAGGCTTCTAAAAAAGACAGCTGACACTGCAGTAGGCCCATATACTCCCTCCATCCATCTGCAATATGAAACCTGCTCTTGTATGCCAGGCATCAATATTTCAGTTACACGAACAAACAGAGAACAGTCAAGAAGACACAAGTACTTCCAACAGACAATGGCAGACTGATATTATGTGAAGTATTGATGAGCTGACTCCATTCTGCTTGGTATCATTTGGTTCGGCTGACCCTACGACGACTATTTTTGCCAAAGGTTGCTCATTTAGCACTCACTAATTTTTATTCCAGACCACTGGGACTGTCAGATCACTGGATTCTGGGCTATTGCAGTTATACTGCATTTCAAATTATTCAACTTTTAGTGATCAAAGGGCTGTAATATAGTTTCAAATTACAAATTAACTGCACTAAAAATACACAAAATCCTACGTTTGAAGCCAGGGAATGTCACATGCTTAAAATGATATGGTATTAATAAGGTTTTATCACCATCACATCAGATTATTCTTGTGTTTGCGCTACACAGTTTACAGATGCAAATTTTGAAGTTCTCACAGCAATGTGTTTGAGGATTCTGTTCTTCTGGGACATATCACTGCATAATAAGTTCCTGAATTTTCGATGGGCCTCTAGACCCTTGCAGATGAAGGAACAACATTCGCTTAAAATGTTGTGGGCTGATTACAC
Organism: Reticulitermes speratus; assembly: GCA_021186555.1. Lineage (NCBI taxonomy): Eukaryota > Metazoa > Arthropoda > Insecta > Blattodea > Rhinotermitidae > Reticulitermes > Reticulitermes speratus. The sequence continues at coordinate 4,617,125 of JAJKFL010000031.1, read as the reverse complement.
AGTGACCTGGTGTCACATCCCAGAAGAATGGAAACCTCAAGTTTAGAGACACTTCCCTATGTCACTAGCACTTCCAAATATCACACGAAAATTGTAAAAGTGACTGCATACCATTTTGGACTTTTCCTTCTAGACTGCAGAAAGGTAATAAAGACCAGGGCATTCTTTTTATCAACCAACTGACTATCTTCTTGGAATTTTGGCTGAAAAATCACAAACTCATATTTATGCATGAAGCAGTTCACTGCAGACTAAGGAGATACAGTAAATCTAAAAAGAATTCAAAATTTTTAAATTTCTAATTCTAATTTTGTTGTTTAATGACACACCATCAAGATTACAAATCGATTGTAATTTATATTTTATATATTATAGACTTTGCCGATCCCAGTGGCCACGCGGTCTAAGGCGTGGGTCTGCGGCCGCTCGCTTACTAGGATCGTGGGTTCGAATCCCACCGGGGGCATGGATGTCTGTCTGTTGTGTTTGTTGTGTGTTGTTGTCAGGTAGAGGTCTCTGCGACGGGCTGATTACTCGTCCAGAGGAGTCCTACCGACTGTGGTGTGTCTAAACTGTGTGTGATCATGAAACCTCGACAAAACGAGGAGGCCCAGGCCCATATAGGGCTGTCGAGCCATAGAAAACAAAATTATAGATTTTATATAATTTCTGATATCTCGCAATATTTTCCATTTTTACCTTGAGCTTTAAGTTTTTGTATAAAAAGCACCTGATGATCGGCTTGATCGAAACATGTAGTGTTTGAAAATATAATAACAAATACAGTTTGTGTCAGACGGAATACGTAGTGTTATTTATGTAAGTCTATATACATAACGGGATGGATAGCGTCAAATTGGTTGGTAAAACGCTTTGAATATTCAGTTATGGAATATGCTTTGCTCTCCATAATCTTGGACTTCGAAGAATGAATCTGAAAGAATGGCCAACATAACATTTCCCTTCCAATGCGTTATTGTGTAACGTCACATGCCGTGAACAGTATGCGTCAGAGAAGTAACATCAGACCGTAAGTGTGTTAACTCGTATATACGTGTGTATAGCGGTCATTATCCGCAGTGTGTGAAGAGACCGTCACAAGATCGGTTGGACAATGGACAAGTCTGTGCGACATTTTATACTTTTGGTTGCTGCTCCCTGTTTAAGCGTGGGTGCGGAAGTTGGCATTTTTTACAGCGTAAGTAGATATCTTACTTTCTGACATAAAATTACTCAAGAAGTTAAAAAAAGGCGAACGATAGTGAAAATACCCCACTGAGGAATTATGATTTATAATCTACATACGTACTAGTATAATACTGATTTTCTTTGACGTCCGATGTACATCTACGCAATCTTTAAACATTTATTTCTACCTCAAAGAAAACACAGCATCTCCATTACACACTTTAGTGCTGATTAGAGAAATAATCAATATTTATTCTTAAAATTTTGCGGAATATATGGGATATAGTAACGATTTAGTTTTAAAAGACAGAGGAAATTAAATCAAGTGGCAAAAATTACAAAACAAATTTTACTTTTCCACATATAAAGGAGATTATTCCAAAATGTTTCGGCTATTTCGTATAGCTATCTTGACGAAGCACTGATATACAAAGGATACCTAATTCTTGAACATGGTCTACTGTAAGTCTTGCCACTTACTAACATATTGTGCACATTCAGTGCAAATATTTCACATAGACTGCATTGTTGGCTTGCAAAGGAATGGCATTATTCGGGACATTAACCCGGCACATATCACAACCTGATCTCGATGAATTCTTCAAAAGTTCTTAATCGACAATCATTTTTATACACTGATTATTTCATTACTAGTTCCATATTTTATTCACTTTCATTATATCATCAGACAGCTCTTTAATAAAACGACCTGTAAATGTTTAATTCTAAAATGTTTCCCACTGTTTCAAAATAGGAAGATTGCGTGTTAGGTGTTGCATATATCTGTTATATTACGGATGTTCCTTACATTATATATATGTTTTATAATAAGTGAGGCAACGACATTACATCGATGCAGTACCTTCTGTACTTTGTCTGTAACATCGGACCTTATCACTTGCTAATTAGTACTTTCTCATCATACGTCTCTTTGTATTCGCTTTGCCCCAATGTTTGTAACTGCTTATCTGTTATTCTTCCTGGAATTATGGAGCCCACCGTGTGACTCCTTGCAGACGCACAGTCACATGTCGAGGAGTAATGACTACTCCTACGCACAGATCACACACAAGCCTGTCTGATGAAACCTCAGACGTCTGAAAGGGCGCATTCCAGATTCTGCCTTTGATCAAGGCAGTTTGTATAAGTTGCTGCGAGGCCTTCCCGGCCTGTTTTCTGTAAATACGGCCTATTGTAATTAAAGTGCCTGGAACTTGGTACATCGAGTTTGTTTTCAAGCATCCCTCACAACCTATACGAACCCTGTTCCGGTGGAGCAAGATCCACGATACCTCCCACCGGCCTTCTCCGAAATTTCGGGGATACAACATAGGAAATTGTATCAGTTTCCTCAGCCATAATTTTTACTTTATTTTCTAGAAGATCAGTCGAACAAATGCTGAACATATTTAAATCTGTGTGGTCAGCCTGACTGGCGATCATATTTCGCCGATCCCAGTGGCCACGCGGTTTAAGGCGTGGGTCTGCGGCCGCTCGTTTGCTGGGATTGTGGGTTCAAATCCCACCGGTTGCATTGATGCCTCTCTCTTGTGAGTGTTGTGTATTCTCAGGTAGAGATCTCTGCAACGTGCCGATCACTCGTCCAGAGGAGTCCTACCGATTGTGGTGTGTCTTAACCGAGTATGATCGTGGAAACTCAACAACGAGGAGGCCTTGGCGCACTAGGAGCTGTCGAGCCATGAACAAAATAGTATAATTCGCTCGTGTACTTGTTTCAGATTATTAATTTTGCTTTTCCAAAGAAGCAAATACAAGCCGAGGACTGGCACCTGGAGAGCTGTGGCACTGATCACGATGGGCTTCAGCTGCAGAACATACACGTATTTAACAACCAGAAGGATGAAATATTGGTATCTGGGAAAGTGAATGTCAAGACCTTCCTTTCTGCACCCGTCACGGTAAGAATAGGCGAATTCGTGTCAGAGGTATGACACGCATTTTTTTGTTTGTTCAGACTTTTCGTGTTGGGTTCTCGAAGAACAAGTGCATGCTCAGAAATGATTAACTTCAGGATCCGCCAAATGAAAGCAGATATAATGCCCTTCTTGACAAACTGAAGTCATATTGCTGACGTGAGAGAATATCAGTATTTGATGTTAAAATACAAGTGTACTAATTACAAGCGTGTCGATCCCGGTGGCCGTGCGGTCTAAGGCGTAGGTCTACTGCCGCCCGATTGCTGGAATCGCTGGTTTGAATCCCGATGAGGGCATGAATTTTCATCTCTTGTGTTTCTTGTGTGTTGCGTAGGTAGCGTACACTGCGAAAAGCAGATCGTTCTTTCAGAGAAGTCCTACCGGGTACGTGTGCCTAATTGTGTGTGATGTAGAAATCTCAAAAGATGCGGCCTAGGCCCGATTCGGGCCATAGAAAAAGAGAAAAAAAAAACATTACAGGCATAGGAGTTAAAAATGGCCTGGACATGAATTCAGAATATTTTGGAGATAGCTTGTGGAAAGCGATTAGTTGAAAAATCGGAAAGGATTTGAGAATGCAGTATTAAAAGGGATTATGATAAATTACGTGCACAAATCGATTCAAATTATGCCGCTATATCAATACACACAACTGTTGGTTTTGATAACTGATGTCTGGAACTTCGAATTTCAGATTCCTTTAGTAGCTACAGTTCCAAGTTTACGACAACCCGTCACTGCATCACATAATGGGTCAAGTGAATTCAGTCTACATCTTCTTAAACCCTTCAAATAATATTAATTAAACCATTATTCTCCTACTTTTTTCTAGGTGTCTCAAGTGACATTTTTATTCAGGTTTTCTAACTAAAATGTTGTAGATCTTTCTATTGGAGATCAAGCAGCCTCTATGCCCAGCGAATCTCACCCATATGAGTTTATATTTCTAGTAATATACGATAATATTATGACGTAAGAAGTTACACAAAGGTCTACGTAATTTGCTTGTTGCTCGCGTTACTTCCTGTCATAGGTTCACAATTCTTTTCAGAAATAAAACCCAAAATTATGTTCTTGCTTTAGGACAAGAGACCAATTTTCACAACCCGCAAAGAACAGATAAAACTGCAATTGTATGTATATTACTCTTTAGATTTACAGACAGGGGCTGGGATGACAAAAATATTCTGATATGAATGTCTGCAATCTTTTCACAAATTCAATCTGCTCTTACCGTCTTTGTGGTAGTAATTTTAATTTGCTACTGCCTTTTCCAAAAATTTAAATTTTATCGAATCTTCAAGGAATTTGTCAGTTACGGGTACGGTATAATTTTTCCTGCATTCTGACGTGATTCGACTTCCAGTAAAAGCAGGACACTTTACTCTGCTTTCAAAGCGTCCAGATAGGCTCTGGGCCGACACTACCTTCTATTCAATGGTTATACGGGGGAGAGGTTCTTCGTCTGGGTTAAAGCGGCTGGGATGTGAAGTTGACTACTGACTTTCAACTAGTGCCGAGGTTAAGAATGGAAGGAGCTGTATCTCCATTCCCCCATACACCTTCATGCCGTGCAGAGGAACAATTTTATTTTTTTTTCTGGTTTTTATCCTGGTGATGAGACCCAGACTATACTTACTAGGTCTACTCCCTTCTTTCTCTCTAGTTCAGCCACCTTCCTAGCGTACCAAAATATGTGATTTGCTTTATTATGTGTATATATATATATATATGTATATATATATTGCCGATCCCAGCGGCCGCTCGACTACTGGGATTGTGGGTTCGAATCCCGCCGGGGGCATGGATGTCTGTCTGTTGTGAGTGTTGTGTGTTGTCAGGTAGAGGTCTCTGCGACGAGCTGGTCCCTCGTCCAGAGGAGTCCTACCGAGTGTGGTGTGTGTAAAGTGTGTGATCGTGAAGCCTCAAAAAATGAGGCGGCCTAGGCCCCCTAGGGGCAGTCGAGTCATTGAAAAAAAAAAAATATATATATATGTATATATTACTCAAATTATACAACACGCACAAACAAAACATTTTACTGTTTGGAACAGGTGAATGTCTCAATGAAGCGCCTTGTGCTACGGGTGTGGGTAAAAGTGCCTTGCATTAAGGACTTCGGATCCTGAACCTACGAAGACTTATGCAACTACGGGTATGCTGAAGATGAGGCATGTCCTGCATCCTTTGTTCAAATTGACATTCCTTGTCGCTGCCCTATTGCAAAGGTATGGAAGTCCGCGTAACGTAATTTGTAATTGTTCAAATTAGTTTCTGGTAATTTGTCTGCGTTACTACTTTTGTTTCTACCAGTTGCTGTACGACATTCCTAGTGACTTGGGGGTATCTGCGGCTGCGACGAGCTTGGGGAGCATCGTTAACGGCAAATACCGGGCGACAGTTCAGTTCGTTAGCAATCAGTCAGAACTGGCCTGCAACATCGCCTCCTTTGCTCTCAAAAGTCTAAAAACAAACACAATTCGGCAAGCTGTAATTCTGAATGAACGCAGAACTTATGTGAATGCAGAAAATATAATAGTCCATTATTTGGAATGTATGTTTATCTACAAATATAACAACAACCCCCCCCCCCCCCAAAAAAAAAAAGAAACCCGGTTCCTTCACCTTTACAAACCAACATCTCCTCTGTGTTTGCTTGTAAAAATCGCAACTTTACTGGCGTCCTTCACATCTCTGAATGTCCTTTTTTACGAAACTTTACATCCGGCCCGGTCAGTTCGTATTCATGCTGTATGGTCCCAAGAGACATTTTTCCACATTGTGACTTCCTTTCTCCCCTCTCCATTCCATGGAAGAATCTGACATCTGTATCGGATTCGTCTAAGCATAATACGCTGGGAAGTATATTTTTTTTATTTTTTTAGGCGCTTTCGCAAAATTGCGGAAAGTGACTATTAACTTCGTCATGTCTGCCTGTCCGTCCGTCCGTCAGATAGATTTTCATGAAATTTGATATTTGAGAATTTTTCGAAAATCTGTCTAGAAAATTAAAGTTTCATTAAAATCCGACACTTTCAAAAGCTTTCTGATATTTTGTCCGTAAGTGCACAAGTTTTTCTTCCTGGTTTTACATTCTTGTAAAATTGCTTTTGATATTAGCAGTTGGTCCTTTTGATGCTCTGCATCACACTTTCTGTTCTCTAGGCATAAGGCTTTGTTATCAATTTATTTTTGCATTCTTTTCCCTATTATAGATGTAATTGCCGATCCCAGTGGCCATGCGGTCTAAGGCGTGGGTCTACGGCCGCTCGCTTACTAGGATCGTGGGTTCGAATCCCACCGGGGGCATGGATGTCTGTCTCTTGTGAGTGTTGTGTGTTGTCAGGTAGAGGTCTCTGCGTCAGGCCGATCACTCGTCCAGAGGAGTCCTACCGAGTGTGGTGTGTCTAATGTGTGTGATCATGAAACCTCGACGAAACGAGGAGGCCCAGGCACATATAGGGCTGTCGAGCCATAAAAAAAAAAAGATGTAATTGTTTTTATGCTGTAGGCACACAGTTCACCGGTCAATAATTCTGTGCTCTTTAATCGTATTATTTCTTGGCATAAGAACTCTTACACCTGCAGTTTCCTACTCCGGTACTTGATATTCTACACTTTGTTAAAAAAGTGTTGTTAAAACGTATTGGTACGTTACTCTATGTTGTTGAAGCCAAAAATTGTTGTTGGTGGTATTGGTGGTGGTGGAGGTGGTGGTGCTTCTGCTGTTAAGCCAGACTGTCAATTCAGAAATGTTCTAGTTCACAGTTTGAATATTCCGATAAAGCGTGAAATTAAAGTTACTTTTACGGGCTGTAATATACAAGAGTGTGCCGAACAAATGGAGTGTTTGTTATGTAGTGACTTGCGTAACGAGTCCGCCCTTCTTCCCTATTTCAGCGATCTGTACCGGAAGCAAAATGACGATGACGACGATGATAACAAGAACAGCGGTGCCTTGCAGGCAGACTGTCTGCATCTCGCGTTGATTGCAGAACGTCTTGTTCGTTACGTGCTTGTTCGTTAAGTGCTTGTTCGTTAAGTGCTTGTTCGTTAAGTGCTTGTTCGTTACGTGCTTGTTCGTTAAGTGCTTGTTCGTTACGTGCTTCGCAGCCTAAATACAATTAGGAGATTGTGATAGCGTGTAGAGGGTTTCGGTTGGAACGTCGCATATGACTTTCTAAATTCCGGACGATAAAGGTTAAGGACGCGTAACTGACACAATATAGCGGAAACCCGCTGTAAAGTTGACAGTTTCACAGTTAAGCAAGAAATTCGTCCGCATTTCATGGCAACCGAGGGTTCATTACCGTGTTCGCAAGGCCCTGACAGCGGTCCCTGTCATGAGCCAGATGAATCCAATCCACGCCCTCGCATGACCCTCCCATAAACGCCAGGGATTTCCGAATCGTCTCTTTCATTTAATGTTTCGAACGTGCTTGCTGTAGGCACTTGTCTTCTCTCTCACACGTCACTCGCTACGGGCTGGACGTTCCGGGGATCGAATCCCGGTGGGGGCGAGGTTTTCCACACCTGTCCAGACCAGCCCTGGGGCCCACCCAGCCTCCTGTACAATGGGTACCGGGTCTTTCCCGGGGGTAAAGCGGTCGGGGCGTGGCTCTGACCACCCACCCCATCTAGCACCGAGGTTAAAGAAAGAGTAGAACTGTACCTATACTTCCCCTCTGGGCATTCATGGCCTGTTATAGGGCGACCTTTACCTTTTACTGTACCTCCCGCGTCACATGCCGCGCCCATCTCGTTATCGAAATGACAGGTAGCTAGGAGTACAAATGACAGGTAGCTAGGAGTACAAATGACAGGTAGCTAGGAGTACAAATGACAGGTAGCTAGGAGTACAAATGACAAGTAGCTAGGAGTACAAATGACAGGTAGCTAGGAGTACAAATGACAGGTAGCTAGGAGTACAAATGACAGGTAGCTAGGAGTACAAATGACAGGTAGCTAGGAGTACAAATGACAGGTAGCTAGGAGTACAAATGACAGGTAGCTAGGAGTACAAATGACAGGTAGCTAGGAGTACAAATGACAGGTAGCTAGGAGTACAAATCGTGAAGTTTAAAAAGATGTAAGCGCATTGATTGTCAATCTGAGGATCACGAGGGACAGTGAAAGTTTTGTCAGAAGATGTTGATTGCAAACATTAGTTGATATACGTGAAAAAGTTTTGAGATTATCAGTATTGCTTTGACACACGCTCTTTTTGCCGCTCTGAAGTGAGTCCTGTAAAATTCGCTGCTCTGAATTCAAATTCTAGTAAGCTGTGTTCCCAAATAAACGACCGATCAATGTAATTGCTGTATTATACAGCGGTCAGGTGGTTGGCCAAGGACGCAGTTTGGAATGTTCGTAGCTGAATTGCTGTATTATACAGTGGTCAGGTGGTTGGCCAAGGACGCAGTTTGGAATGTTCGTAGCTGAATTGCTGTATTATACAGTGGTCAGGTGGTTGGCCAAGGACGCAGTTTGGAATGTTCGTAGCTGAATTGCTGTATTATACAGTGGTCAGGTGGTTGGCCAAGGACGCAGTTTGGAATGTTCGTAGCTGAATTGCTGTATTATACAGTGGTCAGGTGGTTGGCCAAGGACGCAGTTTGGAATGTTCGTAGCTGAATTGCTGTATTATACAGTGGTCAGGTGGTTGGCCAAGGACGCAGTTTGGAATGTTCGTAGCCGAATCACATCGCATACTTGGCATGTATGTTTGTACTGTGAACAAACGGACTGCTGCTGTACGTCACAGTTCGTCGTCACAGCTGTGTTTCAGCGATACTCAATTTGTGGTTGTCAGACGTAATGAAAAAGACGTATGCGTATAATTGTTGGTGTCCGCTTGGAAGGAGATGGAACTTGTGCAAGTGTGAACCAGTGACAGATAGCAGCGTCATTAAACGTGAATGGAACTAGAGTGAGGGTGTTCGAGAATAGGGTGCTGAGGGGATATTTGGGCCTAAGAGGGACGGGGTAACAGGGCAGTGGAAAATACTGCATATTGAGGAGGTTTATGATCTGTACACATCACCAAATATTGTTCGGGTGATTAAATAAAAAGAATAAGATTGGCAGAGTGTGTGGCACGTATGGGGGACAGGAGAGGCGCATACAGAATTTTGGTGGGGAGACCTGAGGGAAGGAGACCACTTGGAAGACCTAAGCGTAGATGGGAGGATAATATTAAAATGGGTATTTAAGTAGTGGGATGAGGGCGTGGACTGGATTGATATGGCTCAGGATAGGACAGGTGTCGGGCGCTTGTGAATGCGGCGAAGAACCTTCGGGTTATATAAAATGCGGGGAATTTCTTGACTAGCTGAGTGCCTGTTAGCTTCTCAGGAAGGACTGTGCTCTGTGGAGTTAGACGGTTCATTAAACTTGGATTTTCTTGCTGTTTGGAGACCCAGATTTAGTTTCGTAGGCTGTTGGATTATCCAGAACTTGCAAACACTGCTTTCAAAATAACAGTCGTTATCGATAGCTGATGAGTGCGAGTGAGGGTTTTAAAGTTAGCTTCAAATTAAAACTAATAACAGACAGATACAGTACAGGAGACCGTCGGGTCGTCTTGCTGCACTAACACCTCGAATAAACAGAATGTGAATATGTGAATGTTATGTCTGGCTAAACAGCGCTGTTTCTGGTTCATTCAATCTGCAGTCTGTCTTACGACAGGTCCGTAGCCTCTTCCAAAGCGAGTTCTCCACAGGGTGCGATCTAGTGCTTCCTCTTTCAATTTCCAGTATCCAGTGCATGCTTGTAACCGACGGTCAAGCTCTTCCTGCGCCTGCAGCTGCACACAGTACCGTCTCCAATTTTCCCCACTTTTAAGGTTTTTAATTGACTCACCCTCGTACATGCACTTCAATTTTCCATGTTAATTTGATTCAAACGGCGAAACACAAACTCAGAACCAAATATTTTAGACCTCGGAGAAGAAAGAAGTAAAAGAACGCACATAGGCCCTTTCTTTTGAAAGGAAAATGGTAACCTAACTTCCCATTTAAAATTCTCACAACAGTTTCTGGAAATAACATGCTGTTTCGTGAAACACGTTACGCATCTTAAGTTTAAGTTTAACATAAAAAATGTTACACATCATTTTAGATAAAAATAATTCGGCCTTGATAGCATTAACCGTTTGATAACGAAACGTGAATTGTTTCATTTAAAGACCCAATTCGTACCGCGCAGTAAACCTCAATCTAGGTTATATAAGCCGGTCAGTTAACGCTTGTAAAAGTTTACCTTATAACAGGCCGTGAAGGCCCAGAGGGGGAGTTGAGGTATAGTTCTACTCTTTCTTTAACCTCGGCGCTAGATGGGGTGGGTGGTCAACGCCACGCCCCGGCCACTTTACCTCCGGGAATGACCCGGTACCCGTTGTACAGGAGGCTGGGTAGGCCCCAGGGCCGGTCTGGACGGCTGCTGAAAATCTCGCCCCCACCGGGATTCGATCCCCGGACCGTCCGGCTCGTAGCGAGTCGCTATACCGACTGAGCTATACCGGCCCACAGTAAGGTTAGGCGCGCACTGACGATTTTCTGTCGCGCCATTATTTAGTCGCACAAATAGAACACACTGCTTTCAGTAGGAATGTGCGCACATGCGACTAAATAAAAGCAGCGATTAAAAAGATGCAACCCCTGAAAACAGTGTGTTCTATTTGTGCGACTAAATAATCGCGCGACAGAAAATCGCAAGTGGACAACGGCACTTAATGCCTGTACAGGGCAGAAGTCGCTGTTTGTTCTGAGATCCACACAGACACACAACAGAATGTAGAAGTTGTGGATATTAAACTGGTGGCACATAAAGTAATCACCGGGCTTTAAAAGGTTAAATAAAGCATCTTGTTTGGGTCGCAGACAATTAGATCACGCACACTGCCAAGGTATCAACGTGCACACTGAATATCTTTACAAGATCACACCCACAAACACAATTTACACTTACACAGATAGATTTATCCTTTAGGCGCCTCTACCTGTCCATCGAACATAATATTGTCGCATCTTAGCCCCGAATACACTACTATCCTATATTGCGACGAGAAGTACAGCTGGAATTTTATCAATTCCGGTAACCCAGCACCGCCATTCTTCAGTTCGATGCCCGACTTCTCTAGCAGTTGTTGGACAGCGGGACCTATTTTACAGCCTCGACGATACGATGTATATTTGTGATCATTCTCTAATTTTGCTACGGCTATTACCAACGCGTGTGCGAGGCAATTCTCCTCGGCCTTCACCTCCACTACACTTCTCTTCAGATGAGCTAACACTGAAACAGGACGGCCTTCAGTTTTCACGCCTCCATTTCCGATGCCTACAGGCATCTTGACTGCACGGACGAGAACGACCAACGTAGTGTATCAGACGCATCTATCTGCAATTCGACTGCGCTACTTTTTCAAACACGTTCCACAGCACATCACTCGACATCTGACCCCTCCGTCTAAAACTAAATCCTATAGGTTTGTCCCCTGATTTTGCTCGTTAAATATTGTAATTCCTACATGTCACTTGGACCTGCATTTTGTAAAGCATACTCGAATAGCTGGTCCATACTGTCTAGGAAATTTTGAAAGGGATTAGGTGATTCGGTGGAGTTAAGAGGATGAGTTGAGAGTTAAGAGGATGAGGTGCGAGTTAAGAGGATGAGGTGCGAGTCACACTCTCAATTGGTTTCCCAGGGCATTAAACTGTAGTGCCTCCCCGAGAGTGTTGCTACTATGCAGCCCAACTTTCTGAAGGAGGTTCTATCGGTAACGTCCAATGAGGCAATCACTGGATCTCGTCGTTCTAAATTAGCTCTTACCAACGATTCTTATATCTAAGCAGCAATCGGTAACTGCTCTGCTTAATTTTCTGAATAACTTCGTGTGGCAATATTAACAAAATTCAAACCAAATACCAAAACTCAAAAAAGTAAATCTAACGCTATTATTCATTCATTACAAAACCCTTTACAATGCCCAGTACGGCCATCCAAACATTTCAGTAACAATATAAATATGGTTTTTATTACACATTGTTTTCCTATGTAATCAGTTCATGTGGCACGATAGCTGTCGCCATAAAGAGAACAATGGATTGATTTTTTCGATAACTCGATATGTTTTTATTACACATACCATGCTATTGTAACAATTGTTTACGAAGCGATTCTTTAATTTGAGCCAGGAATAATTCGACATCCAATATCTCTCTGACCTTGATGCCTATTACAAGGTATTTTCATACTGAATGTGCGCCAACTGGTCGACAGAACGGCAGGTGGCAGGTATTGGTAGTGCCATTCGTGATTACAGTCACAGTCAGCGTGGCGATTGTTTTTGGTTTACTGACCATAACCGACGATCCATTGTGCATGTCATAAATATGTGAAATTGAGTGTTGTTATGTTGGTACTGACAAGTGCAACATGGCCGACGGATATAACAGTGTCCGTTTTCACCGTCACGGGGAAAGATAAATGGAACTGTTGGCAAGAATTCTATACTTCTGAATGCTACTGTGACTTGGGCCAACCATACGTGTATTGTAACACTGGATGAACTGTGTTTAAACCAATTCGGAGGGCTTGTTTTGAGGGTAACAGGTTTAGGATTCAAGAACTGGCTATTTTCAAAAATTTATACTTGGGTTCTCCAGCACTTTAAATCGGAGGTCAAAGATCAAATCACATTGAGGGAGGAAGTAGAGACGTATTTATCTCATTTTAACTGCAGTGCTTACTTTCCTGAATTGTAATGGTTATATGTATGGTGATCTGACAGCAAATTAATTAGTGCAGTCTACCACACATGTTAAAGTAGGTTAACCTGAATGTCAAACTAACTGACATTTGGAACTGAAATATTTCTAAATATATTCTTTTCAATTTGAAGTATGTTTTGGCCTTTAAGTGAGGGCCGGAATAGCGCAGTCAGTATAGTGACTAGGCTACGGGCTAGACGATCGACAATCAGCGCGGCGATCGTTTTTGGTTTAATGACCATAACCGACGATCCATGATAAGCGGTTGTTTTCAGTCGACTGAAAGCACACGACCTCCACTGCAGTGCAAAACAAGTTACGTAACTTCCTAATGCTTCCAGAGCAGATCGATAAAGCCTCTTCAATGTTACAGCCTGAGTTCCTTCCTGGGGTAAAGTGGTCGGAGCGTGAAGCAAACCAAACATTTCATCTAACGCGAAATGTGGAGGTATACACGTTCCCTACATGTTCTTAAAGCTGTGGGAGCTATCCCCAGCGGACATGGGCAGGAAAGGACGACTGACGGTTTAAAGGGCCCTGGCATTTATATATGCCGCACGGCCTCTAAAGGTTTACTGACCATAACCGACGATCCATTGTGCATATGTCATAAACATGTGAAATTGAGTGTTGTTATGTTGGTACTGACAAATGCAACATGGCCGACGGCGATAACAGTGTCCGTGTTGTTTGCAGGTGACACAGTGACCGGTGACAGCGTGACACAATGCGACGGTGCGGGGCAGTGCTTGTTCTGCTAATCCTGGTGGCCGTGACTGCAGCCCTGGAGGGTCCCAATGTCTGTACGCGGCAAGAGACGTAAGTGAAGTGACGAGACACGTTGGTCTTGCCTAGTGTGCGTGAGTGTGTCGTGTGGGTTGAGGGTGCTGCCGTGGTGTCTGGCTGACGATAGGGGCATTTTGCTGTTGCCGTTTTTGGATACGTGTGTATTTGGTTTCGCGGTTAATTTGAAGGCGCGCTTTAAGTTTTTGAAGCGAAGTGGTTACTTTATGTACCACCAGATTCAGCATTCAAAAATTAATCGTTCTGCTCACACAGTGTATTTATGTGTTTTGTGTGGATCTCAGAACAAACAGCGATTATTTCACTGTACAGCATTAACTGACTGGTTTGTATAACAGACGGAGTGTGTTTACTGCGCGGTACGGACTGTATTTATGTGTTTTGTGTGGATCTCAGAACAAACAGCGATTATTTCACTGTACAGCATTAACTGATTGGTTTGTATAACTGAGACGGAGTGTGTTTACTGCGCGGTACGGACTGTATTTATGTGTTTTGTGTGGATCTCAGAACAAACAGCGATTATTTCACTGTACAGCATTAACTGACTGGTTTGTATAATTGAGACGGAGTGTGTTTACTGCGCGGTACGGACTGTATTTATGTGTTTTGTGTGGATCTCAGAACAAACAGCGATTATTTCACTGTACAGCATTAACTGACTGGTTTGTATAACTGAGACGGAGTGTGTTTACTGCGCGGTACGGACTGTATTTATGTGTTTTGTGTGGATCTCAGAACAAACAGCGATTATTTCACTGTACAGCATTAACTGACTGGTTTGTATAACCGAGACGGAGTGTGTTTACTGCGCGGTACGGACTGAATGTATGTACAATGTACGTATATTAACCCTTTAAAGCCCAGTGGTTACTATATGTACCACCATGTTTAACATTCACAAATTCTACGTTGTGCCCACACAGTGTATTTATGTGTTTTGTGTAGATCTCAGAACAAACGGCGATTATTTCACTGTACAGCATTAACTGACTGGTTTGTATAACTGAGACGGAGTGTTTACTGCGCGGTACGGACTGAATGTATGTACAATGTACGTATATTAACCCTTTAAAGCCCAGTGGTTACTATATGTACCACCATGTTTAACATTCACAAATTCTACGTTCCGCCCACACAGTGTATTTATGTGTTTTGTGTAGATCTCAGAACAAACGGCGATTATTTCACTGTACAGCATTAACTGACTGGTTTGTATAACTGAGACGGAGTGTTTACTGCGCGGTACGGACTGAATGTATGTACAATGTACGTATATTAACCCTTTAAAGCCCAGTGGTTACTATATGTACCACCATGTTTAACATTCACAAATTCTACGTTCCGCCCACACAGTGTATTTATGTGTTTTGTGTGGATCTCAGAACAAACAGCGATTATTTCACTGTGCAGCGTTAATTGGTTGGTTTTTACAACAGATACGGACAGTGTTTACTGCGCGGTACGGACTGAATCTTTAAATAAAACAGAAACTGTTAAACTGCATGGTTTAATATCTAATTATGTAGAACTGGGCCAAATTACGCGCACCGGAACCTCATAGGGGTAGTTGGTCTTTCCATAATTACTGTTGGCGTCGAAGCATATTTTATTGGTAATCTTGATATAGGACATCCCCGTGGGTGTATCAGATCACAAATGTATATTTATTTCGTTATCAGTGACACACAGCAAGTTAGTTGTAAACGTTTCTTGTAGAGTTGTCTGCTTTTCTGTTGTTGTGTAGTGGCCTGATGATGGCTCGATCTCAGAGCCGAAACTGGTCGCCAGAAAACGTTTACAATTAGCTTATTGTTGTGTGTTACAGATTACTGAATAAATACACATTTGTGATACTTTATTGGTGCCTAATGATGCGTCGAGAAGGACGTCGAGCGGAAGATACGAGAAGACCTTCAGTCAGAATGTAACTTGTACCTTATTTTGTTATTGACGGGCTCAGTGTTTTTGGTTGTTATCTATTGTGTATTAATTAATTATTTATTTTGCAATTCATGGTTGGTTCACCGGATCTAGATTCGAACCTTAGACGCGTCGAATACAAAGTCGGAATATTAACGTATCATGATGTTGGTTGAAATAAGGTCATTGGCATCACCTGAAACGTTATGTGTCCCCAGCCTTTTGTATTCGTGTGCATACACGAGAATGACACCGAACGTTTTGAAATTATGACAGTCATACCAACTTAAATTGTGTAGTGCCTCCCCCAGAGTGTTGCTACTATGCAGCCCAATTTTCTGAAGGAGGTTCTATCGGTAACGTCCGATAAGGCAGCTAGCAGTACGGACCCGAGCCTCGCTGTGTGCACCCCTGATGATGAGTCACTTACTTTGCGGTGTAGGGTGACGTTGGTGGTCTGCTCCACCAGTTCCCTACACCCGTACCTCCACGCCCGCCAAGCATGTCGGACCCGAGCCTCGCTGTGTGCACCCCCTGATGATGACGTCACTTACTTAGCGGACCTCTCGCGTGTATAGCCACTGCGAGTCTAGCAGAGACTGATGTAAAAGTGTAGGGGATTTATAATATGAATCGATGTTAGAGGGATATTGGATAGGGGATTTATTTGTGATTTATTTAACGACGCTGTCTCACACTATGTGACATGCAATGATAGGTCAGCGACTAATAAAATGGAAGAGGTGTGGAAGGAATCCGTCGTGGTCGAATTTGAAGTACTGTCCCGGCGTTTGCCTGGAAGGACTGAGTAAAACACGGAAAACGTCAGGGTAGCTGGTCTAGGGGCTGGGTTTTGAACCCGAAGTAGGAGTGTTATCCGTTCGATCGCTAAGTGCGATCAGTTTGCGTGTTATGGAACTGTTTCGTCGTGAAGAAGGCAGACAAATAAATGTATTCAGTCTTAGCAATTAAACCGACAAATATATTTGATTGGGGAGCCATCCCTAATGTATCTGCAGTACAGTGTATTTCTGGTTTAGTTACTGAGATTGTATTAAACACGCTGCGATATGCAGCACTGTAAAACAGATTCAGGTTTCAAGGCCAGCACACTGCAGATTCCACACTAGGATACGGCATCGTGTTGACCGACGGTTTGCAATTCACTGTCTGCTGTAGTTCCTTGTGGATAAACCGTATTATTTCACACCGACGTTTCCTCCTCGCCAGACGTAATGCCGATACGACACTACGCCTTTCCTTTGGAATGTGCTGTGCTGACGTAATTCCAGTGACTCTGTGGTCACAGTCTCTTTTTGGAAGACAAGTTGCAGTGCGTGTAAGTGGAATTGAAATAGGAGTCAATTTAAGATTCACAGTGACATTCTCTCTGCCCAGTACTGTCTTAAGGCTCGACACTACGCTTATCATTTTGTGACATTCTGTCTGCTGAGTAGTGTCTTAAGGCTCGGCAGTACGCAGGACCTGAAAACGAACGGAAATAAGAATAATAAGAATACGATGATAAATATCGAACATGATGCACAGTATCCTGCCGAAACTTGCGTGCGGACGGATAGACACATAGCAGCTGCCGTGAATCGAACGACTGTTGATTTTGTGAGTTACTGTAACAAACCCGCCGATACACGCGGTGACTTATTACATTTATTGCAATTTCCGCGTTACGCATTGTCTTACATGAGAGGTTCCGCTGAGAGTATTAATTTGCTGTTATGATTTCGAAATCGCAACTGCCTAACGTAAGAGAATTCGGAAGGCGGGCCGTGCAACAACTTTTACTTGACGGAGGTTCTGATCACGAATTTTAATCTAAATGTACAGCAGGCCTGTCATCATCATCATCATCATCATCATCATCGTAACAGCCACTTCCTTACTCGTATTTTGTCCTCATCATCGTAACAGCAACCTCCTTGCTCATATTTTGTCATCATCATCGTAACAGTAACCTCCTTGCTCGTATTTTGTCATCATCATCGTAACAGCAACCTCCTTGCTCATATTTTGTCATCATCATCGTAACAGCAACCTCCTTGCTCATATTTTGTCATCATCATCGTAACAGCAACCTCCTTGCTCATATTTTGTCATCATCATCGTAACAGCAACCTCCTTGCTCATATTTTGTCATCATCATCGTAACAGCAACCTCCTTGCTCGTATTTTGTCATCATCATCGTAACAGCAACCTCCTTGCTCGTATTTTGTCGTCATCATCGTAACAGCAACCTCCTTGCTCGTATTTTGTCATCATCATCGTAACAGCAACCTCCTTGCTCGTATTTTGTCATCATCATCGTAACAGCAACCTCCTTGCTCGTATTTTGTCATCATCATCGTAACAGCAACCTCCTTGCTCGTATTTTGTCATCATCATCGTAACAGCAACCTCCTTGCTCGTATTTTGTCATCATCATCGTAACAGCAACCTCCTTGCTCGTATTTTGTCATCATCATCGTAACAGCAACCTCCTTGCTCGTATTTTGTCATCGTCATCGTAACAGCCACTTCCTTACCCATATTATGGTTTTCTGTTCTTTTTTTTTCTCCTTTATGAATTAGGTTGTTGACTGTTCTGGCCGTAAGTGCACTTCTTAATTGCTTCATATGCTGTTTAGTTTTGTGTTTCAGAATAGTTATGTAAGATTAACTCAATATTTTCTTTATAACCAGTAATTCACCATAAGTATCATGGAACTTAAGGGAAACTAAATTCATTCCCAGCAAGCAGAATGTTTCGACTTTGATCTGGTGACAGCTGAGCTCAATGTCCGATGGAATAGGTGGGTTATGATTCGATTTTTAAAATGTGTTTAAATATAACACTGATGAGTGCTTTGTGTATGTGAGGACAGACGGCTTGGTTGCAGGAGGCAGCTGTATTGTAGGACATATGCTGTTTGTCATGCATTTTGATTATTGTCTGTTGCGTCAATAGCAGAACTGATACGAATGATATTTACGCAACAGTGTTGTCACACTGATGTGTGTTGATTGAGACACATTACTGTCATGTTAAATGCTCATCACCTTTAAGTAAAACAACTGTCCTTACTGCATGGTGTAGGAGAATATTGTAAAGTAATTGGTCACTGTTATAAATCTCATCTGAGTTCTGCTTCTAATGCAGTTGCCTGTTCCTTCAAAATACAGCCTTGCATGTGTAAGTGATGTAGTTTGTAACACGTCAGATTTGCATTCTCCTAGTTCAAATACACACCATGTTTGATGTGCATTAGTGCTCCCAGTTCAGCGCTTTTTAAAATTCATTCTGATTTATAGAAGGAAATGCTTTCCTGTTACTTTGTCTAATGACTCAAGCCAATGACAGGCTTTATGACAGTGAGTCATGGTTGATAAGAAGAACTGGCAACAGAAGAAGTAATGGTTCATGAGGTGGGCTGAGGGATACACTTTTTAGGGCTCAGAAATTATGAGAGAACTGTGAATTCTGCAAGTAACAGGATTGTTAGAACAGATTAACAGGATAAGCTCTGATTAGATTAAAAAAGAGCTTAAAATTTCAGCCACAAGGCAAAAAGGGAAAAGAAGTTCGGTAAGATGTCTGTTAGTGTGGAAGGATTCTGTCTCATAATGTCCATAACTGGTTGGAGTAGGCTTAATTCTTTCTAGTATGGCTATCTCAGTGGATGTTGCTCCAGCACCACTCTTGCGCAATCCCTGTCTTCGACAGAAATGAGTGGCTGGGAACAGCAGTTACGTGTCTGACCCACATTCAACATCTATCCAGTTTTAACACTGTCACAGGACCAGGTATCGTTACTGAGGGCTTTTCTGTGATTTCTGACTGTCCATCCAGTTGGATGTCATTCTGAAAATTACATCATGTCGTCTCCTGTCATTCACAACAGTCCTGTCATACATCGTGTAATGATACACAGCTGCAGACGTTGATAAAACAACAAGATTAACAGACATTAACATCATAAGGCAATTTACATTGGAACTGCAGTTGCTCAAGTCACTGCGGCACCATGAGAGTCTTTATGGTAACTGAGAGAAAATCAGTGATGTGAAATTTGGTGTGCCGAGAGAACAATGACAGCAGTGTAAATGAGAGGGGAGTTCTGTTTATTGTATGTTTTGCTGTTTGCAGGTACACAACCACTGTCCTTGAGTCGGAACAGCAGTCGTACCAGGTGCGCGAATATACCTGGTGTTTCAACTTCCCACCTCGCTGCTCCAATTACAAGACCAATTTCAAGACTGTGTTCAAGACAGTGGTAAAATTTCCTTGTAGAAATCTGTTGGTACTGTTTACATTTACTTGTGTCCTTTGAACCTGAGGATTCGACACTGTAAATACAAAGATCCCGAGCAAATTCCATCAGTTGTGAGATGTGAGATTCTCACAGCAGTGTTGCTGATGATGCAAGTGTTCTGGGATGTAATACTGTGTCTTTGGGTGCACAGTTCTGGCATTTTGAAGGATCATAGCACCTTTATCTTCAGGGTCGAAGTGCTTGACCCAGAAGATGAAGGTGCCGTGATCTTTTGAAATGTTGGTAACTACACACCCAACAACACAGAAGATAAATCATCAATTCCATCCACCTGCCATACTTACAGCCAATTTCTGCAAGACTGATACTGGTTTTATCCTTCGAGAGTCTTCAAGTGGTTATTTTCTGGGCGCTTGTGTGAAGTCTACATTTTTGTTTCCCCAGTCTGAGTTACATGTCCTGGCTGCACTAGCCTCAGAGTGTATGATACTAACAGTAGTAAGACACCTATGTAAATTACTACATTCAGTGGCATATAAGACCCTAAGTATTTCACTTGAAACCCTTGGAGCCATATGATATCCTGTGAACTATACCTTTACTTTGAAGGTGTTTTATGTGATGAACTGCCTCATGTTTCTGGACCAAAGTGTGCTCACATCCATGTCCACAGCCACAGCCACATCTTCCTCCTTGTCTACCTCCTCTTCTTCCTCTTCCTGTTCCTCCTCCTCCTCCTCCGCCTCCGCCTCATCCACCACCACCACCACCTACACCACCACCACCACAGCCACCACCATCACCACCACCACATCGTCTTCTGCCACCTCCTCTACAGTATTATTTGTTGAGACTAAAAGAATTCAGGTGATGCTGTGTGGCATGTACCACAGGTGCATGGATGGACACCTGCTGTTTTTGACAGACCTAACAAAGTGGGATCCCACCATCCACTTCTGCTTGAAGGCAGATACACATTTGGTCACCGAAACACAGTGGTGTGAATAAAGCCAAGATAACAATGTCCAAAACATTAATCAAACCCACTGAGATTTGTTTAGATATTACAAAACAGAATTTTTCTATTATATTGAAGGTCTTACAACCTTTTTCTTTTTTCTTTTGGTTAAAATTTCAAGTTTCTAAGTTCCTGTCTTCGAACCTTGTGAGAGCTGATTTCACCATTTTGTTCTTTCCAGTCTCTTCTGTGTTGTTCTGCAAATTATGTTATTCGTGGAATTTGTATATCCCTCATAATTGCTTTATTTCTTTTGCAGTCCCACAGGATGTATTTTTCCGTCCTCCTCATTAAACCTATTGCTGCTGATTTCCATCTTCCCGTATCAGTTCTTATTGCCTATGATTTACTGCCATAAGATGATGTTGGCATGGAAGAATACAAACTTGTAAGCATAACGTTAGTTTGTATTCTTGTATGCTATAAATTAGTGACAGTTTGAAGGTCTGATATAATCCCTCATATTGTGAGGTAACAACATTTACAGTGTTTACATGCACGTCTTTTTCTTCTTTGACACATATCCCATATAATTAAGAAGTGTTAATTTTTTCCATTGTCCTGATTATTGCAGTTCCATCTTCCTGAAAGCCATAGTTTTGTTTTCTTAGTATTTATCATATGAGCCATCCACCTGGTCTTATTTTGGCTGCTTTTTTTTGACATTTAGTGTGCAAGTGTAACAGTGAATTCCAGTTCATTTATATCTGTGTATGGTTCAGCGGCTGGGGTTTGTTTTTTTAATTTTAACCCCTCTCCAACCCTCGCAGTGAGGCAGAAGAGTCAGCTAGTCCTCCCATCCGAGTCGGGCTGATATGCGGCACATAAATTTGCTCTGCAATTACACTGCCTAGAAAGCAGAGCAGTAGTTTTATGTCCTATGTATGTGTGGGAATGAGATGAGAGTTGTAATTTGCTTATTCCATTTGTTTATTTGTAAGTATTTGTGTAGCAGTTGTTCATTGAAGTGTTGAACAGCAATGCGGTTTGTGTTGTCAGAACGTGACGAAGACACGGCCTGTAGAAGACTGCTGCAAAGGCTACGTGAAGAGCAATGCGACTGATTGCTGCATCCCCATGTGTTCAGAGAATTGCCTGCATGGAACCTGCGTAGCACCTGACACATGCAAATGTGAAACGGGATATGCTGGTCCTACATGCAGCATTTGTGAGTCATGCTAGTCTGTACAGAATAACATTTGCAAGACATGGACTCAGGAAACACAAATTATTCATGAGGGGCACTTCTGTTGTGAGTTGCAAATGAAGATTTCATAGCCACAGCATTTTGAAACCTCAGAATTGGAAACTTTGCAGTTACATTTGGAAAGCTTTAACAGGAGTGGAAAAGTATACTTCAGTTTGACGTACACGTATTTTCCAGATATTTTATTGTGAAGTTTTGTACCTCATTGGTCTTGATATTTATTTGTAGTGAATAGAACTGGTATTGTTGCTAAGCGAATAGAATAGGTGCAGGGGGTCCTTCTTATGCATAGTCAGTTGAGGCCAGAAAAACAACCACTTGAAGGAAATTCCCTTTAAGTTTAGAATTTCCACCTGTAAGAAATAATGTGAATACGGGTTAGTGACAGTTGCTAAGTATGTACCATACTTTTTACACATGAACATTAATTAAATGTGAATGTGTAAATATATA
This sequence comes from Reticulitermes speratus, assembly GCA_021186555.1. NCBI lineage: Eukaryota > Metazoa > Arthropoda > Insecta > Blattodea > Rhinotermitidae > Reticulitermes > Reticulitermes speratus. The sequence goes on along the minus strand of JAJKFL010000031.1, from coordinate 4,594,550 downwards.
TCGCTCATGAAACAGCAACTTACCATAACCTACCAATAAACAATTTTATAGGAGACAGAAAAAGCTTGACTGATCCTCAGTAGATCAAAACCTAAGCATGTTATGTTTTTACGAAAATATGAGAAGTGCTTTTTTTGTTGGACACAACATTTTGACAGAAGGTGTGTTTATAACCAAACTGTCTAGTAATGCAGGAATCTCATTTTGATGAGTTGTGTGGGTTATGACAGATTGCTGTGTCATGAATGCTGTATATTGCTGTAACTGACTGAAACCATTTTCTGCAGGAAGGTGTGTGGTCCATGGACATGATCCCTGGAAGTGTAGGGAAATTTTACGTAGTTCCTCAAAAGTGTGTATTCATATGTACATAAGCTGCTTTATATTCAAAACGTGTATGAGTTTTGAAAGTCTGCTTCTTTCTTTCTTTCTTTCTTTCTTCTTCTTCTTTTTTTTTAGTAGTTGTAGTAGTAGTAGTAGTAGTAGTAGTAGTAGTAACTGAAAAATACCTATTTCAAGATGGTGTAGCAGAACTTTGAAGATATTGATGTAATTGAGCAGTATTATTTTAAATCAGAAATGTAAACACTCTTAGGATTTGTATGTGTGATTCACCTGGCTCACGAGATTTCAAGTCAGCCGAATATGATGTGCACACCTTTGTTTGGTTGCCATTTTTCGAAGTGTACAGGATTAGCACTCTAGGATTTGACAGGTTCTCATATAATGAACTGTGCCAACCATGATTAAAATCTGGAATGGTCATATGCAAGGCATTTGTTCATCTGACATGGAACGGGTAAATCGGATGGCTGGCATTTGTAGTAGGTTCAAGTTTTGAGACTGGGATTTCTGCAGAGGGGTGGGATTATGTGATGATTCCTCAATTGTAGAACTTTTTGTGGTAGGAGTACTTTTCAGTTTCATGTGAGAGATAGGAATTGATTATAGTAGTCATTTATTAATAGCGGCTTATTGTTCTGGTTTTCACTCTGTGGCATGCTGATGGAGGAAGAAAATCAGTGCTTTGGGAATTTAAGCCAAACCAAAGAGCTAAATTAAATCTTGGATGAAGCTCATAATTTTTATGTATTGTATGTAACTGATACAGAGTTGTATTTTTGCAGCATGTCCTGATGATCGGTGGGGCCCAGACTGCGGCAGTAAGTGTCAGTGTCAGAATGGGGCATCCTGTGACCCATTCATTGGAGAATGTAGGTGTAGAAGGGGCTGGCGAGGGCAGTTCTGTAGTGAGACATGTCCACCTACGCATTATGGACAAGACTGTGCTGAGCAGTGCCGGTGCAAAAATGGTGGCACCTGTCATCACATATCAGGAGAGTGTCACTGCACACCAGGCTGGACAGGGCCTTTGTAAGTAGCATTTGTGTGAAAGAGGGGTAGTCACCATGTTGTAATGTGGCCTTTGTAAGTGTGCAGGATATCTTTTATCAGTGATTAGAGCAATGAAGTGTTACTGCATAGAAATCTTGCATACGCTGCAACATCCTGTGGTGCTTAGTTCAGTGATTTATTCCTTCATTCTGTTTTCTGTTCTTGTTCCTGTTATTTGTTTATCCTTTGGCATTATGGCCTTTTAAATTCCAGGTTTCTGCTGCATACACTGTGTGAGAAGAACGTTTAATTTTTGAATGCTGGATCTGGTGGTACATAAAGTAACCACTTCGCTTCAAAAACTTAAAGGGTGCCTTCAAATCAACCGCGAAACCAAATACACACGTATCCAAAAACGGCAACAGCAAAATGCCCCTATCGTCAGCCAGACACCACGGCAGCACCCTCAACCCACACGACACACTCACGCACACTAGGCAAGACCAACGTGTCTCGTCACTTCACTTATGTCTCTTGCCGCGTACAGACATTGGGACCCTCCAGGGCTGCAGTCACGGCCACCAGGATCAGCAGAAAAAGCACTGCCCCGCACCGTCGCATTGTGTCACGCTGTCACCGGTCACTGTGTCACCTGCAAACAACACGGACACTGTTATCGCCGTCGGCCATGTTGCACTTGTCAGTGCTAATAACACTCCATTTCACATGTTTATGACATATGCACAGTGGATCGTCGGTTATGGTCATTAAACCAAAAACGATCGCCATGCTGATTGTCGATCGTCCAGCCCTTAGCCTAGTCACTATACTGGCTGCGCTATTCCGGCCCTCACTTAAAGGCCAAAAACATACTTCAAATTGAAAAAAATATATTTAGAAATATTTCAGTTCCAAATGTCAGTTAGTTTGACAGTCAGGTTAACCTACTTTAACATGTGTGGTAGACTGCACTAATTAATTTGCTGTCAGATCACCATACATATAACCATTACAATTCAGGAAAGTAAGCACTGCAGTTAAAATGAGATAAATACATCTCTACTTCCTCCCTCAATGTGTATTCTATTTGGCCTTTGACCTCCGATTTAAAGTGCTGGAGAACCCAAGCAGAAATTTTTGAAAATAGCCAGTTCATGAATCCCAAACCTGTTACCCTCAAAACAAGCCCTCCGAATTGGTTTAAACACAGTTCATCCAGTGTTACAATACACGTATGGTTGGCCCAAGTCACAGTAGCATTCAGAAGTATAGAATTCTTGCCAACAGTTCCACTTATCGTTCCCCGTGTTTCAAGACTCATGACCTGGCTGCATAATTGTCATAACTGATCACATATAGTAATCCAAGGTATACAAAACCAGAAATTCTAGTGAAAGTGATGTCGTACAGTGACACAATTTAAAAACTGAACAGGAAATAGAAACTAACAGTAATAATAATCCTGTTGTTAATTAAAACTGTTAACTTTCAACATAAGTTGGCAAAATACATGCATAGAAATAATATTTAAAATGTTTATTGCCAAGCCACTGTCATGTACACAGGCGTTCAGCAAAATATGGGAATAATAATTATCCTTGAAGACTAACAAGGATGTTATAATGTTTGTGCTGTAATTAGTTTTAAAACAGTTAAAAGAACGCTGCTGTAATGTACACTTCTAATAGTCCATACATAAAAGCTTACAATGTGAAAAAAAGGTAGAGTACCAGGGTTTTTTTTTTTCAGATATTATCTATTAACCATTTGGTGCCAAACATTATATATATGTAACACGCAGTGTGATGCTCAAAACATTGCATGTCATATAAATATACCTCCTTGAATGCAGCCCCCATTTAAATACCTGTCTTCTGCAAATCACTACCAAAAGGTTAACTGAATGCTTTGTGTACATTTTAGTGTTTCTTTTGTTTGGCCTGATGTTGGCTTTGATAGAAAGGTGTGACATAAATTTGCCTTATCTTTTAATAAACAAGTTGTGTTGCTGTACATGCTTTCTTATTGATATTTTTAAGTTTCCATTTCAGAAATTCCAGGGTGGCAGCCATATAAACATCAGGTACAGAACCTTGGCATTCTTTGCAATAACAGATTATTATAATCACTGAATAAGATTGATGGCCTTTTTATTCCACTTCACCATGCACACACACACACTAAAACCTAAAATCTTACACAGGATGTGGTTCTGTTCTCTGAAATCTACAAATTATTAATTTTCTTGGTCTTCTCAGAATGATAAATTACACAAGAAGTTGTAGTTCATGGTGTAAATTAGTTACACATCGTTTTGGCCGTCAGGGATGAAAATAGTAAAGTAGTTTTCACCATGTATGCAAATGAAATGTTTTTGGGAATGAAGCCTAACACAGTAGCTCACAGCTATGAATCACAAATGCCCTTGCATGAACGATGGTATAATTAGCATTACGGACCACTGGATTTCCTTCTGTGTAGCCACCATAAAAACCAGTAGTACACAGCCACAGTAGCACCAAAATTATGAACATATGTTGTTCATAATTTTGTTCTGCAAAAGAGAAAGAGCCATTTGAAATTTACGCAGACCTTTATATAGATCATAGTATGTACTGGTCAGCAAGAGTTACAATGAGCAAGTCTGTTGTTTATTTAAGCATCAGTGACAAGAATACCACATTAATGCTGGCAGATGCATCATGACTTGTATAATCAAAATGTGTAGTGATCAGTCATAAAAATTAAAACCAGTCATGTTCATGGTTTGAATTTGTATGATTCATAAGGATGTACATGGTAGAAATGCAACATTAGAAGGTGTACTGATATAAAGCACACATATTTGTATCACTTATTGTTAATGGATTAAACATTTTAAGTCTCAAAATATTTGGTAGTGGTACAAAACTAGGAACGGGCAAAACTTATAAAGGGTTTTGGATCACAGTGACTGGTTTTAACTCTCCCTGTCACACTGGCACAGGGAATGTTCATGCCCTTTTTTTTTTTTTAGGTTACAAAGTAGGATAATCTATGTCATCCCGTCCAGAAGCCTTGCAAATCCGTGAATTGGATATGAAGATGTGGAAACAAGAGGGTAAAATTTCAAGTGATACATAAATTTTGAGTGTGGGGCAGACAGCTTGCAATGGTTGTACTGTGATCTGTATTATATTTGATTGGATCTGTTGGGCTTTGCTATGCATTATTGAAGCTCATATCTCAAGATGAGAGTACATATTTGAAGGTAAAGAATAATGTAAATACAGTACATATGGGGATATTATTTTATCTGACAGCTGTTGCTGGTCCCTTCCTGTCGGACATGCAGTGAACAATGTGTTGTGAGCTGAAGTGAAACATTGATAGTGCTTCCTTGCAAAGTGGCTCGTAAAGGCCAAATGTTAACTGCAGTACATTGAAGTGAAATGTGTTGACTCTGATTCGTGGCAAATTGGAATAGTAGCTAGCACTGCCCTACCTGCTGTCACATGAAATGGTCTGCTAGAAGAGTGATGCGAGCTGTCGGAGAAAATAATGGCCCTCTTTTGACTGTTACGTGCAAGTTATTAAGTTGCTGTAGTAATAATAAATGTAATATTTCACTGCATGTACCATCCTCCAGTATATTGAAAACCATAGAAATTCTAACAATCAGAGGTATGCAATAAAATTGTTCTGTAAATTTTTTTTTTACAAAACATATTACCCAGCTTGAGCAATTATTGACTAAGTTATATAGTATTCTAGTTACATAGTGCAGAGATAGGGATCTTTCTGAATGAAGTGTCAGACTACAGGTTACTGGAATTTTTTCTTTGCCAGAAAGACGTGAGTGCAGTTTGTTTAAATATTATTTCAGAATTTAAAATTAAAAGCTTCCAAAATATATGTAATAAATGCCAGTGTGGACCCCCAAGGAATGGTGGGACAATGGTGCTGTTTGGAGGAGCTGACAAGCTTTTGGATGGTGAGAGTGAATGTGAATGTTGCAGTGCACATGACTGCAGTCATATGTTTGTCATTCATGGCCCTGATTTCATATTTGCTCCTCCATATGAGAGAGGGTTTGTTCACAGTTGTACAAGGGATGTTCTGAAAGTTCCCATGCTTTGTTCCCAGACATTTGTTATTTATCTTCCAGGTATCACAAATGTAGTATTTCTCAACATAGTCTTCATGCTTCTCAGTACACTTTGCTCACCCAAGAGTAGATGGAATGTTCCTCAGAGAACTAGAGCTTCCATCTTGTGGTTCTCATCTCCAGTCTCAATTTCTTCACTGCAAGCTGGGATAATGTCTTCATAGTTCTGAGATTTGAAAGCCTGTTTGGCTCGAGCCAGTCCTCTGAAATTAAAATCACTGTATTTCAAAGACCAGTGACAGTACCACATACACACATATTCTGTATGCTACACTAAATACTGAGGTATGGACAAATGGACAACCGAAGAACGTTAAAAAAAGTGTACATTTCTGCATTCATATACAACAATTGATCCTTCCTACATTCACATGCAACATAACAACAGTCACTGCTAACTTATCTTGCACATCAACTTACGTACATCTAGTGAAGTAAATCATCACAACCATTAACAGTTACAGAACATGTGACAATGATCATTTTCGACAAGTTCCTTGCATTTCCGCTGTGTCTGAAATTCGGTATCATTTTCTTCTGTTAATTACGCATATTCACAATTCTGTATTTTTCTTTTGTGCTTATATAAACTAACATCTGAGATCTGAGGTCCTCAGAATTGTGCAGATGAAGATTCCAGCCTTCTGGGATGCCATATACATTGGTATATTACCAATGTTTTGGAGGATCTTTCTGCCCCCATTTTCAGGGTAGTTCAGGAAAAGTAAGCAGCCTACTCTGAAGATAATATGGGCCAGTGGCTGCAAACAAAGAACACTTGTTTCTTCTCCACAGTAATAAAAAATATGGCATACTGACAGGACGTCTCCATTGGTCAGGCAATTACATGGAGATAAGAGACGGTATTATTCTTTGTTATTCTAAATGTCAGTGTCAAAGTAATAAATATGTGCAAAACCCACATCCCTGGATGTTGCTTACCAAAGGGTCTGCACACAACTAATTTTATCCATTTCTCCTTGTTCCTTACTATTCATACATATCTAATCTGGAATGAATACCTTTGGTGATTCATAACTGCTTTCACTATCTTTTCTCACAAGTTGCTTGCAACACCAGTATTAACCTTTTAAAGACCTGCATTCACCCCGCAAATGCATGTAGGAAAACAACCCTAGAAACTCATTTTATATATCAGGCAACAAGGAAATTTACTGCATTTTTAAGACATGCTACATAATCTCCGTTTTATTTTCTACAGAATTCCATTTATTTTATTTTATCTTTTTCTGTTCAAATAATACATTTTTCATAAATCATGCACTAAAATTTAAGTAGACACCCTGGTAGGATAAAGGTTACTCACTGCTTCTTTTGATGACATTTTACAGATGTAATGACAGTTTATTATACTACCAATATTTTTTGGGGGTTTTATAAAGTCCTGTAAAAGACGTATACACAATAAATGCAATCACACTTTCAGTCAGCACAACTACATTTTTTATTAAAATATAACAACCTGACCCCATGTCAATAAAAACACAGCTGTGCCAACTGAAACAGTGACTGCATTTATCATGCATATTTTTACTAAAGCACAAAATGATGTCACCTCTGAAGACTCTGGCACAAGAAGATTTCTGATATATCAAAACAGGTGTTGGCAAACAGGTGGTCAGGATGTGGAATGAATGAAATTACAGAAGACAAACCTCAAATCTGCCTCAGCAGAATCATTTTCCTTTTCTTGCACCAAACTGTTTGTACTTGGGTCTTCAATAAATTGAGAGAAGTAAGATTTAATGAAATGTTTTGATGGCATTACTGGAGTTATTTTTGCCATGGCTTCTTTAGCATGTTGTCTAGCTGTAAAATAAAGTCACAACTTAAAAATAAACATAAAAACCTCAGCTTAAAAGTGCTTCCTTTTTTTGTGAATATCATGACACAAAATTACCACATCTACTCATGTTACTGCCCCATACACGGTTAATCAAACTTATAATAGCATTCTATTCATTTTATTCAGTTAAGCTAACTGTTACATTTAAAATCAATGTACTGTATCTTGAATTGTCAGAATTTAACATTTGATTATTCCTGGCAATCATACCAAGTTCTTTGAGGACTCTGTCTACTGTGAGAAGTGTAGCCTGATTCTGGAAGCCTTCCAATATACAAACTGCTGTCACATCTTCTAAACTCTGCTGCAAATCTTTTGTGAATTCACATGCTCTAGCACGTCTCTGAAGAGCTTTGACATACTTCGGATTCAGGGAAAGTGCTAAAGTACAGTCATTCTTTACCTCTTCTTACTTTTCCTAATAAGGAGAGAAAAACATTGATGTATATTAATAGCTGTACCAAAAATGAATTTGAATGAAAGAATAACACCTTTTCATTACAAAAGACCTATAAATGAAAATACAAGAACAGCCAAGTGCAGTGTTTGGACAGCACTAAAAAGAAGTATGCTTTATAAAAACGTGTCCCTTATTTAGGTACAGGTGTAGGTAAATTAAGTGGACAGCATTAGGGTGATAAGAAAAGTTTGATGAATGCCTATAATCTTGTAATCACCCACCATCATGCAAATACTGTCCAAGCCACATGTGTACCTTCTGCATCCCATAACTTTTAAAAGGTATCTTTCAGGTTAGACATACTGTAAATGTATTCATGCCCTTAACCTTCATCATCCACGAATGGATCACATCCCCCATACTATGGGGCTGGCCTAATTTTAACTTTGGAATAATGGTATTATCACTGAAAATATGCTACACTCAGCCATGGGGGCCACATGAATGTGCCATTAATTGGTTCATAAAATCACCGGAAACTCACACATGGTAATAATACTCAGACAACAGAAATGCTGTAGGCCTATATCAAGTACCATAAAAAAAACTGACGAAATCTCAGAAGATACAATATATACAAATATATATATATATATATAAATAACAAATATACAAAACAATGTTTGGCTATAGAACCTACAAGAAGATTCACTTATATTTTGTGTTATAGTGCCTATATATATTCAGTCATATTAAAATTAAGATACTAATACTGAGCAAAATGGTTAATAACAGCAGGAAAAATTATATGTTTCCTCAGTGAGATTATCCTCAATCCAGAGGGGTGTGCATTACTCATCTATCAGAATATATAATAACCTGCCACAAAGTATATATATATTTTGAAAGACAATGTGAACATTTTTAAACAAAGATTAAAAAATTTCCTCATTTCAAATGCCTTTTATTCGATAGATGAATATATTTCAAGCAAGCATGTGTAAAGAATTACTTGCTTAGATTAAGAAACTTTATTCGATAGATGAAATATATTTTTTTACATTTGTGTGATCACTGAAGATTTGCACTATGTATGACTGTTACACTACTTATTGCTTACTATTATCTATTTACGTTTGTTAGCTTTTATATTGTTGAGTGTATTTTACTTTTCTTTATGTAATTGTAAATAACTGCTTGGACTTGATTGTATTTTGTAATCTAGCTTTAATTGTGACGAGTTCAATATCCGGTCCAGTCTGTGCGGACAATGGATCTGTGAAACTATGAAGCTATGTATGTATGTGTAATAAATTCTGAATGAGTGACCTGGTGCCCGTATCCATGACATCAAACACTCGTGTATATTCGGAGAAAACATACTGTCTACAGAACATGTTGCAAAACTGATTCTAACATGCCACGTAATAAACGATCCACATAAAGAGATTCAGGAGACCAAATCTTTTGACTTCTCTGGACTTGGAAGATCAAAATAATGTATCATGTCATCACACTGTTCTCATAATTTCTGTTGGCCTCAGTTTGGAAATCTGCTATAGTTTAACCTCCAAACTACACATTTACTGTGTGTATGTATATAATCATTTATAAAGACACTATTCAAAACTATGAGAATTTATACCCACCATTTGCTCATATGCTGCTGCTCTGTTTTGGTAAAATATTGACAGGTCAAATTTGTTATCCTTTGGACATATTTCAATGGCACTGTCATAGCTCTTTATAGCTCCTGCATATTTTCCTGACTTGAAATACTTATTGCCCTCATCTTTGTAAGCCAGTGCTCTTCCTAGTGGATTCTGTGAAAGTGTTAAGTACATCATTCGCATGATACAAGGACTAAGTCATATTTATTCATTACAAGCCACAACACCAAACTATTCGAACAGAGTATTGTTTACAATGGTGTGCTGGTTTATAACGAACTCCCTAGTGAAATTAAAAGTGTTAAGTCCATAATAAAATTCACGCAGATACTTAGCAACTTCCTACTTGAAAAGAGTTTTTATTCGATGGAAGAATTTATGACAGTTGACTACTAATTTGTAGGAAGTGGGTTAAAGATGTATCTCCATATTGTAATTGCCAGGGCTTTCTTCTGCATACTATGTTAATCAGTATTTTGTGTGGTCCTGTACATGTATGTAATTATATCAGTTTTACGTGTTTGTTTGCTTTTACTGTAATTGTTATACTTTTTACTGTAACTACTCTCTGGACGTGCCCAATATCATTCTGTAATGATTTCTAGGACGGAATACAATACAATTGTAACTGGTTATTAAAAACCTATACCATGTAAAAATTTTATAAGCGTTACGTCCTACAATAAACAACATAAATGTCGCTTTTTAAATGTTATTTCAAGCCATACTTCTTCAGTGGCCTCGAACGGTATGATGGAGCCTTCTCCAGCAATGTCCTGGGAGGTTTGACTAGAAGTAGCCATTTTGACCACGACCATTCAAAAGAACCGCCACTACTACCGGACCAGCCATACTAGACGGGACGCTAATGTGTTGCCATCTGTAGTACTGATACAGCTATGGCAAAAAAGAATGTTTGCTGAGCGCAATAAATCAAGATGGGAAAGTGGCGGTAGAGGAGGATGATAAGATGTGGTACGTAATTACCAGCATTTCAGAAAATGTCCAAAGCTTTTAAACTTTCAGTTGAGGTTGTTGTCGTGTTCGCTTCTCATTTGCTTGATGTGATTCACAACTTTTTAAAGTGGCTTTATGTGAAGTTAATAACCTGTATAAGTGGGTGAATGTCGCCCACAGATGCTGATTATGCATCGAATTCACCAAATTAGGAATTACATTTTATTGTGTATGGAAAAAATCGTGTCTACGTTACTACGTACGTAAACACCCGTTTTCTTGCCTTCTTTCTCCTTCGGAGAGTATGATCTCACTGTTAAGAACTGAACAGCTGCTTGGATATATACCACAGTAAATAAGTTTACGTGTCAAAATTAGTAGCTAGTTAAACCAACTTAGTTTACTAGTCAACAGCACTGGCTTGATCGCGTTTGACATGCAGTAGATATATCTCTGCGACCTTCAAGTAAACAAAATTTGGGGCGTAAGCATGAATTACCAGGGTTGTTGCAGTTGTCAAATGCTAAGCAGAATACACAGTCCGACAATTATATAATGAGACTGATTTTATTTTGACCAAGATAGAAGTGCCATCTATGAAGCAATGCATGCCATCCAAGTGCCCAACCTTCATCTGTAATCTGGCAACACCGCAACGTCCCACGCTGAGCATGACGGGAAATACGGCGCCATGTTGTGTAGGTAGTGAGAGGACGCGGTCACAGTAGCAGCATGGGGCAGAGAGCGAACATTAAATTCTGTGTTAAACTCGGGAAAACTGCAGCTGAGACTGTGAAATTGATGAGACAAGTGTATGGGGATAATTCTTTATCTCGTGCACAGATATTCAGGTGGTATGCACGATTCAAAAGTGGTGCAGAAACGATTGAAGATGAAGCCAGGCCTGGGCGTCCATTTTCTGTTCGTAACGAGGGACTCATTGTGAAAGTGAGAGAACGAATACAAGAAGAACGTTGTGTGACTGTGAGAATGATGGCTGATGAGTTTGGTGTTAACAGGGAGACGATTCGTCAAATCTTAGTGGAAGACCTGGGCAAGAGAAAGGTCGCTTCCCGGCTTGTGCCGCATTCATTGAATGATGATCAAAGACACGAGCGTGTTCAGTACGCAAAAGACATAATTAAAACTGCTCATAGAAATAAAACTTTCTTGAATTCGATTGTAGCAGAGGATGAAACTTGGTGTTTTCGCTATGATCCCACAACTAAACGCCAAAGTGCTGAATGGAAGTCACCAGCATCACCAAAAGGCAAAAAAGTTCGTTTTCAAAAGTCAAAAGTGAAGACAATGCTTGTGTGTTTCTACGACAGCAAGGGAATTATTCACCACGAGTTTGTCCCTCAGGGACAAACTGTCACTGGAAGTTTTTATTTGAGTGTTCTGGAACGCCTATGGAAGAGGATTCGCCGTGTCCGGCCCGAGTACTCAGCACCAGGCAGTTGGTTTCTTCTTCACGACAATGCACCGGTTCACCGGGCAGTTGCTGTACAAGAATTTTTAGCCCAAAAACAAGTGTGCGTGCTCAATCATCCGCTTTACTCCCCTGATTTATCCCCCTGTGATTATTTTCTGTTCCCCAAACTGAAGTTACCATTGAAAGGGCGCCTCTTTGAAGATGTTCAAGACATCCAAGGAGCTGTGACATCGAGTCTTCGGGCCATACCACAAGAAGACGTGCAGAGGTCGTTCCAGTCTTTGCTAGATTGTGCCACTCGCTGTATCGATGCAGAAGGGATGTACTTTGAATAAAATACAGATAGTACTCAAGTCTTTTGTTCCAGTTTTATTCTATAACCTCAGTCTCATTATATAATTGTTGGACTGTGTATATGTATCCGTTTCGACGGTCAAACTCACCCAGGCTCCCAAGGTTTGTGAAGTAAATGCATTAGGTTTCATTACCTTCGTTTTGTATTCATTTGTTTGTTGGTAAACGTTTTGAGGTAAGATAATTGCAGCACTGTAATAGGTGAAGACATTCAGTGTGACACTTGGGGTTTCTAAATTGTGACATATTCATCATTCTTATCTGCATTATACCTATACAGTTTATAAGATGGCCAGTATGTCAGATAGGAGGCTTATAGGATCTCCTTGTGTTAGGATAGCATATTATGTTTTTAGTGTCTGTAGTTTTATCCCCATTTAGAAAGCTGACCTGCCTTCATTTGGTTAATGTGGGGAAGGTTATCATAGATTAAGAGGGTATCAGAAGGAATGGCAGTCAATCTCCAGTATTACAGTTTACTTTCTGATGATGCAGGTTAGTGACACCAGTGAATCATGAACAGGACCAAGTATGCTGACAGGCTGGTCTCTTTATTGTATTTTGAACTAGTGCAAGTGAAATTCTGGCATTGTTCTGTATAGACTATGTTATGACAGCTTTGTTGTATTTACAATATATATATATGTATATATAGGTAAGTTAAAAAGCACCCACAGAGTGGTCCTCTTTTTGCAATTGGTACCATTGTTGAATGTGCACAGAACCAGAAACACAAAATATGTCTGTTGTAGTGGTTTAATTATCTTGCACTGCAAGTGTTGTCAACTTGACTGTTGCACTGGTTACCTGCACCAGAGAAGGACAATGTGCAGTGTTAAGGTTTTTTATGGGTTTGAGGTGTCAGAGGTGTGAAAATATACCAGAGACTATCAGCAAGTGAGTATGGTAGTGTTTTGTCACAATAATGCATGTATGAGTTGACATATTCTTAAGTGGCCCAAGAAGTGACACTGAAAAGGAATCCACATGGACATTTGATGAGAATATAAAACAAGTCCACGTGCCGATACATGACAACAAAAGGGTGACACTTGACAAGGTGGCAGAGTGGTGGGAGATTAATCATGGTTCTCCCTATGCTCTCATCCACCTAAAACTTCACTTCATAAAGTCTGCAGGATTGATTTCCAGACAGCTCAGCAGAATATAATAAATGTAACCATTTGACCATCTGTAACTGTTTTTCACACCAGTGTAATGAGGAAGGTGACACCTGACTAAGTTACATGTCGGACAAAATGTGGACCCACAATAATGAGCTGGAGAACAAATGTCAGAGTATGGAACTGAAACATGTGATGTCTCCTACCCCTTCTTCTCTAGGGAAAAGAAAAAGAAATAAAACCCAGAAAGAAAAGAAGTGAAAATCTGAGCAAACAGCAGGAAAGGTGATGCTGATAGTTTTCTGGGATTCTCGATGACCAGTCCTCAAGCTTCACTGTGACAATAAATGGTGCATGTTACAGAAGATGTGTACGAGGTGAAGCCAGCGTTTTGGAGTAAATGCCAAGGACAACTGTCACAAGGTGTTATGTTGTTATGTGACTTCCTGTTCCCTACTGGTGCCTACAATGTTACAACAGTAACAATGTAGTTTTGTTAGACTGTTGTTTGGCCTCCACAGAAGTGCTTTAAGAGGCTGGAATTTTTGCAGTTACCATGAGCAAAAGAAGGTGGTTAATGTATGGATTATTGCCTGATTGGAGACATGTTCTCTGAAGGAATATAAAAACTTGTGCAATGTTGGATCAAGTATGTTGAAATGCTCAAGGACTGTGTTGCAAATTGATGCATTTGCAAGTTCTGTATTGTTGGTATTATCATTTTAATAAATACATTATGGGTAATTGTTTATTTTCATATTTTCAATGTGATGATTTATTGCAAAAGATAATTTAGACTGGCTAATGTTATGGCTAGTAACATTACATGGAACAAAAATTTAGTGATGGGTTAGGAATCTGGTAACTGTATAGACCTTATGTTCGGCAAAAAGTATACATGATCACTAAATTTTGAAGCTTTATTACTATTTATAATCATCATAATATCTTTCAGGCGGTTTGGCTACATGTAATAGTTGACAGAGCATTCTTAAATGGACCAGAATCATTTCAGTCAATTTGGATATCTGCTATAAAAGACAGATATAGCTATATTAGATGTTACATGCATGAGTCATAGTAGTAAAGAAGTGTGATGTGTCTTTGAATGTAGGATATTAAAAAAGAACCAGATTGTAGTAGCTCAAATGGCATCCTGTTTGTACCAAATTTCATGAAAATTCACTTGTCTTAATCTGTGCAATAATCACACTATCATAGTACATGTAACCCTCTTTATTTACAAAATAATTTCCTACATGTTTTGATCAATTATATCATCAGGGAAACCATTTAACAGTATGAGTGGGAATGTTTGGAAAGCTGCTACAGTATAGGCTATGCAGTAATAAGGGGAAAATATCTAATCAAGATTTAGAAGATATTATCTTTACAGTACATTACAAACTTTAATATAAGCTACAATATGTGACAGTGAAGGTTTATCAACCTTATTTTTTTAAAGTGTGGAATATTTACAAATATATATAAAGATGTTTATATAGTTACCAGTTTCTAATGTTGGTTGTCTGGTTTTTCCATTACCCAGCTGGACTTGTGCTGTTGAATAAATGGTTTCCGCGATGAAGGTCTGCATGATGGAAATGCATAAGAAATTAGAGGGTTATACTTTAAGTGTGCTGGGCAAATATGATTACTGCATAGGTGCGTTCTTGTAATTTACATTTATAATAGGAACAGTTGGAATTGGTTTAGTAACAGGTTTTGTGTTTGCTATGATTTTGATAATTTAAACAGAGTGTTCTAATATATACTAATTATGTTTCAAACATCTGTCTCCTCTTGATTACTTGTTGCATGTGAGATGCTTTTGTTTGGCAGAACTGATGTTAATTGAATTTATGCAAATTGTATCTTATTTCCATAGTCCTCTCATTTGTTACATACTGTTGTCTATTAAAGACATGTTTTATCTTGTCAGATATTCTTCTGTGTGCATGCAGGGATGAGGAGGAAGCACTTCTAATTATGATAAACTCTGAACTGAAACTGTGATAGAGGTTATGCACCATTGTGATGTTAAACCACTCAGTCCTATTTTTTAAAATATAATATCGATATTGTAGCATGCATTGGTAATTCGCAACAAATAGACTTCCACTTTGTGATGACACATGGTTGTTGAAGTGAAGGCAGGTGACCGCAAAGTCATATGCAGAAATTAATATGTAAAATATAAAAATAACTCGGCTCAATTTTGACTTTTCTGTGTCATTCTGCATAGAATGAATACATAGTGGGAAGATTATATACCTGTCTGCATGATTCATCTCTATAACACAAATTTAATTTTTATTCATATTAGTGCAGTGTAAGCCTTATTTTATCAGAAACATCAGATATTAGCTGTCTTCTTTAGCATGAGTTTGAATATCTTGGAATATTATATTCTTTATGTTTTCTGTAAGGGAGCCAGGACAGCATGGTCGGTATGGTGACTGGAGTATGGGCAGAAGCTACCAAACTTTCACAGTTGTTATCAGAATTGATTATACTCTAGACCCTACAGTTACCTCAACTTCTGCATTTCCTGCCCTAACATGTAGGTCTCCTGCTTCAATTAACTAGTCATTTTTATTGATTTTCTCAGTTTGTGTTTCCAGATTATTATAAACATTGACAATGTCTCCAGTTTTCCCTTCTGGTATGTACGTACATTCTGTTATTATCATGTATCCATATGTGTTTTATAATAAAGTTGTAATTAGCCTTTGATTATTAAATAAGGGGAATCGATTTTTTTTTTTTCCGTTTTTTGTTAATCAGAATTTTCATTTTTCGATATCAGTTTGGTTGCAGCTTGCATATCAGTTTGCACATCACTGTGTAGTGGTTTAGTTTTTAATCCTCGTGATTTCTTATTTGATTTATATGTGATATAAATATCAGTTTCACACTGTTATCACCGTGCATTTTTATGAAATAAAAGATAGACCAACAAATGCACTACAACCTACTTTATTTTAGTATTTGTCTTTTTCACCCGACACGTGTTTCGGACTCAAGAGTCCATCTTCATGGGGTCGCAGTATTATCACAAACTACAAAGCAAGCGCAGTTTATATAAAACGTACATCACTTGTATGTTAGCTATTATGGTGGAGATATGTATATAATTATAGAACATAACTATGTCTGCATATAATAAGACCATGTTGAAATATGAGATCTGTAGTTCCCCGGTACAGAATTACTGGCGTTCTTGGAATATGAAGCATGTTCTTAGTTTATGTAGGAGTGTATTGTGTTGCACTTTGTGCTATGTGTACATTGTGGAAGTTGTATCAGTATTTGCAGATTTTGGCTCTGTATCAAATTCAGTTTCTGATAAAACAATCTTGCTCTGTACAGTCAGACTAAGCAGAGTACTGTTCCATTTTCTGCCCAACTTCTTCTTTCAATATAGCAGACAAAAGGATATTGCTGACAATACTGATTAAAGAGCAGGAGGAAGAACACCATCTAATATGGTATTTGTCAATTACTGGCTGTGCAACCAGAAATAGAGTTGATCATACCATAGCACTTTGTTCTCAGACACCCTCATTTACCTGATAACCACATCCAAGAAGACAGTAATCTTCATATGCTTAATTTAATAATTCATATAATTATTGATAACAGTGTTGCTATTCCTAAGTGTGTTCATTTTGTCACACTTTAAGAGGATTTATTTGCTGTTCTTATATTATGATTTTCAGTCACACTGTTGTTAAAGCATTATTGAACACCCACTTTTCTCTAAGGAATGATAAATTGATAAAAAGATTTGATTGCTTTTGCTGTTATATTGGAATCCACCAAAGTGGGCGATGATGTATCACACTGTTTGTATTCCTAATTTTTTCTGTAATTTCTTATTAATGAAGAATATCCATTGGTAGGTTATCTGTTGCATTGAACTTGATGCTGGTGATTCACTGTAATCTGCCTTCTATCTGCATTTGAAATTAACTGCTCAGAGTATATTAGGTGTAATACAGAATGAACTTGATAAGTTTGAAAGTTTGAATGACCACATGACCCACCAGATCTTGCCAAAAAGCAGACAACTACATCTGATCCACCCTGCTCTATTACATAGCATTATTCTGACTGATATTTACCCAAGTTAGGGCTATAATACAGGACTGCATACTAAAGCAGACTAATCCTTTCGACAATTTTCCTTACTTTCACAGACGGTTGTGATTACACTTAAATCCATGAAACCAATGCCATACCATTGTATCAAAAGTTTACAGTTACTAAAAATTGTACGAAGCTTGTGGAATGTATATGTTTTCATGATCACATATCCAACTGATTCATATCTCTTTCAGTGGGTCACCAACTTTACCCTTCAATATTATGTACTCACACAATATATCTATTAATTTATTCTGTGTGGTGAGGTAACAGGGAAAGGCAATAATGTAGACAAAATAAATTTAATTTACAAAAGGATTTTTTTTACACATTTGGCAGCTTATTTGAAACACTGGTTAACTAGTCTAACAACATACACTTTATGGACGTGTCTATGCCACACGACAAACATGCGTATGCATATACATATATAAAACAAGATCCAAGAACAGGCTACGAACAAGGTCCTGCTGCATGTTGTGCTACAGACAATGACTTAACTCTAAAATTTGGTAGCCTCATCTCTGACAGTATTTATCATGTTTAATTCATATTTGAAATAAATAATTTTCTAAAACATGACTCAGATCATTTATTAAAGAGTTACTAAGACAAAAAGAAATCGAGATTTGCTGTTGGTCATTCATATCTTGCTCATAAGTACATGCTACCTATAAAGTCCACAAATTGGGTCAGTTACCAGCAGGCAAATCAGTGTTGATGTATAAGGCACCAGTAGAGTAAGAGATGAACGTACCAGCCAGTTGTGTTATGTGACTTGAATGCACTGCTGATATTTCATAAACTTCAAACACTTAATTCAGTAGTGTATAGAGAGACATTTCTGAAAACTCATTCTTCACAACTGACCTCAGCTGAGTTCTAAGTACTATAACCTAACGTTTCTTCCCTTTCACCCTACCAATAAATACAGTGCACTATCATAAGATATATGTTCTACAGTACTGTTGACTTTCTGGTAAAGACACCAAAGGCAATTTCACTGTTGGGTACTTACTGCAACAGGACTTAAGAACTTAGTGCATCAGCATGAAGACTGTCCGGTTCATCAACTTCTCTTTTGAGATAAAGCAAATATTCACCTTGGTGAATAATAAATATGTTCTGTTTAGTCATCATGCTCACCTGACTGAGATTCTGAAAAATGCATAGCAGAGTGGGTCTTTTGCTTAACTACAAATTGTGTATATAAATGTTTCCAAAAATTCTCTTCTCCTCTGAAACTTGCATTAGTTACAAACCGCATGACTTAAAAATGTGGATAGGGATGTTAACAGTCTGTGAAATTAATTTAATTTGGTTTTTTTTTATTTTTAGCGTACTTTAACGAAATGAGTTGGAACGTGTGGTCTGGATTCTTTGAATCACGGTAGGAACCGAATGCATCTGTGAAGATCGTAATAAACCTTCGGGTTCCACAAAAAGATAATTTTTTGGAGTTGGTAAGCAACTGTCAGCCTGTCTATCTTCTCAATTCAGTTAGTTCAGTTGACATGATCTTACAGATAATGTAAGTTCCTGCCGGCAGGTGGCAGGGGCTGACGGTAGCTCAACGTCGCATTAGCATGCAGCCTGCTGACGCGCCGCTCTGTGGCCATAATCAGCACTACGAATAGGCATTAAATAATAATTTGCCGTTTACTTGACAGAGAGGCTTGCTTTCATAACAACGTACCCACATCAAGATCCTCTAGTCATTTCATAATTACGCACGCAAAAACATACTTTTGTCTTACTACAGTTTGTATTCCGTAAGTTAATCAGCAACGTACGTACAAAATGTAAAGTTCTCTGCATGTTTCAACTTGGATGACTCAGTCGGTATGGTGATTAAGCTACGTACTAGGATACGGGCTGGACGGTCAGGGGCTCGAATCCCGGTAGTGGCGAGATTTACCGCATTCGTTCAGACCGACCCTGGGGCCCACCCAGCCTCCTGTACGGTGGGTACCGGGTATATTTCACCGGTGTAAAGCGGCCGGAGAGTGGCGTTGACCACACATCCATTCCCATCTAGCGCCAAGTCAAAGACTAGACCTGTACCTCTACCCCGAACTGAGTATTCGTAGACTGTTCTAGGCTGACATTTTACTTTACTAGTCTAGTGGAAGATCGGTATTGGATTTACGGTAGCAGCAGAGATTATTGCCTACGCTGCGCCCGGCTCTGTTCTGCAGTAAAGTGGTTAGAGTGTGAAGCTAACACTGACTTGCTTATAGTACCGAGGTTAGAATGCGTGGAGCTGTATATCACACAGCACACGTCTTTGTGTTATGGCACTTAGCTAAACAGGCAGAAGTTTATAGTACCGAGGTTAGAATATGTGGAGCTGTATATCACACAGCACACGTCTTTGTGTTATGGCACTTAGCTAAACAGGCAGAAGTTTATAGTACCGAGGTTAGAATGCGTGGAGCTGTATATCACACAGCACACGTCCTTTTGTTATGGCACTTAGCTAAACAGGCAGAAGTTTATATACCGAGGTTAGAATGCGTGGAGCTGTATATCACACAGCACACTCTTATGTTTATGGCACTTAGCTAAACAGGCAGAAGTTTATAATACCGAGTTAGAATGCGTGGAGCTGTATATCACACAGCACAGTCTTATGTTATGGACTATCAGCTGAATACACTGCTAATTTATTAGTACTGAGGTTGAACTGAGTGTACTGTAAACACTAGACGTCACATGTTAGCAACGTACTACAAACAGAGATGTATTATAGTACCGAGGTTAGAATTGCGTGGAACTGAGTGATACACAGCACACTCTTGCATGTACTGGTACACTATATGTCTAACACAGAAGTTTATAGTACCGAGGTTATGTAATTTGCGTGGTAGTGTATATAACGCAACGTCCTTTGCTGTTATAGCACTTAGCTAAACAGCATGAATAATACCGAGGTTAGAATGAGTGGAAACTGTATATCACACAGCAACTTAGTACTGCACTTACTAAACAGCAAATTTATGAGTAACTCTAGCTGTTATAAGCACATCTTAGTATGGTATTGCTAAAGGCGAATGAGTGTTTAAACGTATGATTATTTAGCAGACTGTCTACAAATCAATATATGTACTACACTAAATGACTTACTGTAATGATTCATGAATGAGTGTTAAACGCTGACGTCACATTTAGCAGACTGTCTACAAACAAATGTAGTGTACTACATCGATATGACACTTACATGTATTGATTGGCGTGTCGAACTGAGTGTTAAACGCTGACGTCACATTTAGCAGACTGTCTACAAACAAATGTATGTACTACATCGATATGACACTTACATGTATTGTATGGCTGTCGAACTGAGTGTTAAACGGCTGACGTCACATTTAGCAGACTGTCTACAAACAAATGTATGTACTACATCGATATGACACTTACATGTATTGTATTGGCGTGTCGAACTGAGTGTTAACGGCTGACGTCACATTTATCAGACTGTCTACAAACAAATGTATGTACTACATCGATATGACACTTACATGTATTGTATTGGTGTGTCGAAGTGAGTGTTAAACGGCTGACGTCACATTTAGCAGACTGTCTACAAACAAATGTATGTACTACATCGATATGACACTTACATGTATTGTATTGGTGAGTCGAACTGAGTGTTGAAAGGCTGACGTCACATTTAGCAGACTGTCTACAAACAAATGTATGTACTACATCGATATGACACTTACATGTATTGTATTGGCGTGTCGAACTGAGTGTTAAACGGCTGACGTCACATTTAGCAGACTGTCTACAAACAAATGTAGTACTACATCGATATGACACTTACATGTATTGTATTAGCGAGTCGAACTGATTGTTAAACGGATGACGTCACATTTAGCAGACTGTGTACAAACAAATGTGTGTACTACATCGATATGACACTTACATGTATTTATTGGCGTGTCGAACTGAGTGTTAAAATGCTGAATTCACATTTAGCAGACTGTATACAAACAAATGTATGTACTACATCGATATGACTCTACATGTGTTGTATTGGCGTATCGAACTGAGTGTTAAACGGCTGACGTCACATTTAGCACACTGTCTACAAACAAATTATGTGTACTACATCGATATGACACTTACATGTATTGGCGTGTCGAACTGAGTGTTAAACGGCTGACGTCACATTTAGCGAGTGTCTACAAGCAAATTGTGTACATACATCGATATACACTTACATGTATTGTATATGGCGTTTCGAACTGAGTGATAACGGCTGACGTCACATTTAGCAGACTGTCTACAAACAAAGTGTGTACTACATCGATATGACACTTACATGTATTGTTTGGCGGTGTCTAACTGAGTGTTAAACGCTGACGTCACATTCAGCAGACTGTCTACAAACAAATGTTTTACTACATCGATATGACACTTACATGTATTGTATTGGCGTGTCGAACTGAGTGTTAAACGGCTGACGTCACATTTAGCAGACTGTCTACAAACAAATGTATGTACTACATCGATATGACACTTACATGTATTGTATTGGCGTGTCGAACTGAGTGTTAACGGCTGACGTCACATTTAGCAGACTGTCTACAAACAAATGTATGTACTACATCGATATGACACTTTATGTATTGGCGTGTCTAAGCAAGTGCTAAACTGCTGAAGTCACATTTAGCAGACTGTCTACAAACAAATGTGTGTACTATATCGATATGACACTTACATGTATGTATGCGTGTCGAACTGAGTGTTAAACTGGCTGAAGTCACATTTGACAGACTGTCTACAAACAAATGTATGTACTACATCGATAGACACTTACATGTATTGTATTGGCGTTTCGAATGAGTGTTAAACGGCTGACGTCACATTTAGCAGACTGTCTACAAACAAATGTATGTACTACATCGATATGACACTTAACATGTATTGTATTGGCGTGTCGAACTGAGTGTTAAACGCTGACGTCACATTAGCAGACTGTCTACAAACAAATGTATGTATTACATCGATATGACACTTACATGTATTGTATTGGCGTGTCGAACTGAGTGTTAAACGGCTGACGTCACATTTAGCAGACTGTCTACAAACAAATGTATGTACTACATCGATATGACACTTACATGTATTGTATTGCGTGTCGAACTGAGTGTTAAACGGCTGACGTCACATTTAGCAGACTGTCTACAAACAAATGTGTGTACTACATCGATATGACATTACATGTATTGTATTGGCGTGTCGAACTGAGTGTTAAACGGCTGACTCACATTTAGCAGACTGTCTACAAACAAATGTATGTACTACATCGATAATGACACTTACATTATTGTATTGGCGTGTCGAACTGAGTGTTAAACGGCTGACGTCACATTTATCAGACTGTCTACAAACAAATGTATGTACTACATCGATATGACACTTACATGTATTGTATTGGGTGTCGAAGTGAGTGTTAAACGGCTGACGTCACATTTAGCAGACTGTCTACAAACAAATGTATGTACTACATCGATATGACACTTACATGTATTGTATTGGTGAGTCGAACTGAGTGTTGAAAGGCTGACGTCACATTTAGCAGACTGTCTACAAACAAATGTATGTACTACATCGATATGACACTTACATGTATTGTATTGGCGTGTCGAACTGAGTGTTAAACGGCTGACGTCACATTTAGCAGACTGTCTACAAACAAATGTTAGTACTACATCGATATGACACTTACATGTATTGTATTGCGAGTCGAACTGATTGTTAAACGGATGACGTCAATTTAGCAGACTGTGTACAAACAAATGTGTGTACTACATCGATATGACACTTACATGTATTTTATTGGCGTGTCGAACTGAGTGTTAAAATGCTGATTCACATTTAGCAGACTGTCTACAAACAAATGTATGTACTACATCGATATGACACTTACATGTATTGTATTGGCGTGTCGAACTGAGTGTTAAACGGCTGACGTCACATTTAGCAGACTGTCTACAAACAAATGTATGTACTACATCGATATGACACTTACATGTATTGTATTGGCGTGTCGAACTGAGTGTTAAACGGTGACGTCACATTTAGCAGACTGTCTACAACAAATGTATGTACTACATCGATATGACACTTACATGTATTGTATTGGCGTGTCGAACTGAGTGTTAAACGCTGACGTCACATTTAGCAGACTGTCTACAAACAAATGTATGTACTACATCGATATGACACTTACATGTATTGTATTGGCGTGTCGAACTGAGTGTTAAACGGCTGACGTCACATTTAGCAGACTGTCTACAAACAAATGTATGTACTACATCGATATGACACTTACATGTATTGTATTGGCGTGTCGAACTGAGTGTTAAACGGCTGACGTCACATTTAGCAGACTGTCTACAAACAAATGTTGTACTACATCGATATGACACTTACATGTATTGTATTGGCGTGTCGAACTGAGTGTTAAACGGCTGACGTCACATTTAGCAGACTGTCTACAAACAAATGTTGTACTACATCGATATGACACTTACATGTATTGTATTGGCGTGTCGAACTGAGTGTTAAACGGCTGACGTCACATTTAGCAGACTGTCTACAAACAAATGTATGTACTACATCGATATGACACTTACATGTATTGTATTGGCGTGTCGAACTGAGTGTTAAACGGCTGACGTCACATTTAGCAGACTGTCTACAAACAAATGTATGTACTACATCGATATGACACTTACATGTATTGTATATTGAGTGTCAACTGAGTGTAGTAACGCTGACGTCACATATACAGACTGTCTACAAACAAATGGTTGTACTCATGATATCATTACATTAATATATTGTGTCTTACATGAGTTTTAACGCTGACTGTCACATTTAGCAGACTGTCTACAAACAAGTGTATGTACTCATCGATTATGAACCTCAAATGTATTGTATTGCGTTCGAAACTGAGTGTTTAACGGCTGACGTCACATTTAGCAGACTGTCTACAAACAATGTATGTACTACATCGATATGATACTACACATATTGTATTGCGTGTCGATATGGTGTAAACTGAGTAACGTCACATTTAGCAGACGTCTACAAACAAATGTGTGTACTACATCGATATGACACTTACATGTATTGTATTGGCGTGTCGAACTGAGTGTTAAACGGCTGACGTCACATTTAGCAGACTGTCTACAAACAAATGTATGTATACATCGATATGACACTTACATGTTTGTATTGGCGTGTCGAACTGAGTGTTAAACGGCTGACGTCACATTTAGCAGACTGTCTACAAACAAATGTTGTACTACATCGATATGACACTTACATGTATTGTATTGGCGTGTCGAACTGAGTGTTAAACGGCTGAGTCACATTTAGCAGACTGTCTACAAACAAATGTTGTACTACATCGATATGACACTTACATGTATTGTATTGGCGTGTCGAACTGAGTGTTAAACGGCTGACGTCACATTTAGCAGACTGTCTACAAACAAATGTATGTACTACATCGATATGACACTTACATGTATTGTATTGGCGTGTCGAACTGAGTGTTAAACGGCTGACGTCACATTTAGCAGACTGTCTACAAACAAATGTATGTATACATCGATATGACACTTACATGTATTGTATGGCGTGTCGAACTGAGTGTTAAACGGCTGACGTCACATTTAGCAGACTGTCTACAAACAAATGTATGTACTACATCGATATGACACTTACATGTATTGGGCGTGTCGAACTGAGTGTTAAACGGCTGACGTCACATTTAGCAGACTGTCTACAAACAAATGTATGTACTACATCGATATGACACTTACATGTATTGTATTGGCGTGTCGAACTGAGTGTTAAACGGCTGACGTCACATTTAGCAGACTGTCTACAAACAAATGTATGTACTACATCGATATGACACTTACATGTATTGTATTGGCGTGTCGAACTGAGTGTTAAACGGCTGACGTCACATTTAGCAGACTGTCTACAAACAAATGTATGTACTACATCGATATGACACTTACATGTATTGTATTGGCGTGTCGAACTGAGTTTAAACGGCTGACGTCACATTTAGCAGACTGTCTACAAACAAATGTATGTACTACATCGATATGACACTTACATGTATTGTTGGCGTGTCGAACTGAGTGTTAAACGGCTGACGTCACATTTAGCAGACTGTCTACAACAAATGTTGTACTACATCGATATGACACTTACATGTATTGTATTGGCGTGTCGAACTGAGTGTTAAACGGCTGACGTCACATTTAGCAGACTGTCTACAAACAAATGTATGTACTACATCGATATGAACTTACATGTATTGTATTGGCGTGTCGAACTGAGTGTTAAACGGCTGACGTCACATTTAGCAGACTGTCTACAAACAATGTATGTACTACATCGATATGACACTTACATGTATTGTATTGGCGTGTCGAACTGAGTGTTAAACGGCTGACGTCACATTTAGCAGACTGTCTACAAACAAATGTATGTACTACATCGATATGACACTTACATGTATTGTATTGGCGTGTCGAACTGAGTGTTAAACGGCTGACGTCACATTTAGCAGACTGTCTACAAACAAATGTATGTACTACATCGATATGACACTTACATGTATTGTATTGGCGTGTCGAACTGAGTGTTAAACGGCTGACGTCACATTTAGCAGACTGTCTACAAACAAATGTATGTACTACATCGATATGACACTTACATGTATTGTATTGGCGTGTCGAACTGAGTGTTAAACGGCTGATTTCACATTTAGCAGACTGTCTACAAACAAATGTATGTACTACATCGATATGACACTTACATGTATTGTATTGGCGTGTCGAACTGAGTGTTAAACGGCTGACGTCACATTTAGCAGTTATCTATAAACAAATGTGTGTACTACATCGATAAGACACTTACATGTATTGGCGTGTCGAACTGAGTGTTAAACGGCTGACGTCACATTTAGCAGACTGTCTACAAACAAATGTTATTACTACATCGATATGACACTTACATGTATTGTATTGGCGTGTCGAACTGAGTGTTGAACGGCTGACGTCACATTTAGCAGACTGTCTACAAACAAATGTATGTACTACATCGATATGACACTTACATGTATTGTATTGGTCGTGTCGAACTGAGTGTTGAAACGGCTGACGTCACATTTAGCAGACTGTCTACAAACAAATGTGTGTACTACATCGATATGACACTTACATGTATTGGCGTGTCGAACTGAGTGTTAAACGGCTGACGTCACATTTAGCATGTGTCTAAAACAAATGTGTGTCCCACATCGATATGACACTTATGTATTGTATTGCGTTTCGATCTGAGTGTTAAACGGCTGACGTCACATTTAGCCGACTGTCTACAAACAAATGTATGTACTACATCGATATGACACTTACATGTATTGTATTGTATTGTACTGGTGTGTCGAACTGAGTGTTAAACGGCTGACGTCACATTTAGCAGACTGTCTACAAACAAATGTATGTACTATATCGATATGACACTTACATGATTGTATGGTGTGTCGAACTGAGTGTTAAACGGCTGACGTCACATTTAGCAGACTGTCTACAAACAAATGTATGTACTACATCGATATGACACTTACATGTATTGTATGGCGTGTCGAACTGAGTGTTAAACGGCTGACGTCACATTTAGCAGACTGTCTACAAACAAATGTATGTACTACATCGATATGACATTACATGTTATTGGCGTGTCGAACTAGAGTGTTAAACGGCTGACGTCACATTTAGCAGACTGTCTACAAACAAATGTATGTACTACATCGATATGACACTTACATGTATTGTATTGGCGTGTCGAACTGAGTGTTAAACGGCTGACGTCACATTTAGCAGACTGTCTACAAACAAATGTATGTACTACATCGATATGACACATACATGTATTGTATTGGCGTGTCGAACTGAGTGTTAAACGGTGACGTCACATTTAGCAGACTGTCTACAAACAAATGTATGTACTACATCGATATGACACTTACATGTATTGTATTGGCGTGTCGAACTGAGTGTTAAACGCTGACGTCACATTTAGCAGACTGTCTACAAACAAATGTATGTACTACAAACGATATGACACTTACATGTATTGTATTGGCGTTCGAACTGAGTGTTAAACGGCTGACGTCACATTTAGCAGACTGTCTACAAACAAATGTGTGTACTACATCGATATGACACTTACATGTATTGTATTTGGGGTTCGAACTGAGTGTTAAACGGCTGACGTCACATTTAGCAGACTGTCTACAAACAAATGTTGTACTACATCGATATGACACTTACATGTATTGTATTGGCGTGTCGAACTGAGTGTTAAACGGCTGACGTCACATTTAGCAGACTGTCTACAAACAAATGTATGTTACTACATCGATATGACACTTACATGTTTGTATTGGCGTGTCGAACATGAGTGTTAAACGACATGACGTACACATTTACAGGCTGTTATACAACAAATGTATGTTACACATTCGATATGACATTACTTACTATGTATTGGCGTGTCGAACTGAGTGTTAAACTGCTGAAGTCACATTTAGCAGACTGTCTACAAACAAATGTTGTACTACATCGATATGACACATACATGTATTGTATGCGTGTGAACTGGTGTTAAACTGCTGAAGTCACATTAGCAGACTGTCTACAAACAAATGATGTACTACATCGATATGACACTTACATGTATCTTATTGGCGTTTCGAACTGAGTGTTAAACGGCTGACGTTCACATTTAGCAGATGTCTACAAACAAATGTATGTATACATCGATATGACACTACATGTATTGTATTGGCGTGTGAACTGAGTGTTAAACTGGCTGAGTCACATTAGCAGACTGTCTACAAACAAATGTATGTATACATCGATATGACACTTACATGTATTGTATTGGCGTGTCGAAACTGAGTGTTAAACGGCTGACGTCACATTTAGCAGTCTATCTATAAACAAATGTGTGTACTACATCGATAAGACACTTACATGTATTGGCGTGTCGAACTGAGTGTTAAACGGCTGACGTCACATTTAGCAGACTGTCTACAAACAAATGTATATACTACATCGATATGACACTTACATGTATTGTATTGGCGTGTCGAACTGAGTGTTGAACGGCTGACGTCACATTTAGCAGACTGTCTACAAACAAATGTATGTACTACATCCATATGACACTTACATGTATTGTATTGGTGTGTCGAACTGAGTGTTGAAAGCCTGACGTCACATTTAGCAGACTGTCTACAAACAAATGTGTGTACTACATCGATATGACACTTACAATGTATTGGCGTGTCGAACTGAGTGTTAAACGGCTGACGTCACATTTAGCAGTGTTCTACAAGCAAATGTGTGTACCACATCGATATGACACTTATATGTATTGTATTGTCGTGTCGTTCTGAGTGTTAAACGGCTGACGTCACATTTAGCCGACTGTCTACAAACAAATGTATGTACTACATCGAAATGACACTTACATGTATTGTACTTGGTGTGTCGAACTGAGTGTTAAACGGCTGACGTCACATTTAGCAGACTGTCTACAAACAAGTGTATGTACTACATCGATATGACACTTGCTTGTATTGTATTGGCGTGTCGAACTGAATGTTAAACGGCTGACGTCACATTTAGCAGACTGTCTACAAACAAATGTATGTACTATATCGATATGACACTTACATGAATTGTAGTGGTGTGTCGAACTTAGTGTTAAACGGCTGACGTCACATTTAGCAGAATGTCTACAAACAAATGTATGTACTACATCGATATGACAGTTACATGTATTGGCGTGTCGATCTCAGTGTTAAACGGCTGACGTCACATTTAGCAAACTGGCTACAAACAAATGTATGTACTACATCGATATGGCACTTACATGTATTGTATTGGCGTGTCGAACTGAGTGTTAAACGGACTGACGTCACATTTAGCAGACTGTCTACCAATCAAATGTATGTACTACATCGATATGACACTTACATGTATTGTATTGGTGTGTCGAAGTGAGTGTTGAACGGCTGACGTCACATTTAGCAGACAGTCTACAAACAAGTGTATGTACTAATCGATATGACACTTACATGTATTGTATTGGCGTGTCGAACTGAGTGTTGAACGGCTGACGTCACATTTAGCAGACTGTCTACAAACAAATGTATGTACTACATCGATATGACACTTACATGTATTGTATTGGCGTGTCGAACTGAGTGTTAAACGGCTGACGTCACATTTAGCAGACTGTCTACAAAGAAATATATGTAATACATCGATATGACACTTACATGTATTGTATTGGCGTGTCGAACTGAGTGTTAAACGGTGACGTCACATTTAGCAGACAGTCTACAAACAAATGTGTGTACTACATCGATATGACACTTACATGTATTGTATTGGCGTGTCGAACTGAGTTTTAAAATGATGAATTTACATTTAGCAGATTGTCTACAAACAAATGTATGTACTACATCGATATGACTCTTACATGTATTGTATTGGCATATCGAACTGAGTGTTAACGGCTGACGTCACATTTAGCACACTGTCTACAAACAAATATGTGTACTACATCGATATGACACTTACATGTATTGGCGTGTCGAACTGAGAGTTAAACGGATGACGTCACATTTAGCAGACTGTCTACAAACAAATGTGTGTACTACATCGATATGACACTTACATGTATTGTATTGGCGTGTCGAACTGAGAGTTAAACTGCTGAAGTCACATTTAGCAGACTGTCTACAAACAAATGTATGTACTACATCGGTATGACTCTTACATGTATTGTATTGGCGTATCGAACTGAGTGTTAAACGTCTGACGTCACATTTAGCACACTGTCTACAAACAAATATGTGGACTACATCAATATGACACTTACATGTATTGTATTGGCGTGTCGAACTGAGTGTTAATCGGCTAACGTCACATTTAGCAGAGTGTCTACAAGCAAATGTGTATACTACATAGATATGTCACTTACATGTATTGTATTGGCGTTTCGAACTGAGTGATAAGCGGCTGACGTCACATTAACACACTGTCTACAAACAAATGTGTGTACTACATCGATATGACACTTACATGTATTGTTTTGGCGTGTCTAACTGAGTGTTAAACGGCTGACGTCATATTCAGCAGACTGTCTACAAACAAATGTGTTTACTACATCGATATGACACTTACATGTATTGTATTGGCGTGTCGAACTGAGTGTTAAACGGCTGACGTCACATTTAGCAGACTGTCTACAAACAAATGTGTGTACTACATCGATATGACACTTACATGTATTGGCGTGTCGAACTGAGTGTTAGACTGCTGAAGTCACATTTTGCAGACTGTCTACAAACAAATGTATGTACTACATCGATATGACACTTACATGTATTGTATTGGCGTTTCGAACTTAGTGTTTAACGGCTGATTTCACATTTAGCAGACTGTCTACAAACAAATGTATGTACTACATCTATATGACACAAACATGTATTGTATTGGCGTGCGGAACTGAGTGTTAAACTGCTGAAGTTACATTCAGCAGACTGTCTACAAACAAATGTATGCATTACATCGATATGGCACTTACATGTATTGTATTGGCGTGTCGAACTGAGTGTTAAACGGCTGACGTCACATTTAGCAGACTGTCTACAAACAAATGTGTGTACTACATCGATATGACACTTACATGTATTGGCGTGTCGAACTGAGTGTTAAACGGTTGACGTCACATTTAGCAGACTGTCTACAAACAAATGTGTGTACTACATCGATATGACATTTACATGTATTGTATTGGCGTGCCGAACTGAGTGATAAACGGCTGACGTCACATTTATCAGACTGTCTACAACAAATGTATGTACTACATCGATAAGACACTTAGATTTTTTGTATTGGCGTGTTGAACTGGGTGTTAAAGATCTGACATCACATTTAGCAGACTGTCTACAAACAAATTTATGTACTACATCGATATGACACTTACATGTATTGGCGTGTCGAACTGAGTGTTGAATGACTGACGTCACATTTAGCAGACTGTCTACAAACAATTGTATGTACTACATCGATATGACACTTACATGTATAGTATTGGCGTGTCGAACTGAGTGTTGAACGGCTGACGTCACATTTAGCTGACTGTCTACAAAGAAATGTATGTTATACATCGATATGACACTTACATGCATTGTGTTTGCGTGTCGAACTGAGTGTTAAACGTCTGACGTCACATTTAGCAGACTGTCTACAGACAAATGTATGTATTAAATCGATATGACACTTACATGTATTGGCGGTTCGAACTGAGTGTTCAACAGCTGACGTCACATTTAGCAGACTGTCTACAAACAAATGTATGTACTACATCGATATGACACTTACATGTATTGTATTGGCGTGTCGAACTGAGTGTTGATCGGATGACGTCACATTTTGCAGACTGTCTACAAACAAATGAATGTACTACATCAATATGACACTTACATGTATTGTATTGGCGTGTCAAACTGAGTGTTGAACGTCTGACGTCACATTTAGCAGACTGTCTACAAACAAATGTAAGTACTACATCGATAGGTCACTTACATGTATTGTATTGGTGTGTCGAACTGAGTGTTGAAAGTCTGACGTCACATTTATCAGACTGTCTACAAACAAATGTATGTACTACATCGATATGACACTTACATGTATTGTATTGGCGTGTCGAACTGAGTGTTAAACGGCTGACGTCACATTTAGCAGACTGTCTACAAACAAATGTATGTACTACATCTATATGTCACTTACATGTATTGTATTGGCGTGTCGAACTGAGTGTTAAACGGATGACGTCACATTTAGCAGACTGTCTACAAACAAATGTGTGTACTACATCGATATGACACTTACATGTATTGTATTGGCGTAACGAACTGAGTGTTAAACTGCTGAAGTCACATTTAGCAGACTGTCTACAAACAAATGTATGTACTACATCGGTATGACTCTTACATGTATTGTATTGGCGTATCGAACTGAGTGTTAAACGGCTGACGTCACATTCAGCAGACTGTCTACAAACAAATGTGTTTACTACATCGATATGACACTTGCATGTATTGTATTGGCGTGTCGAACTAAGTGTTAAACGGCTGACGTCACATTTAGCAGACTGTCTACAAACAAGTGTATGTACTACATCGATATGACACTTACATGAATGGGCGTGTCGAACTAAGTGCTAAACTGCTGAAGTGACATTTAGCAGACTGTCTACAAACAAATGTGTGTACTACATCGATATGACACTTACATGTATTGGCGTGTCGAACTGAGTGTTAAACTGCTGAAGTCACATTTAGCAGACTGTCTACAAACAAATGTATGTACTACATCGATATGACTCTTACATGTATTGTATTTGCGTTTCGAACTGAGTGTTAAACGGCTGATTTCACATTTAGCAGACTGTCTACAAACAAATGTATGTACTACATCGATATGACACACATGTATTGTATTGGCGTGTGGAACTGATTGTTAAACTGCTGAAGTCACTTTCAGCAGACTGTGTACAAACAAATGTATGTATTACATCGTTATGACACTTACATATATTGTATTATCGTGTCGAACTGAGTGTTAAACGGCTGACGTCACATTTTGCAGACAGTCTACAAACAAATGTGTGTACTACATCGATATGACACTTACATGTATTGTATTGGCGTGTCGAACTTAGTGTTAAACGGCTGACGTAACATTTAGCAGACTGTCTACAAACATATGTGTGTACTACATCGATATGACATTTACATGTATTGTATTGGCGTGTCGAACTTAGTGTTAAACGGCTGACGTCACATTTATCAGACTCTCTACAAACAAATGTATGTACTACATCGATAAGACACTTACATTTATTGTATTGGCGTGTTGAACTGGGTGTTAAACGTCTTACATCACATTTAGCAGACTGTCTACAAACAAATATATGTACTACATCGATATGACACTTACATGTATTGGCGTGTCGATCTGAGTGTTGAATGACTGACGTCACATTTAGCAGACTGTCTACAAACAATTGTATGTACTACATCGATATGACACTTACATGTATTATATTGGCGTTTCGAACTGAGTGTTAAACGGCTGATTTCACATTTAGCAGACTGTCTACAAACAAATGTATGTACTACATCAATATGACACTTACATTTATTGTATTGGCGTGTGGAACTGAGTGTTAAACTGCTGAAGTCACATTCAGCTGACTGTCTACAAACAAATGTATGTACTACATCGATATGACACTTACATGTATTGTGTTTGCGTGTCGAACTGAGTGTTAAACGGCTGACGTCACATTTAGCATATTGTCTACAAACAAATGTGTGTACTACATCGATATGACACTTACATGTATTGGCGTTTCGAACTGAGTGTTAAACGGCTGACGTCACATTTAGCAGACTGTCTACAAACAAGTGTGTGTACTACATCGATATGACATTTACATGTATTGTATTGGCGTGTCGAACTGAGTGTTAACCTGCTGACGTCACATTTGGCAGACTGTCTACAAACAAATGTATGTACTACATCAATATGACACTTACATGTATTGTTTTGGCGTGTCGAACTGAGTGTTAAACGGCTGACGTCACATTTAGCAGACTGTCTACAAACAGATGTATGTACTACATCGATATGACACTTACATTTATTGTATTGGCTTGTCGAACTGAGTGTTAAACGGCTGACGTCACATTTGGCAGACTGTCTACAAACAAATGTATGTACTACATCTATAGGACACTTACATGTATTGTATTGGCGTGTCGAACTGAGTGTTAAACGGCTGACGTCACATTTAGCAGACTGTCTACAAACAGATGTATGTACTACGTCGATATGGCACTTACATGTATTGTATTGGCTTGTCGAACTGAGTGTTAAACGGCTGACGTCACATTTAGCAGACTGTCTACAAACAGATGTATGTACTACATCGATATGGCACTTACATATATTGTATTGGCGTGTCGAACTGAGTTTTGAACCAAACCTCAAACTTCAATTTCTTGTCTTTTACTTAAGAAAAGCAGTGGACAAGCGTGAAGACAAAAAATATTTATGTACATTATGACATAATACTTCTAGAAGCGAATAAAATAACTGCTTCCTTGTATATCTGTATCCGCATCACGGGAAGGTCAAGTAACTGAATCATTCGCTTCCACGAATTCAGCCGAGCTAACTGACTTCTCAAACCGAAGTGACGCTTGTCTCTCGTACACTGCAGTCTGTGTCCTACGGAGAATACTGGAGTGAGTGTTAGTGCTGTGGTGTGGTGTGTACAGATATAAGTGTTAGTGCTGTGGTGTGGTGTGTACAGATATTAGTGTTAGTGCTGTGCTGTGGTGTGTACAGATAAAAGCATATTTGCAGAATAAGGGTCACTTTCTGCTGCAGACATAAATACAATTCTGTGCGTGAATATAAACACTCTTATTGTACTTAATTTAGTATGGTTACTCTTGAAGGCATCATTATTATGCTAGAAGAGAATGTGCAGAAATTTTGGAAGTAACACAACGAGCAATTTAAATTGGAGAAGTCGTCATTAATTAAAAGGACATTTACATTCACTGCAGTTAAATTCTTTACACCAATTTTTACGCGTCTAAAAATTGTTTCCCGTCAAATTTGAAGTAATCGTTTGTATGAAGCTATTTAATTATTACACGAACTGTGAGTTGTTGATATTCTCAGAACTTATAGCATCTAATTCTTTAGTTTAAACTCTGCAGTACTTAACACAGTGTACTGTCTTTGCCGTGTGCTATATCCATCAAATTAAAGAAAGAAAGACTTGGATCGTCGGTACATAAATAACTGCAGTATAAACATTGACGTAACTTAACTAATGCGCCAACACGCCATTTTGAAATGCAGAACTAATTAGGCCTGTGACTCTGCAACACAAGGAACTGTACTATGGGTGTCAGTGTTCAGCAGTGGAGGGCTACAATCGGCCTGTGGAGTGGAGGAAGCCCAGGGAAGTGTGTGACATTACAGAACTGCATTGCTCAAAATTCTAACCACAATGGTTACAGGCTGATAAGGTTCTTAGTGCTGGTTTCGCTACTTGTCATCGGCTGCGTCGAGTTGAACCCAGGACCAGACAATGTAAGGTCTATCATAAATAGTAACAGACATTTATGTAAGTGCATAGGTTTTGTAGAGAGCAGCGTGGAACTGAGATGAAAAAAGAAATGACAAATAAGAGTTTAACTAAAAAACAAATTGGAAAGACACCTCATGGAAGCCATAGATGCAGTGAAGAGGCTAGGCCTATTGTAAAAATAAATTGGCCAACAGGACGTTAGACTGTACACTGTAATGTATGTCTGAGACTGCGGTTCTTATTTGGGAATTTTGTTAGAAGCTTGTTAAATATTTGTGATTGACAGCAACAAGACATTATTGTACTTAATATTATACATGTTACGTGCAGTTACTTTAAACATGTCAGTTTTGTACCACTAACCACTGCACAATAAAATTATTTTTACACTCCTACATGTTTCGGCTGACCATTTCAGCCATCATCAGTCAGTCAACGTACATAGACATTTGAATGTACATCGTGTATCTAAATGGTAAATGTCGTAGTCACTGATTTTGCAGTTTAAAATACATATGTTAAAATGCAATGTTATTACATAAAATCAGATATTACATAAGAAGTAAACAACCGGCACTACAGCCAGATGTCTCCACTTTGCAGAACGTGGAATTGGTTGACAGACAGATGTTTGGAGACGGATATTATGTAGATTGTGTACTGATTTTATGTAATAACATTCTCCAATATCTAGGTACGTTGACTCCTGATGATGGCTGATATTGTCAGCCGAAACATGTAGGAGTGTAAAAATAAATTTATTGTACAGTGGTTGGTGGTACAAAACTGACACAAGACATTATTACTTTATCTCAGCCGCTGTCATCTGCACAACAAAGGCTCTACAGACACAAGTAACTGCCGTTTGTACGTATTTAAGTACGCCGTCAATGCCTCACATTATTTAGTGTCGTAAGCAAATAAATTATAATATTGCGAGTTTAAAGTGTGTCGTGGCAGGTTTTGCTCAAGTGATACTCATCTATTTATTTCACTGTAAAATACAGTGAGTTTCTTGCAAAATTCGGAGGAACGTGTTGCCGAACCTAATTCAGTTTCTCGGAAAATGGAGGCAGCATATCTCTCCGAAACTTCGGAAAGAACTTAGTGCATACACAGTGTAAAATCCCAGAAAACTAGCACTAAAAAGTAGTAGTAGTAGTAGTAGTTTAGCAGCAGTAGTAGTACCAGTAATAATATGGTAGTATAATTCAATTCAATTCAATTCTAGTTTATTAATGTGCCGAGTCAACAGCCAGATGATAATAATAATAATAATAATAATAATAATTATTATTATTGATTCACATTAGGACATATATATATATATATGCCTCTACTTACTGTGACCTAACAACTTTTAACCAGGTATGCTATATCTATTGCACAAACAGCATATTTTGTGAAAATTCTATACAGTAGTTGCGTTTGCTTTTTACTGATTTGGATGTGAAGTGTCGCTAATTACAGTTCGCAGTTGGTCAATGTGCCAAGACTCGCAAAATAATTTCTTCGTTACAGTCTCTGATATTGCAGCGCAAAACATCGTGTGACAGGATTGTGAAGTTTGTATTGTAATGTGTGCTTATGGGAGCGTTGTGTGATAAGCTGCTGTTATCTGTACCTTGTGGTTAGAAGCCTTCTTATACATGGTAATGTGTGCTTATGGGAGCGTTGTGTGATAAGCTGCTGTTATCTGTACCTTGTGGTTAGAAGCCTTCCTGTACATCCACGGGGATGTACGAGTTGCGTCCCGCGGTCAAGAAAGCGTATCAGTTGCGTCCCGAGTTGTCAGCCTCCCCCCCCAGATAAGGCAATGTCTCAGTTGCGTCCCAAGGTCTCTGCTTCATGTGTATCATACAGAGACATGACCAAACCTCCAGAAGAGACCGGGAAGCGAACCCGCAGAGCAGCGAGGGACATCACACACACACACACAGACACCACCCAGCTCCTAAGTTGTCGACGGTTTCGACGACCACGTATACCTGAAGTGCATGACATTTCGTAATCTTTCAATTTCTTGAACCAAAAAAAGAAAAGAAATGAAAAAAATAAAAATAAAAAAGGGCGCATTAGTTGGTTGAAGAAATTGAAAATTGATGTCAAGATGCACGGTGAATACAACGTAAAATTTCTAATGTTTCATATGTTTTGGCAATAACTGTAATGTGTAAATTTACATCTTTCTCAAACGATTCTGTGTTCTTTGATACACAATACTGTTGGTTTCTTCTTTATCAATACTCTTTTCAAATATCCAGTACAGCATGAGATATATTCTATTTCCGCTAATGCGCTTGGGGAAATTTCTTCAGGCCGAAAATGACCTGTAAAATAATAATTACTTTAACAAAACTGAAAATAAAAACTCACTGAAAATTGAAAATAAAGCAATTAACTTACTGTTTAATTAATATCGGTTTAATTTTTATAAAATAAACGTTTCACGTGGTATCTAGATTCTTAATTGAAAACAAAGAGATCTGTACATCCCTATAGCACTCTTTTTAACGTATTCACTCTTTATGTTGCTGTACTTTCCTTTGTGTCCAAATTTTAAACAACTCCTTGTGCTTTAATTTTATTCATCTGTAAATAATTGTGCGAAATGTTTTCATAGTTTATTATAAAATGTATAACAATAAATATATACATATATATGTCTAAGAATATAAAGTGTATACTTATAAACATAACATACATAATATGTAAGCTGGTTAGTTATGCACACTCTACTAACTTTTTATTAAAATCGAAGGTGGGCACTCAAAATGGTAGATTACATGTCAAACCGCATGATCAAATTCTCTAAGTACATGACTCTATCTTATGCAATCGTTAATAACTTTCAGAGTAGCATGTATAAGCAGTTAATTTTTTGTATTAGATAATAATAAAATTTGAAGCTATACAATAATACAACAAACGGATAGCTAAAGCGGCTCAGATCAATTTTACAGCTCTATGTAAATAATAAACTTCAAATTTTATGCAGAAAAAAATCAGCATAATTTAAATTGACATAAAAATTATTTATTTCTCTTGAAATATAACTTTTTAATTAGTTCAAACATTACTTAACTTTATTGCTCTGCACCGTGATCAATTAACTTAATAAATTAAATTGTCACTGTGAAAATAATTAATAAACCACTACTGGAGTTTGCGTACAAAGTAGCTTTCCGAACCGCTGCTACTAACAACACTCTCTTTGTGAGATCTGCGCTCTTCTAGGATATTACGCAGCGTCCACTGGTAATCCTTTACCGACGTTTCGGGACAATATCGGCCTCATCTTCAAGGGTAAAGAAGTCTTTCTTAAAGACGGGACCGATATATTGTCCTGAAACGTCGGTAAAAGATTACCACTCGCGATGCATAATACCCTAGAAGAGCGCAGATCTCATCAACATCGCGGCGGAAGGCCTGAAATAACGCTCTGTTTAAAAACCTAATATTATTCATTCCATGCATTTTGTTTTCTATATTTATAGTCCGACAAATGTACATTTTATTCACTATTACTTGTGTAACACTGTCCTACATGTTTCGAAACATACAATTTTATCTTAAATATTGCATGTTTCAGGATATGATAACAACACAGATTATTCAACTTTTAACATTTTAACACGTATAAGACTTGGTTTATAACACCGAAATAAACAGCAGCTACATCTATTCACATTTGAACCAGTGTATAAACACGATTGTAAAAACAGCCATGTTATTCAGTTTTACTATTTAAACAATTGTACCAAGTAATGTAAAAATTTGTAATTTTAAATACTGAGTCCCTGAGGATGAGCCAGAATAAGGTTCGAAACATGTAGGACAGTGTTACACAACTAATAGGGAATAAAATGTACATTTGTCGGACTATAAATATAGAACGCTCTGTTTGTTTGCCTCTACCGAAAATATATCCACCCCAAATGTCATAAAACGTACGTTACCCTGAGAACTTCCTGTTGCCCCTCAAATAGATTTTTAAGCATTTTGTGGAAGTCGAAGAATTGTAATTGTGGCCAGGTCTCGCTTAATCTGGCCCACTGTACAGCGTCACAGACGGACTTCGAACCAAGACATCCTGGACCCGATTCGACACTACAGCCGTTCGGTTTTTCCTCAGCAGCCTGCTACACAACTGTTGTACCTTTAAACTGACCGCGGGACGCAACTGATACGTTGCCTTCTCTGGGATGGCTGACAAATCGGGACGCAACTGATACACAGCTCTTATCTGAAAAGTGACCGCGGGACGCAACTAGTAAACCCCGACATCCACATAGAGCGCACATTTGAGTAGTGTCGCACATTATGACAATTACAATAACGCAGAGTACTAAGTCTTCATTCATTCAGTATATTTAGGTCAGAAGTACCATTTCAGTCTATTGTTTTAAATTACTAGTCTGCTGGTGCCGGCGACCCGGGCAGGCTAGTAACACACATTGACGTAGTTACCTTGGAAACCTGAAGAATGTATGTGTATGTATATTATAATTTTGTAGTGGTGCCCGTAGTTAGCGTGGAAACCCGAGTAATGTGTATGTAAGTGTATTATACTGTAGTATTAGTGCCCGACGACACCTTACTTAGTTAACGTGGAAACCGCAACTACTGATGTCTGTTATATATCATCCG
This sequence comes from Reticulitermes speratus, assembly GCA_021186555.1. NCBI lineage: Eukaryota > Metazoa > Arthropoda > Insecta > Blattodea > Rhinotermitidae > Reticulitermes > Reticulitermes speratus. The sequence goes on along the minus strand of JAJKFL010000031.1, from coordinate 4,554,165 downwards.
CGCTTCCGTCAGATTGAATTCTGTGTATTGTCTTTCACTGCCATCTGTGGCTTTCGGTGGAACTCCAGCTTTCAGCCTAGTGACATCACCTTCCATCTGGTGGCGGTCCGTGAAACTCCAACTTGGAAGTGTGACAGGGACTGACATTGCTAAAGTTTATACAAGATGGGATACTATTCGTGACTCTCAGTGATACATATGTGCACAAGAACAAAAAGTATATCTTACCAGTCTCTCCGGAATAGAGTGTTGCAATCACATTAGGACTGCGCTCTTCATTAGGTCCTTTATGGAATTTATTCATTAATATTGATTGTTAAATATTCACTGTGTTCCGCAGTAAATAATATAAAGTTAACTTGAACCAAACACATTGCTCATTGAAAGTTACAGCACTACATGTTGTGTAAGAGGAGATAGGCTGCTTGGTTTTGTGTGTTACCTATTTACTGCAGAATAACCACATATTTGTTGCGAAATTTGTCAAGCGAAATTATTCCCGACGTAAAATTTGTGTTTGAAGAGTTAGGCTTGTGACAGTTCATGACGTCAATTTGCTGACGTTGAAGTTAGGGAAAGTCGAGTTTATGAACGGCTTAGACAGGGACAAGAGTGACACAATTGTATATATAATCATAAAGTGGATATACTTAAGACAATCAAATATATTTGTTGAAGAGTGCTATTTCATTGCCAGTGTTACAGAGTGGCTCAAACCTACACGAAATATTTGTATAATTGTTGTCAGTGCTAAACATGTTATGCCGTAGTGTTAAATGTCTTGACATACAACGTATTGTAAATGGGCCTATGTATATAAAAGGTATCTTGTGTAACCTTCCCAAATTTCGTAACTAACACCTAAATTATTTCGTGGTAATTTGGCAAAGAATATATTATATATTTGCCAAGAGATTAGCCTGTGTGTATTTCGTTTCTTCACAGTACGACATAAGGGAGAGGCGGGTAAGAGTGCGCAGTGCCAATTTCTCGAAACCAACGATAGGTAGTAGCACAATGCACACGGTGGCAGTTAACGCACCTACTACAGGCAGTGGAGCAAAAGACTCATACAGGTGTGAAGCTTGTGTTCGACGTGAGTGGCATTTATCTATTTTGGTTACAAAAACTGTAACTCGTTTGTGCGACGAAGTAAGAACTTTCTCCTGAAAGACTTTCGGACAAAAGGTAAGCCTATGTCTTATAAAATCCCAGTAATCAAACCATTATTTGGCTAATTACTCAAACACAAAATGTAACAAACTTAGTGGTTATAGCAAAACGTTATAAAAGTGAGCGTGTCGTCTAAGAGTGCGCGGGGTAAGAATGCGCGCACTTAGACGAACCACATTCACAGGAGCTACAAAGATATCGTGTTCTTGTTTTTTAAAGAGCGGTTTTCATATTTTGAACAGTGTCTTTCTCTGTTAGAGGCAATGGGCAAGTACAAGAGTAAAACGGACAGGTCATTAAAAGTCACGACCGAAGTCATGGATAATGCTAACCGACGTCTACACACTGGAGAAAGGAAGAGGCCAATCGCTGGAGACTTGGGAGTACCTGAATCAACCCTGAGAAAGAGATTGAAGCTAGGGACAGTACCGACTTCTCTAGGTCGCTTAAAGGCTACTTTTTCTAATGAGGAAGAGAAAACGTTAGCTGATTATTGCAGAGATTTAGTCGCCCGTTTCTATGGTCTAACTATTAGAATGCTAAACGAATTAGCCTTTTGAGTACGCTGACCGTAACGGTGCTGATAACAGATTTAGCAAAGAAAAGAAGAATGCTGGAAAGGATGTACGTTCCTGCAGCGATGATATTCCCCGTAAAAGAATCTGTAACGAACTGTGTTCTGAAGCTCCAGTCGGAACTCTACATTTGATATCTGACATAGGATATATGAATACAGATCTCTTCATACAATGGCTGCAGCATTTTCAGAACCATGTCAAGGACACGGAAGCTGGCCCAGTGCTACTTGTTTTGGATAACCACATTTACCATTGCAGCCTAGGAGCCATTATGTTCTGCAGAAATAATCACATAACTTTGTTAAGTATTCCTCCTCATGGATCACACAAGATCCAGCCTCTTGACTGTGGATTTTTTGGGTCCCTGAAATCAGCTTACTCGCAAGAATGTGATGCTTTTCTTGTAAATCATGGAAACCAGCCGATAACACAAAGAAATGTAGCTTGCTTATTTAAGAGCGCTTGCTTGCGGATGGCCACACTTGACAAAGCGGAGAACAACTTCAGGGTCTGCGGAATTTATCCCTTTAACCCTCATGTGTTCCCACCTGAAGATTTCGGCCCTGTACAAGTTTCATTTCTTCCAAACATAGAAGCAAAGGAAAGGATTGGTGCAACTGTTATGCATCAACGTGATGAGGCGTCGCCAACACCGTCAACTCCAACCATTGACGCTGCGCATTCAGATAGATGTACGTGCCTCTGACACATCAAGAGAAGAGCCAGCATCAAGAAGCTACACGCCCTTTTCCAAATTTCACGTTTCTCCAAAAATGATACGCCCTCTGCTACCAACAACTGTGAGTAATCAAAGAAAGAGGAAAGCAAGAAAGAGTGAATTCTTGTCAAGTACTCCATTTAAAAACTATTTACAAGGGAAACTCCGAGGGAAGGCTACTGAAGATGGGGAGAAGAAAGGACAATGTAAACGGACAGCTGTAAGATGAAAGCTGGTCGACAAAGCTGTTGTCTCTGTGTCTAACATCATGTGTCCAATATGTGGAGAGAAATATCAAGATGCACCAGAGGAAGACTGGATAGTGTCACAGATGTAAGGAATGGTGGCATGAAGCTTGTACAGCTTACGAATCAGGCCAGTTTGCATGTGACTACCGTTCTACTTAAGAATCTACGCAAATTATTGTCACTTTCCTGATGCGCACTCTTACCCGACCTTCTGCGCACTCTTACCCGACACGTCGGCTAAGAGTGCGCATTTCCCATTTCTTGAAAATTATTTTGTAACTCAAAATGTAATTAGTAAAATATCAGTTGGTGTTCTAATAACGTAAGTCAATGCTTCAGCCGTTCTGCATTCCTTAAATCAACTATTTCCTACGAATCGTTTCTGAGAATTTTAAAAAAGTAAATTAGGTGCGTACTCTTACCCGACTTCCCCTTATATACCAATATCGAGGCTAATTTAGAACATCGAGAGGCGTAGGCTAACAAATTGGTTACGATTACCGTTTGACAGATGTCGTGTGTTCAATCGCAAGTAAAATGCAGTAACGATGACAGTATTATGCGTTTTGTGCGCACAGTGCATGAAGTTAACTTATGTGTACAAACAAGATGGCGCCTGTCCGTCTGTCGCCATGTTTTGTCTCCGTAATTTACTGAAGGAATTTCGACGTTGGGGAAACCATGAACATGAAAAGCAGTCGACATCGGTAAGGCTGCTGGCGGACATTTAGTTGTCAAAAGCTTCAATGTGGCACATCTCAGCTTCGCCATGTCTCTTTGTCTGTCTGTCCGTATATCCTCAGATAACAACTGCATAACTGCTGCAAGGATGTTCGTATGACTTGATGTTTGTAGTTGCAGTAATATTTGTAGTTGCAGTAATGGTTGTAGTTGCAGTAATGTTTGTAGACACGTTACTTTTGTTGGTTACAATCGCATAATAATAATAAACACTGTACATGTGAACTATGTGCATTTCTGCGCATGCCTCGAGTGTAACTCTTTAAATATTTGTCCCAGCAAGCAGTTCATCGAACAGATTTTGCACACAAACGTAATACTTACATTTTATGTCCTAAGTCTATAAGTTTTCCATAAGTCTTACGTCATTCGAAATAATTGCACAATAGTGAGCGAAGGCACCAGAATTATGATGTTTTGCTTAAAGCTAACGTGTATGAAATTGTTGTAAAATTGTTATTTCCAGCCTATTGTAATTTAATGATTCTTATTAACTTTATACGTGAAAAAATATCACAGGATTAAAATTCATCACAAGTTTCATGACTATACAAAAATAAAAAATGAACCAACACGACATCTGCTGTAACATATCCCCGCTTGTCCTATAAAATGCAGGCCGAGCTCAGTACGCAGTTTGAACTTTCACGGCAAGTACACTCAATGAAGTACTTCCGATCAGTCAGACATGCCAAAGTGCAATGCATTTCCAAAGCTTCGGAACTGCCACTATCTCCATCACCAGTGTTTTACATGTACAGTCTGCATGCACAACCTACTGCAGAACCTAAACCTACCTGCCCGCTCACTACACCAGTCCTGGGGATGGAGATGAGAGTTACCGAAACGTTGGCGATCAATTGCATCTGGACACGACTTACTGACCGAGATGACCGTAACTGAATGTAACGCAGTGTTAATATTAAATTAATATTCAAGACTTATAATCACGTGTTTTTCCACTACGTGACGCTTCACTAAGTCCAACGTAAGCACTGAACCAGTCCAGACTTGCTCACGTTTCCAAGCATGTTCGCCGCCTCATGATTTGGAAATTGCAATATGCTTAATAGAATCCTCGTATGTTCACTTTTGATGTATCGATTATGAACGTCTCTGTCAATGTACACACATCGACCTGGTTGAATATGTCCTGCGGTATACTGTTCACTACTGTCTTTAGGCCTTCTACGTTCCAGTTGAGCAGTTTCATATGATGTCTAGTTCTCGTCGTTCCTTGGGCCTCCGTATTTCCATGGGGCACGAAAGGCGCGAAACTTGATGCCGGATGGCCAGAAGTCCTCGGAATTTACTGTTTCCCGATACTGTAGCGGTACTCCAATCTTGAAGGCTTTGTTACTGAATCTGTTGCTTACAATACTGCAAAGCACAATGTGCGCACTTTTCAATATTATTATAATATGCTTAATAAGAAGTGAGAACAGTCGGAACTTTATGGTCCATGCGACTGGGGTGAGAAGGGGTCTAACAATCACTTATCATTAAAAAACTAACACACTAAGAAAAGTCAAAACGACCCTCGAATTAACGATAAGTTTGGCTCAGGGCAGAATCCAACGGCAGACTTTGGTGAACAGCTCAACGAATCTGCGGCTTGAATAAAATGCGGGGATTGTTTTGTCTATAAGCTTTTTATGAAGGCCTCTGCATTACGTAGTTACATTAGTGATTAAGATAAGTATTGATGTAACATAATTATCCCTACTTAAATCGTTTGCCACACTCCGTTGACTTAATTTCGTTTTGTTCCAACCAGCAGACAGCTTCTCCATCTCAAAATGTTGGCGCTGTTCCCAATTTCAGCAGGCGACCTGGAACGGGTGGACTGCACGGCGAGCTGTATGAGATCAAAATGGCTGCCTTCCTCTTCGCGAGGGCCCTCAACAGGACTGAAGAATTTTGCCTGGCTTCGAACGTCGATGGCGCTGGGACTTTTGATGACTTGGTATTTAGGTACAGGCTGAGGGAACCAAATGTGTGGAGGACATGTTTCATACAGCTTAAGCATAAGAAAGACGGCGGTGCAATTCAGCTTTCGAGTTTGAAAACACTGAGTGGAGATTTTAGTTTGCTCAAATATTTCTCGTCTTACTGTCAGATAAAAGCAGAAGCTTTTAAACACAATAATTTAAAACAGTGTGGCAATTTCCCTGACTTTGAGTTTATAATATACACGAATGGAAGTATGGAAAGCAAATCTGCTGCTAAAGGAGGAAACGCTGACCCCGTAAGCATATTGAGTTCAGGGTCAAACTGTGGGCAGTATATAACATTTGAAGAAACTTATGACACAGATATATTTAATTTTTTTGACGAGCTTTCACGATATCACGACTTGATTATAGAAGTGGACAGTCTGTTGAACGGGGGGACTTTTGTGGATAAAGAAATTAATGAGAAGATTAAGAGCCTTCAGAGCTCTGTCACCAGCAAGGCGATATTAGGGAAGCTGAACAGTCTGAAGTCAAAGCTGAACAAAGATTACGTAAGGAGATTGAAGGAGGAACTAGACAAATGTGATTTTTCCTTTTTTAAAGAATTCTTGAACAAAGTTAAGATATTTCACTCCCAAAAAGACGAAGAATCCCTTAAGGCGTTAATTGTAAAGGAACTAAAGGACGCTTGTGCAACGTCATGTACAGTTGCGAATTCCATCTACGCAAAGTTTTACAAAGTTCTTGATAATTGGTGGAAAGAAAGTGGGAGTGTTGTATGGCTGAGTAAAAATTCAGAACTATGGCAAGCTGTAGAAAAATGTTTCGCTGCAGAAATAACGGATATATCGGAAGCTGAAATTCAGGAGGTTTTAGGGTGTGGTATACATTACAGTGAACAGCACTTACAGAGATTGTCTGACGCCATAAAGCAGAACACTTTCTTGAACATTATCAACAAGTCTAATATTCGTACTTTACAAAAACTGAAAACTCATCAGGCACTAAGGTCTTTAGGTTACACGAATTCAATATTTATTAGTTTAAAATCCTTAATGGTTCGACGTAAAGAAATCCGAAAATTATGGCCATTCAAGTGGAGTGACGCTATGGTAATTGACTGTGACTGTGATGGTAACATGGCCGACACATTGTTGGATATTGTGCAAAAGCTTGTTGACTGCGAACAAGGTTCAGACAACTCAGATGGTAATATGGTAGAAACTTTTTAGGATATTTTGCAAAAGTATCAGAAAAAGGTGATCCTAATTTCACGAAGACAACACAAAAACTTGGCTTCACATCTTCGAAAGAAATTAGGAAATATATTTGCGGATTATGAAGATAATTGCAACTTGTCGGATTTCGATGAAAAGTCGCAAAAGCAGATATTGGAAAGAACTGTTAATTTTCAGGGAACAAATGTCGCACTGCAGACTTTGGTAGGTACAGATCCTCCGGAAATTCTAAATCATATAGACTGTGATGTTATTTCAGTCTTGTTGTACAGTGAAGAGAAACTGTGTGTTGGTAGAAAGTTGGGTGAGCCTTCAAAGATCTATGTGCAACGAACATTACAGCATCGAGTGTATCTGAAGAATGATATTCTTAAGCTGACAGACAGCGCAATTGCATTTGCTGTCTCTGGTGTACAGGCGGACCAGTTGAAGAAATACTTACCTGCCGGCGAGAAAATATATGAATTTGTCTACGATGAAAGCGAAAGAAGACACTCTTTCAGGACCGTTGCTGATTTTTCCAAGCCTGGCCTCAGCTCTGAATGGGCGACTATGAAGACACATCATGAGATAGGACAAAGGATAAAACCCAAGGAAGTCAGATACATTATTCTCAGTAAAACACAGACAGAGAGTGACTTTAGCGAACTGAAAGCGCTGTGCACAAACGTGCATTGGATTCATGTGGAGGACGGCACTTTGTTATGGAGAGAGTCGAACTGTGACATTGATATTATCCGCAGGTATATTGACGATACAAAATGTAAGAAATATGACATTAAAAGTGTAATGGAAACCAATGACAGGACCATGTTACTGGTAGCAGAACCAGGAATGGGAAAATCCACATTTCTTTCCCACATGGAACATGAAATCAAGGAATGGAATTCCTCGGTGTGGGTACTAAGAGTAAACATGCATGAACACACAAGCGCATTAGAAAAAAATGAATTTGAAAATGAGTGTATCGACAAGTGTAAGGATTTCCTATGGAATGCCGCTCATTCACATGAAAAGGGAGCATTGACTTTGGAAAGAAAGATATTCCTACAAGCTTTGGAACAGAGAGAAAAAATGGTTATAATATTGGATGGCTTCGATGAAATAAGTCCATATTATAGTCATAAAGTCACTAAGATATTAAGGACAATAACAGATAAGACGTCGTCAAAGGTTTGGGTTTCATCTCGTTTTCCTTACCGGCAGGATTTGGAGGACATGGTGATAAAATTTGCTTATACATTGCAGCCCTTCACAACAGAAAATCAAATGCAATTCTTGGAACAGTACTGGAGCGGAGCTATCAAATTATCCAAACAAGAAAATCTGCGATTGTTTGCCGAAAACTTGCTCAGTTTGTGCTCTCAAAATTTCAGTGATAAAGATGGGGAGTTCACTGGCATCCCTTTACAAATAATGATGCTAGGTGAAGCCTTCGTGAAGGAAGCTGAAGAATACTGCTCGAGTGGGGAAGTTAACTTACCGGAAAAGTTTAATTTACTTGCCTTGTTCAGGAAATTTACGGAAAAGAAATTCAATATTTATTTCAGAGAAAAGAATGAGTTGGACAGCTCAAAACCAGATGCAAAAAGCGGAAAAAAATTGTATTTAGAAAAACACGTGACCTCGGCCTTGATGACTTTGTTCTCTACAAACGAAGTAAACCGACTGCTGGGAGCAGGAAATGACAGCGTTTTGGAGCAGACAAAGGAGTTCTTGCGCAATGGAACGGCAAAGAACATTGGAATAATAACAGAGTTTACGGATGGAAAACCGTATTTTATCCATCGATGTTTCGTAGAATACTTTGCGGCTAGATGGTTTGCTGATAATTTTAAAAACTGTGAAGATTTCATTTCAAACACTCTTTTCATCTCCACGTACGAGGTAACAAGGAATATTTTTGACCGAATGCTTGCAGAAGGTTCCGAAATTCATGGCGCCGTTTTGAACAACGACAGCGTCGCTGTCTCCGAATTTATGAAGAAGAAGATAGACATAAACGTTTCAGACAAGGGTGGTAGAACAGCTTTGCATTTGGCAGCCTCCTACAATAGCCCACTTACCCAAAATCTACTGTTTGTCCCAGGTGTTGATGCCAACAAACCAGATGGAGTACTGAAATGGACACCCCTAAGGTATGCTGACAGAACGAAGTCGTGGATGGCTATGGATATTTTATTACAGAACGGTGCAAATACTAACGACATTGTGCTTAAAAGACGTAAAATTAAAGACCAGGAGTGGGGACAGGCAGCTTTGTGGGAATGTGCGTCAAAGGGACACACAACGCTGCTGCAGTTCATGCTGAATTGTGGAAATGATGCTAATGCCGCAGTAGGGGTTCCTGAAAATATCCAAGAGAAATGTACTCTTCTTCATAGGGCTTCATTTTGCGGCCAAGTGGAGGTTGTAAGACTTCTTGCTGATAGATGTGCTGATATTAATATTCGTAACGCTAACAACGACACTGCTCTTCACTTAGCCGCTGAATCGGGTAACGTGGATATTATCAAGTTGCTACTAGATAAAGGAATGAATGTTAACTTGACCAACTCAGATGAGCAAACTCCGCTACATGTTTCAGCTGTATGTGGCAATCTGGAAGCAACGAAAACTTTAGTCGAAAGTGGTGCTGGTATAAACAACACTAATGAATATGGTAACACACCACTGATGGTGGCTGCATTAAATGACAAGTTAGAAATCGTGCGTTACCTCACACAATTAGGCGCTGATATTAATATTCGTAACGCCAACAACAACACTGCTCTTCACTGCGCCGCTGATTCGGGTAACGTGGATATTATCAAGTTGCTACTAGATAAAGGAATGACTGTTAACTTGACCAACTCAGTAGAGCAAACTCCGCTACATGTTTCAGCTGAATGGGGCAATCTGGAAGCAACGAAAACTTTAGTCGAAGCAGGTGCTGGTTTAAACAACACTAATAAGTATGGTAACACGCCACTGATGGTGGCTGCATATCACGGCAAGTTAGAACTCGTGCGTTACCTCACACAAATAGGCGCTGATATTAATATTTGTAACGCCAACATAAACACTGCTCTTCACTTAGCCGCTCGTTGGGGTAGAGTGGATATTATCAAGTTGCTACTAGATAAAGGAATGACTGTTAACTTGACCAACTCAGATGACAGAACTCCGCTACATGTTTCAGCTGAATGGGGCAATCTGGAAGCAACGAAAACTTTAGTCAAAAAATGTGCTGGTTTAAACAACACTAATAAATATGGTGACACACCACTGATGCTGGCTGCATTATATAGCAAGTTAGAACTCGTGCGTTACCTCACACAAATAGGCGCTGATATTAATATTCGTAACGCCAACAACGATAATGCTCTTCACTTAGCCGCTGAATCGGGTAACGTGGATATTATCAAGTTGCTAATAGATAAAGGAATGACTGTTAACTTGACCAACTCATATAAGTATACTCCGCTACATGTTTCAGCTCAATATGGCAATCTGGAAGCAACGAAAACTATAGTCGAAGCAGGTGCTGGTTTAAACAACACTAATAAGTATGGTAACACACCACTGATGCTGGCTGCATTAAATGGCAAGTTAGAACTCGTGCATTACCTCACACAAATAGGCGCTGATATTAATATTCATAACTGCAACAGCGACACTGCTCTTCACTCAGCCGCTAAATCGGGTAACGTGGATATTATCAAGTTGCTACTAGATAAAGGAATGACTGTTAACTTGACAAACTTATATGAGGCTACTCCGCTACATGTTTCAGCTGAATGTGGCAAACTGAAAGCAACGAAAGCTTTTGTCGAAGCAGGTGCTTGTTTAAATAACACTAATATAGACGGTGATTCTCCACTGATGCTGGCTAAAAGATCGGGCAAATCAGAAGTCGCTCATTATCTCAAAGCAAAAGGCGCTCGTAGTCAACAATGTGTCTGCCTTTAAATTCGCCAGTGTCTAAATAATTTTCGCTAAAACCAAGTTGCTACTGTATAAATCACAGACGCTGACTTGACCAACAGTAAGATAAATACAGCGTTACATATTTCGACTTCATGCAGAACTCTGTAATCAACGAAAGCTTTTGTCGAAGGAGGTGCTGGTTTAAACAACACTGATAAATACGGTAACACGCCACTGATGCTGGCTGCATGGAAGGGCAAGTTAGAAGTCTGTCGTTACCTCACACAAATAGGCGCTGATATTAATATTTGTAATGCCACAAAATACACTGCTTTTCACTTATCCGCTTATTCGGGTAACGTGGATATTATCAAGTTGCTACTAGATAAAAGGAAGTTTTATTATTTGGTCGAATATCCAGCAGCCTTAAGCTAAAACATCATACCCGCACGGAATGGGCTGCAGCTCGTACTTTGGGAAATGTGCCATAGAGCATCACATGAAACTACCGTATATTCTCGAATCTAATCCGCACTCAGTTTTTGGCGATCTCTTAAACGAAAAATGTTAGTTCGCGGTTCTAATCTGCACCTTTTCTTCTACCACCCCTTGCCCACGGGGCGACTGATTGAATAATATACACAGGATGTTACCAATGCGTTAAAATCCGAAGCTACGCCTTGGGCCGATGAGTCACACCGATACCGTGAGGCGGGGCCTTTCTCAACAGATGTGCGCAGTCTCGTCTGAATCCAGCTCGAGCCTTAGTTGTTGAAACGTGGGAGGTGCTTGTTCCAATTTGTTGTGTACCGTAGTTATGGAAGAGGGACGTCTGAAATCTAAACGACTCTCATATACGGCAAAGTTCAAACGTGAAGTTATTCGGTGCGCAGAGGAGAATGGAAACCGCAAAGCTGCTGCAATTTTTGGAGTTGATGAAAGCAAAGTTCGACTGTGGCGGAAACACAAGGCAGCGATCAGCGGATCCGAAGATGACATTGTATGGAAGGACGATGTTGAAGATAAAGATGATAGTGACTGGGTGGAGAGCATGGATAACGGTTCAGTTATGAGTGATGACGGCGAGTCTGATGAATAATAAATTATAATAAAATAATAAATTATTGTATTGTATTGTTGTTACGGCACGTACAGCAGCTCTATCATTTTTCCAAAATCCAGCTCTCGACCGCGAATCTAATCCGCTTCTGATTATTTAGCCCTCTAAAACTGTAAAAAGGGTGCGGATTAGATTCGAGAATATACGGTATTTCAAAAGCAGAAACTACATAGCTCAACTGTGCTTATGGAGGCGGAAGGAAGGACTAGACCAAACATGAAGCTGTCGCTGCATTAGTGACTTGCTCCTGGCCTACCCTTTGAAAGTTCCACTGGCCAAAACCAAGCACTACACTACAACAAGTATTAACTACCGTTCAGCCAAATAGAATGATGACATATTAATGCTCTATGCAGTTTTGAGGTGTTTTACGGAATTTACGTCAGGAATACAGCGACTGCTCATTACATGCGAGTTAAACATGAATGTGATGTCACTTTCATATGGTCAAATAATTTAGACACACCTTTAAAAACACAATTTCACTACATGCAGCCTACCAATCTAGACCTACTGAGATAGGAGGAGTAGAGTGAAGCTGTAATTCAAATCACATTTTCCCATAAAAGCTATGTTAAAAGTAACCTTTTGTGTTTCATTTAGCATAGGTTTCAGCAGACAGTGACTTGATGGACTAGCGCGTATCCACATCAAATTGTGCATTCTAACATGTGACATACACCAAGTACCTCTGTAGTGGTGTCTTACCATCAGCTTTTATGGCTACAAATACAAAACACAATACCACTCGATCTTTTCGACCAACCAAATCCTCCTCTCTACCACCAAAATCACCTGCCTCTACAACATTTTCAATAGATTATGATGAACCTCCAACGGTTCAGTATCCACAGCCATCTCCCCTATAGCTTAATGACTGATTCATCACATCCCCCACCCATCCATTCAGAAAACCATCTACTGCGTGGTCAGTAGTGTTAATTTTTGTTATCTCTTTAGGTGACTGTAAAAAGGAGAGAGGATAAGTTTCTGAATGTTTGGGAGGCAGTGAAAGAAACATGTTCATAGACAAGTACATTTCAATTTAACAGTTTCAACCTACAAAAATTTTTCTGAAATGCAATTATCACATACCTGTACACACAAACAGGAATTTCTTTATTTGAAGAGCTCGTTTTTTTAGGTGTGTATGGTAATTACATCAAGGAACACTTTTACACATCACAGGGCATCATCATTGACACACAGGACTCTTATTATGCAGATTCTATCACGCATGTGATGCCAGCTTTAAATTAAAATTCATCAAATATGCGAAAGAGGCTAACAACTGCATGGTATGGGGCCAGTGTGTGTGGTGCCACAGCAGCTGTTGCCAAGTTACGGCACATGGTATGGGGCCAGTGTGTGTGGTGCCACAGCAGCTGTTGCCAAGTTACGGCACATGGTATGGGGCCAGTGTGTGTGGTGCCACAGCAACTGTTGCCAAGTTACCGCACAAAAAGAGGCTAACAACTGCATGGTATGGGGCCAGTGTGTGTGGTGCCGCAGCAGCTGTTGCCAAGTTACCGCACAAAAAGAGGCTAACAACTGCATGGTATGGGGCCAGTGTGTGTGGTGCCACAGCAGCTGTTGCCAAGTTACCGCACAAAAAGAGGCTAACAACTGCATGGTATGGGGCCAGTGTGTGTGGTGCCACAGCAGCTGTTGCCAAGTTACGGCACAAAAGCGTAACAGGCCATTATGAAGACACTGGAAAACGTACTATGTTCTGAGGAACTGAAAATATCCGCTTTAGCTAGACAAGAAATAAAATTATATTTTCTACGGCTTTCAACCTTGAAGATGGTTCATTTTATATACGAGTGGTCTTATTAAACCATGTTTGGTAACATTCTCTTATTACATTCATAATGTTACTCTTTGTAACTAAACATTACACACTCATAAACTGCGACATTGAATCAATAAATACAGGAGTTTCTTACAGAAGAGCAGCAATTCAAAGTTATATGTCAGGCCTCTGGTGAGGAACACAACTTCTCCAAGAAATGGCAGACGCAGTCTAATGGGAAGCAAGGATTTGTTTACCATGGCCACCATGTAGTTCTCAAACCTGTAAACAATGCAATGATACTGACAGAATTTCACACGTTTTACAAAACAACTGATGACAGTTAAGTTAAATACAGTTCATTTTTTCACTCTGATAAGTACATCAATTCCTCAGTTCCAACTTCAGTTTCACTAATTAATTAATTAATTTATTTATTTATGGCCTGTTTAACAATGCTATCAGAAGTTTAGCCTATACAGCGTTGAATAGTAGAATGATCAGCGCATAGTGAATAGGAAAACGTGGAGGCAGACATAGCTGTCACCTGATTTGAAGTACTGCCCTCACATTTGTCTGGAGGAAATGATGAACACCACAAAAATCATCAATCAAGATGACGTACCAGTTCTTCTGGAAAGTGACACCGCGTCACTTTGCATATGCTTCCCGACATTTTGAGATGCTGTAATGGTCTCATCATGAGGGTCAAAACATCCATGAAGGACCTTTGGACCATTTGACCCTTGAAAATGAGACCACCACAATGTCTCAAAATGTCAGGAACCAAATATGCAGGATCGCGGTGTCACATCCCAGAAGAACTGATATGTCATCCACACCACTGCAGAAACATATGTACTTGCATCAGTCAGGATGGTTAGTCTCTGAGCTGCGTTTAAAGCCTCCATCACTGGATTTATAACAGATACCAGGTTTATTAATGTTATGCTGCATAAATGAGACATGTAACATTTGGTCCATCTTGCTGTTTGTAAGAGAGCTGACAGCCGCAGCTGTTGCATGTCACGCTAGACTTGGAAAAAAGCGTTAGCACTAAACCACATGGTACCTGAGAATCCTGTGGTAGACGTCCAGCTCAGTGAGATCACGTTTGTGAATGCACATCTGCTGCTCTAACTGGACTTCACGCACCTTGCGCTGGATCTCCTGCCAAGTCAAATTGTCTAAATCACTCTGAAAAGAAAAGTGGTGTATCAACAGCAACGTCCAGTATTTCAGTATTGAAGCAGTGGGTGTGGAGATGTGTTTTAAAACATTTCATATATGATCACAAACTATAATATTGGCAGAAACAATGGCATCATCATCATCAAGTTTATTTTTTCCAACCAAAATTTTGTCAGGGGACTTGGTGGTTCAGACTCTCATTGAGGTCAATCCATGATCAGATTTGCAGGAAGATTGTTCTGTCCACAAATCAACATGTGTGTACCTCATACTTGTTTCCCATAAAACTGTATAATTCCATAAGCCTGCGGCCAGTATACAACTGGATGCAAAAAATCACATGATGCAAACGTGGCAACCTCAAACTGTATTTCTGACTGTTGAGAGCCAGACCAGCAAACATCAAACTCTGCCTTCTGAAATGCAGCATATGCTAAAATACATCACAGTGAAAGTCTGCTGTTACATGTAACACTTACTGTGGGAAAGCCATTGTAATGACAGTCTAACAACACACTGTCAACTTCAGTATGTTTTATATATAGTATGTTACTCGACAACAGCGAGTGCCTCTTTGTAACTTTTCCAATACCACAACTCACTTAAAATTTCTTGTTCATCTTCAATCCATATCAGTGCAGTCAGTATACTGATTAGGTTATGGGCAAGAAAACTGAGGAACCACGGTTTGACTCCACGCACAGGCAACAGATTTGTCTCTTCCGGACCACCTCTGTGACCCACCCAGCCAGGGCACAAAGCTGACCCCTAACCCCCATCTAGTGCTTAAGTTAAGAATGTGTGGAGCTATACCTCACCTTCATGGTTTGCACAGGGACAAATTTACTTGCCTTTAAAAGATTATACAGCAAAAAATGGTGGAAGATAAAGCTAACAGTGGGCATGTGAGTGGCCTGGGCAGCCACCGTCATAAAGCTAACAGTGGGCATGTGAGTGGCCTGGGCAGCCACCGTCATAAAGCTAACAGTGGGCATGTGAGTGGCCTGGGCAGCCACCGTCATAAAGCTAACAGTGGGCATGTGAGTGTCCTGGGCAGCCACCGTCATAAAGCTAACAGTGGGCATGTGAGTGTCCTGGGCAGCCACCGTCATAAAGCTAACAGTGGGCATGTGAGTGGCCTGGGCAGCCACCGTCATCAGCATTAATGGTTTGTCTCAGAAAACGTGAGAAATGAAGTAAAGCCATTTCTATGCACAGGCTTACTGCTGCTAATTTGTTGCACTGTTTCTCAGCCCACATCAAAGTCCAATGAGTCAATTCTTAGTTAACGACAACAGTTATTGGTCAAACCCACACCCTGACACTAGCCACAGTTTGTCGTCCTGTTTCCTCAAAGTCGCACACAAAGTAACAGTATTACCAACTGTGCACAGCCTTCATAAAAAATTCAGACGTAAAGTAATCAGTCTGCTGACTGTTACTGCTACATGGCAGCATCTCTTGTCCCTTACTATACAATACTCTCGGACAGCACTGTCAACTGCTTCATCAAGATCACACACTGCATGCTACAACAATGTTAGAGGAACCTAATCTATGCCTTCTTCATTATGGACCTATTTTTCTTCTGGTAGATGAGATACTATTACACACCTGGCTGCACACTTTAGGAGGCTGCAGAAGGCATGGAAACCTGCAGAGGTGCTGACTGAACTTCATGAGAGGGGAAGCATGCAGAGCAGTTTCCTCCCACCTCCCTCCAATCACAATTACAAAGCTCTTGTTTTGCACACAAAAGACATAGTAGCAGTTTGATATTATACATCTTCCATGCAATACAAGTACATAAATGAGTTTATAACCAACAAACTGCACAAAGAATTTCACTTATCCACTTACACAGGAGACTACTACAGCATGTGTCAGCTATTTCTTTTAGTCATCCTCAGTGAGCACTGATTTACAAAGGATATATATATAAACATATATACATATGGAGTTACAATTTAATATTTAACTTCATTAACAGTGAATGGTAAGATACATTATAAACATATGATTATAAAACTGATGTATAGTGTTGAAAATTTACATTAAAAATTATACCGGACTCAAATTAAAATCAAGTGCAACGTAGAATCTGCAATTGGTACAGTGAACATTGATAGTGCAAACAGCTTGCTGACATACAGGACATACTGCCCAACAACTTCAAAGAGAATTCTACCACTTTCAGATGTTTTGAAGCACTTCATTTTAATTCCAGTAATTTTCAACTTTTAATCTATTTATACTGTCAATAACATACAAAATACATTAATATTACAATAGCAATTTATATTGTATCTTACTATTTACTCTCTCTCTCTCACTCACACACGCACACACACACACACATGAATCAGTGTTAAAGACTGGACCGAGGCGAGACAAGATGCAAGATGCATGATGTAAGACGTACATGTGAAATTAAATCCAGGATTGCCATGAAAAAAGCAGCATTCAACAAGACGAAGACTCTTTTCACCAGCAAACTGGACTTAAATTTAAGGAACAAACTAGTAAAGTGCTACATTTGGAGCACAGCTTTGTATGGTGCTGAAACGTGGACACTTCGGAAAGTACATCTGAAGTATCTGGAAAGTTTTGAAATGTGGTGCTGGAGAAGAATGGAGAAGATAAGTTGGACCGGTCGTGTGAGAAATGAAGAAGTATTACACAGAGTGAAGGAGGAGAGGAATATCGTACATACAATAAAAAGAAGAAAGGCTAATTGGATTGGTCACATCTTGCATAGGAACTTTATTGAAGGAAAGGTAGAGGGAACGACAGAAGTGACGGGAAGATGAGAAAGAAGATGTAAGAATGAAGATGTGTATATATATATATATATATATATATATATATATATATATATATATATATATATTCTCTGTATATCAGTACTCCCTGATGATGGCTATAAGATATAGCCGACACATGTAGCTGTCTGCTACACATGGATAAGTGTAATTTGTTGGTTATAAAGTCATTCATATGCAGCAGCTGTGCCTGTGCTAGTCACTGAGTTAGTTATAGCAGTCCAGCACTGTGTTCATGTGGTGCACACAACAGCGAACTGCTACATACTATGACTGTGTTTCTCATTTTCAGATTCCGAAAGATCTGGCAAATGGTATATTAATCAGTGGCATTAATACATCCCTCTAAATACATCCATAATCTGTATATCTCGATACATTCTTACAACTACCACGTATGTTCAGTGATACACAGACATGCCAAATTTGGTCAATCTGATCTATTATGTTTGCAATGCAGTACACAAAATTCTCATGATTATGAAACCAGTATTGTAGCTCTTTCCTGGTATAGTGAGTTCCAATTTACAAAGATGATTCATCACAATCATAAGTTTTTCACAACACATCATAATTCCACTATAGACACTGGTGTGGTCACTAATCATCAGATATCCATAAAACATGCATTTGATTCTGGATGTAGCCAAAGTAAATCTAGCTGTAATGAGTACTTGCTAGTGATAATTTCTGATTTCATTACAAATTCCCATTACAATGCACTTCCACTGCACTTGATTTTAAATAAAATTAATGTCTGTACTTACATCATTTATCTCAAGTGCTGTGTTAAAAAACTGCTTAATGTCCCAGAACTGGTACAGACGATAAAATAAACTTGACTGCACGTAGGATCCAAAATATCACAGACCCATGTTAATGCACCAAAATTTGCTACACACTCGTTCATTGGTAACACAGCATCACTTATGTGTAGAAAAATATTTTGGTGAGCAGTTGAATTATTAACATTCTTCCTAGAAACAAAATGCATGAAGTATGTAAATGTAGTTACACGATCACAGCCATCCTGCAAATGTTACACACACATCACATCCTGTTTTGTGACAAATAATACATAGTAGGTCATGATACCATATTGTTGTGCGTACAACTGAAATTACTCACTTTTTATAATATTTACTCCCCACCACCACCACCACCACCTACACACATATGTACACATGTATGCATGCACACACACACACACACACACACACATGCACTTCACAGTACAGATGAAAGTATTCTGTTATATGGATGTGAAACGTGACCACTGACAGAAATTTAGCAATAAAATAAGGTTGGTTTAATTCAATTACTTAAACTTTATCATCCTAAGAGACCACATGCTGGTTTCTAAAATGTACTGGTAAATGGCCTACTATGCCATATGCTGGTCTCTGTGTGTTTACTTGGCAGCAATTTAAATGACCACGATAAGCCAGAAAAACTCAGGCCGTCAAGAGATACAATTGGTACTTAAAATTCATCTTCTAAAGGTTAAAAAGATGATTTCAGGCTTCCGCCGCAATGTCGATAAGAACTGCGCTCTCCTCGGATATTACGCGGTGTCGTGTGATAATTGTTTACCGACGTTTCGGGACAATGTATCGGTAAACAATTGACACACGATGCTGGTTATATCCCCGAAGAGTGGTTAAAAAGATGTCTTTCAGGTGACAAGGGGAAAGAGCATGCACAATGAAACAGTACAGGAAGAAATGGACATTACTTCAACACTGAAAAAAATCCTACAAAATACAGTGCTGCACTAGTATGGTCATAATAAATGGACGGAGAAACCGCTTACGGCTTGTGTCGAGTGAGGGCACTGCGATCAGCCTCACTGACTCATAAATCGTATCATGAAACGTTCGATTTGAACGATATCAGCTCGGTTTTACATGTTGCTGATAGCGGTGAAACAGCGCACGCGCGGGGTGAGGATTGTAACTGCAGCAATTTGTGGACTTCCTTCCGGTTTCACAGCAGATACAGAAGATGTCGTTCGGTCTTCATGATGGAGGGGAACAGACTGCAGTGCTGCTATGTTACTACGCAGAACAGACTGCAGTGATAATTAGTGCTGCTATGTTACTACGTAGAACAGACTGCAGTGATAATTAGTGCTGCTATGTTACTACGTAGAACAGACTGCAGTGATAATTAGTGCTGCTATGTTACTGGCAGGCCCCTCTTTGGGGGATTAAATTCCCATAAATTAAGGTGCGAAAACTGCCTTACAAACCCGCTGGTTGACGGTTCACATTTGCAAGAAATCGTCGCACCGGGCCCCCGGGGTTCATTACCGTGTTCGAAAGGGGCCCGCAACCCCCCTTCAGAGCCAAAAATTTCCAAATTTTCCCCCCTGCATACCTTTTAAAAAGGGGGATTTCCAAGGTCTCCTTTAAAATTTTTTAAAAATGCTTGTTAGGCAGTTTCCTTACAGTACTAGCTACGGGCTGGATTCCCGGGGGGATCAATGGGGGGGGCGGGTATGCCGACAGCCCCAGCCGCCCTGGGGCCCACCCAGTCCTGTACAATGGGTACTTTTAAAATTTCCCGGGGGTAAAAGCTTTCGGGCGGGCGAAACCTCCCAAATCTAAAAGTTAAAAAAGAGTAAAGCCTTATTCCCCCGGGGGAAACATGGTGTCAAGGGCACCTTTATTTTATTACAAAAGTAATGAGCGCCACTCTTTTCGTGAAGGAGGGGGTAAAATCGTGTTTGGGTAAAAATCAGAGCTGGGTAAAAATAAGGACGGATCAATGAATTGCTAATAAAAGCGGTGGGGGTTTTCCAAGACGTTGAGGGTACAAATCGTAAGTTAAAAAGTGTAAGCGCATTGACATTGAGGATCACGAGGGCAAAAAGTTTCGTAAAAAGGGGAAAATTGCAATTTTGTTGTTTACGTGGTTTTGGATTTTCAGTTTGCAAAAAAAACCCCTTTTTTTTTGCCGTTGGGGAAGGGAGTCCTTAAAATGTGCCAAAATTTAAAGTCAGTAAGTTTGTTTCCCCCAATAGCCGTTGTAATTGGATATACGGGTCAGGGGTGGAAGGGGGACGCATTTTGGAAGTTTAGCTGAACACTCAACTTTTAAATTTTTGGGGTGAACAAGGAAGGTTTTCGCCCAGTGTCGTATGGTGTGCAGGATCTAATTTTTGTTTTAGACGTAAAAAAAAAGACGTAGGGGATAATTTTGGTTTTTAAGAGTGGAATAGGGCTGCCGGAAGATGCAGGTTTAACGTGTGGGTTGGGGGGCGAGAATGGGTGCTGGGGGGGATTTTGGGGCCTGAGGGCGGGTAAAGCGGTGGAAAGGACGCATAAGGGGGCTTTGTTTTTTCAACCCAAAATTTTTTTTCGGGTGATAAATTTAAAAAAAAAAATTTGGCACGTGGGCCGATGGGGGAAAACGATTCAATTTTTAAAGCCGATAAGGGGGACTTGGGCCTTTCTGATGGGGGAAAAAAAAAGGGGATATTTAAGAGTGGGGGAGGGGGGGGCGGGTTTTAATTTGGTCGGTACGAAGGTTCGGCCTTTAACGGGTAACCTTGGGGTTTTTTAAAAAAAAAAATCGGGTTTTCTTGATGCTGGGGGGCCTTTAGCTTCTCGGAAGGACGGCTCTTTTAGTTAAGGTTTTTTATCTGGTTTTTTTTCTTGTTTTCGGGGAAACCCCATTTTTATTTCTGGTTTGGGATTATCCAAACTTGAAAATTTTTTTTAAAATAACAGTCTTTGATAACGTGGTGCGGTGGGGTTTTTTAAGTTATTTTAAATTAAAACTAATAAAAAACGATAATTAAAAAGGGGGAAACCCCGGGTCATTTTTCCAAACACCCGAATAAACAAAAAGGAATATGTGAAGTTTTTTGGCTAAACAAAGGGTTTTTGTCCTTCTTCTGTAATGTTTACGAAGGCCCCCTACACTTCCAAAGCGAGTTACCCCGGGTTTTCGTTTTGGGGCAAAATTTTTTAAAATTTCCAGACCCGGGGGCATGTTTTTAGAGGCAACCCCTTTGGTGCGCGCACACTTTTTGTCCCGATTTTTTTTACCTAGAACCCGGAAGGCCCAGAGGGGATTGAGGTAAATTTTTTTATTTTATTTAATCGGCGCAGATGGGGTGGAGGTTTAAACCCGCCCGGCCCCTTTAAACCCCCCCCGGGAATGAAAAATTTTCCCATTGTAAGGAGGCTGGGTAGCCCCGGGCCGGTTTGGCCTGCTGAAAATCTCGCCCCAAAAAAAAGATTTTACCCGGGGGCCGCCTCGTTTGCGATCGCTAAAACCCCCAAGGGTTTTTTACCGGCCACAGAAGGTTGGGGCCCCCCTTGCGATTTTCTGTGCCGAATTTTTTTTTAGCACAAATTTTTACACAATGCTTCAATTTGGGGATGGAAAGGATAAATAAAAGGGGCGAAAAAGATGCAATGAAAAAAGTGTGTCATTTTTTCGATAAATAATGGGGGAAAGAAAATCGAAGTGGCAAGGGGGTTTAAAGTGTCAGGGGAAGGTTTTGTTCGAGATAAAAGAACATAAAGAATGTAGGGGGTTGGGGTATTTTTAAATGGGGCAATAAAAATCCCGGTTTAAAAGGTTTTAAAAAAAGCATTTATTTGGGTGCAGAAATTAGATCAGGGAAAAAGCAAAGTATCAAGTGAGAGATTATCTTTAAAGAACAAAAAACAATTTAATTTAAAGTTTGATTTATCTTTAAAAGGTTATGTCCCTGAAATTTTGTGCATTTAGCCCCGATTTAAATACCTATATTGCGGGGGAAAAATAAGGGAATTTTTTAATTTTTCCCGGGAAAGAACCCCATTTTAGTTCGTTTGGAAAATTTTAGCTTTTTGGGGGAAACGGGAAAACCCTTTTTTTAAATGACATTGAGTATATTTGTGATCATTTAATTTTGCTAGGGGTTTTTAAAAACGGTTTTTCGGAATTCTTCCCTTAAATGACTTTTTTAATGAGTGCATGAAACAGGAGGCCTTGTTTTAAAAACCCCATTTGACCTTTGGTTTGGGGGGAAGGGCGAGAAGAAACGATGTAAGAGTTCATTGAAATGATGCGAAGTTTTTTAAAATTCCAAGAATTTTCATAATTGATCCGTTAAAAAAATTTTTTGGGTTTGTTGATTTGTCTTAAATATTGAATTTAATGTCATTGGATGTTTTGGGGTAAAGTATTCGAAAAAGGGGCCCCCAAAATGTAGGAAATGTTGAAAGGGTTAGGGTGATTTTGGTGGATTTAAGGGATGAGGTGGATTAAAAAAAGGTGCGGTTAAGAGGATGAGGTGGATTAGAGGATGAGGTGGATTAGAGGATGAGGGGGTTTTAAGGGATGAGGTGCGTTTTAAGGGTGAGGTGTAGTGGACTTTAATTGGGTTCCCAGGGCTTAAACTGTATTTTCCCCCAAAGTTTGGGGCTACTATGCACCCAAAACTTTTAAAGGGGGGTTTACCGGTTTTAATTTTTGAAAAGGGGCAGAGCTAGCAGTACGGCCCCGAGCCTCGCTGTGTGCACCCCTATGATGACGTCCCTTATTTTGGGGCGGGGGGTTTGGGGGGTTTGACTTTGGGAAATTTTTCCCTGCTCCCCATTTTTTTCCCTTTAAAGTCTTTGAATTTGAATTACGTCCGGCTTTGGCCCCTGGAAGGACTGAGAAAAAAACAGGAAAAACGTCGGGTAGGGGTCTAGGGTCGGGTTTTTTGAACCCAATTGGAGTGTTATCGTTCGACGTAAGTGCGATCATTTGCGTTTATGGAACTGTTTGTCGAAAAGAAGCAGACAAAAAATGTATTCGCTAGAAATTTAAAACCTACAAAATATTTGATTGGGGCCCCACCCCTAATGTATCTGCATAAAGTGTATTTCTGGTTTAGTTACTGAGATTGTTTAAACACGCTGCGATAGCAGCACTGAAAAACGATTTAAATTTAAGGGGCCGCACACTGCGATTCCACCTAGGTACCGCATCGTTTGCCGCGGTTTGAATTTTCATGTTGCTGTAGTTCCTTGGGAAAACGTATGATGTCCCCGACTTTCCTCCTCCAGAGTAATGCGATCACATACGCCTTTTTTTTGGGGAATGTGCTGTGTTGACAAAATTCCAGTGCTCGGGGGTCCAGTCTTCTTGTGAAGCAAGTTGCAGTGCGTGCAGAGGAAGAAATCATTTTCCTTCTCAGTTCACCGCCCTGAAATAAAATTTAGGGCAAAAAGTCGAAAAGTTC
This sequence comes from Reticulitermes speratus, assembly GCA_021186555.1. Taxonomy (NCBI): domain Eukaryota; kingdom Metazoa; phylum Arthropoda; class Insecta; order Blattodea; family Rhinotermitidae; genus Reticulitermes; species Reticulitermes speratus. The sequence continues at coordinate 4,530,448 of JAJKFL010000031.1, read as the reverse complement.
TTCCGTAGGACCAAACAGTGGGTGCCCCACCTCAGTGGTTTGGGGCCACCCCTCCCTCCCCTTATTTATGGCCGGAACAGCCTTTTTTCGACTTTTTGTGTTCTTTGGAAAATAAAAGGCCCGAAATACACAATCATAGAACCTTTTTAAAAAAAAATTAAAAAAGGTAAAAACTTGTTACATTTGGCTAGTGTGTGAATCTTGCTTTGAAACCCCTTTTTAGCACAACCTTTTTTTTGTAAAATTTCCTTTCGTAGGTCCAGAATGTGTTGAGATAAAAATGTTTTGTCCTCTGATGAGGGGGTAAAATTTTGCGAGGTTACAGGGGTCCGCTGCGCGGCTGAAGGTTTTGGCCTTTGGGGAAAGCGCTGTTTTTGTCGGGTTACTTTTTTCTGTATAACTGTCGGTGTTACAGTTCTTGTAAAAACCCAAAACGACACACCCCAACACCCTAGAACGCTTGATTTTCGGGGGAAATGGGTTTTCTTTAAAAGAATTTTGTAATCGTCATGAGTTTTTGCGTACATTGTAGATCTGCCTGAAGAGGGCCCCGGGCAGTCACAACCGAAAACCCAGGAGTCGAAAAAAATGGTAGAAAACGATTGTGTTTGAGGTTTTTTTTTTATACAGCACTAAAATGATACACGGGGAAGGGCGAAAAATTTTTGCATAAGGCATAAATGTCTTATGTAAATAAAAAACATAAAGTGAAGTTGCAGTTTAAAGAATTTTTTATTTTTTTAAAAATTTTTTATAGGGGGTTAAATCAGTGCAATAATTCATAGTCATGCGGTTTTATTTTTCATGACGCTGATGTTGGGTATCCCGCGTTTGACATTTTTGTTACTTGATCCGTGTTAGACCTAAAAAACCCAAAAACCCAATGCACACCATTTACTAATCTGAAACACGAAATGTTCCGCGAGGTTTCCCTCACTCCAGTTTTTCCCCCCTTGACAAAAATCCAAAAAAGTGAATCTGAAGAGTTTCAAGAGGGAAATAAGTGGAAAAAAGACGAAATCCATTTCACGTTTTATTAAATTTCCCCGATGTGGATTTGGGTTTAAAAAAAGGGCCAGCACCCCTTTGTTCCCCAGGACAGATAGTAAAAACTGTACTAGTTACCTCAGCTCTTTAACAAGCTTTCAACAAAATGGACCGCTGTCAGGAGTCAGGAAGAAGATTTTTGACACCCTGCACAGGTTTTTTTGAAAAAATTGAGCTTCTCTTACAGAACGCACCATAAAGATCAGGACCTTTGTTAAAAAATATTATTTCCTTAATCTTACGAATCAACCCTTCTTAAGAAACTAATATAGCTTTATTCAAACTGGCCAAGAAATTTTCCCTTTTTGGAAAGGGTTTTTTTACAGTTTTTACACGAAAGCCTTTTACACAGTCATAACTGCTGTTGCAAGACTTTTCTAACATGATCTTCCGTTGACACTGTGTTTAAAAGGCGTATCTTTTTTCCCCAAAGCTTTATCCCCTTTTCCTTTGTTTCGTCATACTGCTGCTGTATGCTCATTCAGTTCCCTTTGCTTTCAGCTTTTTTATTTTTAAAAAAAACCTAGATATATCTAATTTTTGGGCTGTCTTCCCTTTGCGGTGATAATTGGACTATAAATTTTTTTTGCATTTACTGTTAATTTGGGAACGTTACTAGGAAACGTCGGAGGGGAAAACGACCATTAAAAATTTGACGTACTCCCCGGGGGTTTTTATTTGTGTTTTTGCTCACACAATTGCAAGACACCTAGATACACGTAAAAATTTTTTTATTTGAAAGCCAGAAGTTACTTTATGTACATCGGGGGTTAAAATTTAAAAATATCCATTCTGCCCACAAAATTTTGGTTTTTTGAAACCTCAAGACTCCCCTGCTATGCATTTGTTAACGTGACATGGAGTGCCTCAGGCTTTGACGAATTTTTGGGGGGAATTTGACCTTTAATTTGACCTTTTTGTGTACATCGTGTTCGCTGAAAAAGGGAAGAAGTTTTAATTTTTAAGGTTTTCAAATTGGGGGTTTTTGCGTAAGTAGCGTTTTCTAAAAAAGGGGTAAGAGTTGCACAAAGAAAAGCTTTTTCACGGGAAGTAAACCGTCTCATGTCACCAAGCTATCATTTGGCCACAATGTCCCAAATGCCGCTCGCTGAGCAATTCAGAACAAAGTAAGTCTATTTGTACCTTTTTCTCTGTACGCACGTCATTGTTTTTTTTTTTTAAGGTCAGAAGCCCCCAAATTTTCAATGCTCTATCAGGAAAGCCCCGCACTAATTTCGTTATTAAGGCGTTCTAGTTTTTTTTGGGGGATTCAATCAACATCATTGCCCGGAATGGTCCGTGCTGACTGTATGCATCTTGCGTCTAATTAAAAACCTCACCTCGATTTTTCCCTTTTTAAATAAAACCAGTTTTTCAAGAATTCAACTTTTAAAAAACTTAACAGTTTTTAGTCATCCCGTGTGTTGCTGGGACTGAATTAAAATTTTTTAAGTTTCCCAAAAGCACTCAAGATTCCCTCTCGGTCAATTTTCCCAAAACTTTAGCTAATCTAGTTCCCCCCCTTTGGGGAAACCCCATCACGTTTCATTTTTCTGGTATTTATTTTGGTTTTTTTAAAAAACGCCGTCGGTACTCAGCTGTGGGTTTTTACGTCGTCGTGGGAGATCGGGATTTTTATAGGTAACACAAGAGGACGTGTTGTGACAAATTTGGGTTTTATTCTCCTTTGTTGGAAAAAGACTGAGGAAAAAAATACGAAAACGCCATTGTGGTGGCCTAGTGCTTAAAAGCCAAAAAAATTTTTTACAGCCCGTCCTTATGCATATCGTAATTAATGTTTAAAACAATACCAGTACAATATTTTAATTTTAAATTTTTTAAAGAAAAACCTTCTAAAAAGCAATTTTTAAACACGTGCTACCTCCCCAAACACTGCATACCACAAAAAGCACCTTTTTTTAAAAATATTTAGGACAGATTGTTTCTAGTCAGCAACCAAATTTTTAAATTTTTAAAAGGGGGGGCTCTAAAATTGTGTGCTGGCTACACAGTTAAAATAACTAACTAAACTTACTCATGCACCCAGCTTCTTGGAAACTAAAGGTCGTTGCTGTTAGTCGGGGGAAAAACCCCGGTTTTTATGGCCCCAAAGGGGCTTACCGCATCACAACACCCGCCACCTGTCCCATCCTGACCCTTCTAGCAGCCCCCCATCCCACTTCTTAAGATTCATTTTATTTTTCCCCCATTACCCCGGGTTTCCCCAAAGGGGGCTCTTTCCCTCGGTTCCCCACCAAAACCCCGTATGCACCTCTCCCCCCCCCATAGTGTACTCCCCCCCCCCCTCATTCTTTTGATTTAATTCCCCCTTTTTAAAATTTTAGTGATGAGTACAGATCATTAAGTTCTCTTTTTGTAGTTTCCCCCCCCCCTGTTACCCGTCCCTTTAGGCCCAAATACCCCCTCACACCCTATTCTCAAAAACCCTCAGCTATTTCCTCCTCAGTGTGACAGCCCCAATTCCCCCCATCAAAACAACAAAAAAATTAATTTGTATATCTTTAATTTTTGTATTTTTGAATAGCAAACTGTAAACAAAGATCCTGCACCAATGATAACAAGTTTTCCCCACTTCAATTGCCTTTTAAATTTTTTTCCCGAATGGTTTTTGATCGTTAGGGTTTTTCCCAAATATTTGAACTGTTCCCCCTTTCAACATTTATTATTACTTTATGTTGTCTTTTTTTTCCTGCATTTGATCTCCGGGGGATGACCATGTGCTTGTTTTCTCAGATTTTTTTTAAACCAAACCCTTACTAGCGACAAAAAAGCTTCTGTGTTCTACTTTAGTTAAAATTTGGATGATGGTGAATTAGTTAAAGCAGTTTTAAGAGTTACCCAAATTTTAGGTAATTGAATTTAATTTTTAATTAGCAATTTCAATCTAACAAACGCTTGCCCCAAAGCTCGCTACCAAAAAAGCAGTTGCAAAAAATCACATTCAGCATGTTGGCGGCAGCAGTCGCTGTGCACAACTGTTCGATATCGTAAGTACGACACACACCGAATACTGTCAGCAAAAGGGGGTAAAAGAAAAAAAGAGATTAAAACATTATTGGTAAAAAAATATTAATTTTTTATTTGTAAAAGAAAACCCAAATTTTGGGTCATTTCTTATTTCCCCCCCAAATTTTTCTGAATGGCTGAAAATATCACAAATTTACCCCGTTAGGGGTTTTTGAAGGGGTCGTTTTGTATTTTTATTTTTTGACTGTAATTATTAGCGTAAGTGGACCGCAATAGAAGCAAAAAATGTCTAAACTTTTTGTAAAGATAAGCCAAAGTAAAAAAAGTGTACAAAGCAGTTGATCTATCGATAAAACGTATTCGCAACACTTAAGAAAAACGACACTACGTTTTATATAACACAGCCCCGCCCCCTCAACTACTTCAGTCGCCCGAACCGTGTACACCATTTCCACCCAAAACATGACTTCGTCAAGCCGTCAACCCATTCCTACGTAGGCCTACTTTACAGCCAAGGGGTTAAAATTTTTTAATTTTTACAAAATAAACAAAAAAAAGGGGGGAGGGGGGGTTTTTGTACTCCTGGAGGAGCGACAGAGAGACAGTGTTGGGTTTGTACCTCAAATGGGGGAAAACGACAGAGACTGACAGTTTGAGGTTTGACCTCCATGGGGAGCGACAGAGACGACAGGGGTTTTTGGGTTTTTTACCCCACAGGGAAAAGAGCGACGAGATGACAGTGCGGGGAAAAAATTTTCGTAGCGAATACTTGGACGAAACTGGAGGAAGTGTAACAGGAAAAAGGAAAAAAAAATAAAGGGTTCAGTTTGTTTGTCGCCAAAAAATTTAGATATTGGAATAAAGAATTTATGACTTTGACGAAACTTTAAAACACGCATGCAAGAGGTAGGTTTTTCAAATTTTTGGGAAAATACCAAGAAAAAAAACCCCTATTTGGAACGTTTACCCTTAGACAAGGGAGAAAAACAAAATATGATGAAAAGGGGTTTGAGTATTTGGGTCTAGCCCCAAATGAGTGGTTCGGGGTTTCGTGACGGGTTTTAAAAATTTTTCAGTTTGCCAAGGGGCTGGTTTGTCCGACGTGTTTTTAGTATTTTCCCCTTTTAATAAGGTTTTTTGCTTCGGAAAAATTTAAAATTAAAGAAACGTGAAGTTTTGCCCTATTCATTCCTTTGCGAAGTGGGCTCTACGCAGCTTGCGACACGTTCAGCTGAGACCCACCGGTTGACCCTCAAATTTTCCCTTTTATAATCCATAACGACAGCGCCATATCACGTGCACCACGGTCTTACCAAATCTGTTTAAAATTCGTAAAAGGGGCCTGTGTTCTTTCTTTTTCGGCATTTAGTACGGCTTTCAGTAGGGGGGTTAAAAGGAAATGAATGGTTTTGTTTTGGTGATCGGAGAGAAGAAACACTGTATTTTTTCTGACTTACTGATCGGATCGTTACGGGTGTAAGTAAAAAAGCGGCAAAGCAGAACGCCCCCCATTTTCCCTCCAAATCGTACTAACGAAATTGAGATAATCCGTCCAACATGTGGTTTTGTTGTGATGTAAATACTTATAATTTTCACAAAAACATTTACGCGTTCCAAAAAGCCTATTATTGAGTTGTGACGCCGTATTTTGGTAGACAAAAAATTGCTCCGGCGAAAGGGCTGACTTCACATTTAGCAGTCTCTACAAAAAATGTATGTACTACATCGATAGACCTTAATTTTTTGGCGTGTCGAATGAGTGTTAAAGGGGGAGTCACATTTTCAGACTGTTAAAAAAATGATGTACTCATCGATATGAATTCATGTATTGTATTGGCTTGTCGAATGAGTGTTAAGGTGAGTACATTTAGAGCCCCCTACAAAAAAAAGTATGTATACATCATTGACACTTTTAAAAGTATTGGGTGTCGAATTTTGGTTAAACGGCTGGTACATTTTGCAGACTGTTAAAACAAATGTATGCACATTGATATGACATTTTAAGTATTGTTTTGGGGGTCGAAAGAGTGTTAAAAGGGTGAAAATCACCTTTAAGATGCTACAAAAAAAGTATGACCACAGATTGACCTTACATGTATTTATTGGGTGTGAACTGGTGTTAAACGGTGACGTCACTTTAGCAATGTCTACAAACAAATGTAGACTCATCGATATGACACTTAAAATATTTTATTGGCGTGTCAAATGAGTGTTAAACGGTGAGTCACATTTAGCAACTGGTACAAACAAAAGTATGTCTACTCGATATGACACTTAATGTATGTATTGGGTGTCAAATGAGTTTAAAGGCGAGTACATTTGCAGATGTCTACAAACAAAGTATTACTACATCAAAAACACTTTGTATTGGGTTCGAATGAGTGTTAAACGGTGACGTCACATTTAGAGACTGTCTAAAAAAAAATGTAGTATACTCGATATGAAATTTTATGTATTGGGGGGTCGAAGGTGTTGAACCAAACCCCAAATTTCAATTTTTGTTTTTATTAAGAAAGCAGTGGATAAAGCGTGAAAACAAAGAGATTTTGTATATTAGACATAAAAACTTTGAAGCGAAAAAAAAACTTTCCTTTTATTCCAAAAATGCGCAGCCCGGGGGGAAGTCAAGTAACTAATCTTCGCTTCCCGAATTCAGGGCTAATGACTGCTCAAACGAATTTTGTATTCTGTCGTACACTGCAGTTTTGGTGTCCTAAGAGAATACGGGGGGAGTGTTAGGCTGTGGTTGGTGGTACAGATTTGGTGTGGGGGGGGTTTGGTGTTTGGTTGGGGGGGTAACAAGGGGGTTTTGGGTTTTTAAGGTTTGCTGGGGGTGTGGAAAAATAAAAGCACATTTGCGAATAATGGGGACTTTCTGCTGCAGCATAAATATAAACTGGCGTGAATTAAAAACTCTTTTGTACTTAATTTAATTTTGGTTCATTGAAGGGTCATTATTATGCAGAAAAAGGGTGTACAGAATTTTGGAATTACACAACGAGCAATTTAAATTTGGGGAAAATCGTCATTAAAAGGGGTTTTAATTTTCTGCGTTAAATTCTTTTCCCAATTTTTACGGCTAAATTGTTTCCCGTCAAATTTGAAGTAATATTTTTTAAAAAGCTATTTTTTACCGAACTTGAGTTGTTGATTTTTTTCAGAATTTGATCTAAATTTAGTTTTAAAAAAGAGTATTTTAAAAATTGTATGTCTTTTTGGGTGTGCTATATCCTCAAACTAAAAAAAAAAAATCTTGTATCATGGGTACATAAAAATGCGTTTAAAATTGGTGCTTAATAATGCCCAAAAACGCCTCTTGAAAAACAGAATTTTAAATTGGCGTGAGTCTGCAACCAAGGGGAAATGTACTTGGGTGTCATGTTAAACGTGTGGGAAAATTTTTGGGCCGTGGGTGGGGGGAAATCCAGGGAATGTGTGAAATTACGAACTGATTGCTAAACGTCTAAAACCTAATGGTTTTAGCTGAAGGTTTTTAGGCTTGGTTTTGTATTTTTATCGGCTGCGTTGGTTGACCAGGGGCCCAAAATGTAAATTACATACATAGAAACAGACTTTATGTAGTCATAGGTTTTGTGAGGCAGCGTGGAACTGGATGAAAAAAAGAAACAAATAAAGTTTTAATAAAAAAAAATTTTGGTAGACACCTCATGGAAAGCCTTGATGCAGGAAATTAGGCTATTAAAAATAATTGGGCCCAGGCGTTAGACTGTACACGAAAAAATATGTCTGAGATGGGGGTTTATTTGGGAAAATTTTTTAAAGTTTTTTTAAAATTTTTGTTTGCAGCAACAAGACTTTTTTTTATTAATTTTATACATTTAGTTTTTTCTTTAAAATGTCATTTTTTTTTACCACCAACCCCTCAAAATAAATTATTTTTTCACCCTACATGTTTCGGCTGCATTTCGCCATCTCATCAGTAAAAGCTGGGGCATTTGCAAGTACATCGTGATTTTGAATGGAAAAAAAAATCGTAGGGATGATTTTACAGTTTGAAATACATATGTTAAAAAGTAATGTTATTACATAAAATCAGAAATTACATAAAAAGTAAAAAACGGTACGCCAGATGCCCCCCTTTTAAAAGTGGAATGGTTGACAGTGTTGGAGACAAAATTTTTGTATTTTTTATACTGTTTTTTTGAAAAACATTCTCAAATTCTATGTATTGACCCCCCGATGATGGTGATATGGTCCCAAAAAATGTAGGAGTGTAAAAATAAATTTATTTTACATGGTTGGTGGTACAAAACTACACAAGACATTATTACTTTATCTACCCCCTTATCTGCAAAAACGCTCTCAGAAAAAGTAACTGCCTTTGTCTTTTAAAGTACGCCCAATTTGTTAAAGTTTTTAAAATCGTGTTTGAAGAAAAACCTTATTCTTTTTCTCAGCCGCTGTCATCTGCACAAAAAGCTCTACAAAAAAGTAACTGGTTTGACGTTTTAAGTACGCCGCAATTTTGTTAAAAATTTGTTAAAATGTGTTTGCGCAAAAATACATTATTACTTTATTAGCGCTGTCATCTGCACACAAAGCTCTACAGACACAAGAAAATGCCGTTTGTACTTTTAAAAAACGCCGTCAATTTTGTTCAAGTTGTTAAATATCGTGTTTGAAGAAACAATCATTATTATTTATTCAGCCGCTGTCATTGCAAAAAAAAGTTTCCCCAAAAAAAAAGTAACTGCCGTTTTACAATTAAGAAAGCCGTAAAAATTTTGTTACAATTTTTAAATATTGGTGTTTAAAGGGTGCGTGGAGGTTTTGCTGAATGAACCATATATTTTTTCACTGTAAAATACAGTTTAAAATTTCTTGCAAAATTTCGGAGGAAGTGTTGCCGAACCTAATTCGTTTCTCGGAAATGGAGGCAGATATTTCCCCAAAATTCGGAAAGAAATTAGTGATACACAGTGTAAAATCCAGAAAATAGCACTAAAAAGTAGTAGTAGTAAATAAAGAATAAATGGTGTAAATTCAAAATTTTAATTCTAGTTTATTAATGTGCCGATCCCCAGCCAGATAATAATAATAATTATTATTATTTTTAAAAATTTTTTAAAAATTTTTCACTTTGGGGATAAAAAAATTTTATATATATTTTGCCTCTACTTTTTGTGACCTAACAAAATTAACCGGATTTTTAATTTTTGCACAAAAAACTTTTTTTGAAAATTCTAACAGTAGGCCCTTTCTTTTTACTAATTTTTGGAGTTTGTAAAAAGTGTCAGTTGGGGAGTGTGCCAAGATAAGAGCTTGCAAAATAATTTTTTCGTTACAGTCTCTGATATTGCAGGAAAAAATCATGTGACGGATTTGAAAGTTTTGCATCGGGGAAAGGGAGTTTGGGGGGGTTTTTTAATTTTTTGGAGCGTTTTTTGAAAGCTGTGTTATCTGACCCCTTTGGGGTTGAACCTTCCTTACTCCAATAGACGCACATTTAGTGTGTCGCACATTTGACAAAAGCAAAATGCAGATACTAAGTGTTCATTTTTTCAGTATATTAGGTCAGAAGTACCATTTAGTCTATTGTTTTTTTAAAATTTCTAGTTGCTGGTGCCGGCGACCCGGGCGCTAGTAAAAAAACTTTTACGTAGTTCCTTTGGAAAAACCGAAGAATGTATTTTATGTATTTTAATTTTAGAGGGGCCTTTTTTAGCGGGGGAAACCCGAGAAAGTGTATGTAGTGTATTTAGTAGTATTAGTGCCCGCACCCTTTTTTAGTTAAAGTGGAAACCGCAATAATGATTCGTTAGGGTTTCCCTTTTCAAAAAACACGGCGAAAAAACCCATTGCGCCAAAAAACCCCCATTCTGTGGGCCCAGGAAAAAAAACCCACCCGAAAATTACAGGAAATGCTAACGGTAATCTCCAGGTTAATGTCACAAGGATAAAAACCAATCAAAACCCGGGGGAAAATTGCACAAAGGAAAGTAATTGTTTAGGAAAAAAGGTTAAATTTTCCGTGCTGTAAAAAAAAATAACCTAAAAAAAATTTTTCCTGGAAAACGATACAAAAAGGAATAGCCCGTTGTTTTTGTTTTTGGGATTACTTAATTTTTAAAAACAAGCAAATACACGTTAAAATTTTTGTTGTGGCTTTTATTATACGAAAGGCGGCTAAGAAACCAATTTTTTCCCCGGGCCTTCCCTTAAATAAAAAAGGACTACCCAGCTAATATTTTTGGGATGGCCTTTTCATTCAAAAAAGGTGCCAACGTAAAAAATAATTTTGTATTGGTTTGTGTGCAATTCCCTGTAGCTTTTCCTTTGGGGAGCATTTATCAATGTGAAAATTTTAAAAGGGGACAATACCCTTTGGGTACATTTTTCCTTTTTGGATATATTTTAATTTCTTTTGTGGGTTTTTTTTCCTTGGGGCATTCATAAAAGTGGGGTTTTATTGCGAATTGGGGGGGGCTTCGTGTGTGCGCTTTCCCCTCAGTGTTTTTTCTCCGCGCTTCCTCTTTGCATTCTTGTATTCTCTTCCTGCCATTAGTTTTGGGGGAACTCCAGTTTTTCCCTTTAGGATACCCCGCCATCCGGCAAAATCCCCTTGGAATGTGCAGGGGGCCTTTTTAAATTTTAAAGAGGGGTTTAAATTTTTTTTCCCAGGCGGACAAAATAAAAAATTCACCCTCTCCCGAAAAGTTTTTTCAATACAAAGGACTGGTCTTATTTTTTTAGGGGAATTTATTTTTTATAGATTGAAAAAATTACTGTGTTTTGAAAAATTTTTAATTTTCTTAACCAAAAATTGCTTTTGGGAAATTTTACAGATTTCCGTTTGAAAAGGGAAGGTGTTGGGGTTTTTGGTTTACCTATTTATGAAAAACCAACGTTCAAAAAATTTGGGGAAGGAAATTTTTTTGACGTTTTTTTGTTGGGGTTTTTTGCTTTGAATTTTTGACCATTTGCACGTTAATTAGGGAAAGTCGGTTTAGAACGGGGCAGGGACGGGGGGGGCACAATTGATTATCATAAATGGTAAAAAAAACAAAAATTTTTTGTTAAGAGGCATTCGCCGGGTTCGGGGCTAAAAATCCCGAAATTTTGTATTTGTTGCAGTGAAAAATTAGCCGTTGAAAAGGGGACATACAAAGAGGGAAAGGGCCTTTTTTAAACCTTCCAAAAACCCTTCCCAAATTTCGAACTAACCCCTAAATTTTCCCGGGGAATTTGGAAAGAATTTAAAAATCAAAATTTTTCCGGTGATTTTTTTTTACAGACGGATATAAAAGGGTTCCAAAAAGGGGCCACAATTTTTTTTTCCCCCTTTGTTTGCGAAAGGGGGGGAAAGAGGGGAAATGGTAGAAGGATTTTTTGCGCATGGTGGGTTTTTTGTGTCCAAACCGCCGGTGGTCTGTCCCGCCAGTTTCGAATTTTTAAAGTTTCCCACCTTGAAAAATGACAGAAGTTTTTTCAACGGGCGCTCAATTTTTTTTAAAATTGGGGGAACCCCCCCCCGGGAAAAAATCCCAAAATTGGGGCGGGGACAATGGGGCAAAATTAAAGAGGGTTAAACCCCTTTTTAAAAGGCCGCTTGGCGGACAGTGACCAGGTTCCGGGGCCACAGCCAAAAAGTTCTTTGCGTGCGGAAAATGAACATGGAACCGCTTGCCCCGGGAAATTTTGATGAGGTTGGGTTGCAGAAAAGGGTTGCAAAGTTTTTTGAGGATGTGGGGTGCGAAGGGGGGCAAAAATTTTTGTCCAATGTTTGGGGCGAAAATGTTTGAGGGCCAGGGGAAATTTGGGGCCCAACAAAATCTAGCCGAAGGTTGTCATTTTGGGTCGGTGGGTGTAAAGGATAAAAACCCAAAAAAATCATTTCGTCCAATAAAATCCAAATCCCCGACCCAAAAAAAAAAACGGGAGCAAGGAAAAGGGATATGAGTTTTCTTGTTCCCCTGTTGTGATTGATACCCCAAAAGGAAATTTTTAATAAGGATAACCAAGAAAATTTTCCCTTTTTCTTTTCATTGGGAAGAACCGAATGTGGGACGCCGCAACGGCAGCTGCATTTGAACCCCAAAGCCCAGCTCATCATCAACTGTCCAGGGTTTCCTGGAAGCACCATTCCCCGGTTCGCCCGCTCCTACTCCCACATGCTCCTTGTAAATTTTTGGGGTGGGGATTAAGACAAACCCTAAAAGGCGCCCGGATTTAAAACAATGTGGCAATTTTCCTGACTTTGAGTTTATAATATACACCAATAGAAGTATGAAAGGCAAATTTGCTGTTAAAGGAGGAGACGCTGATCCCGTAAGCATATTGAGTTCAGGGTCAAACTGTGGGCAGTATATAACATTTGAAGAAACTAATGACACAGATATATTTAAATTTTTTGAGGAGCTTTCACGATATCACGACTTTATTACAGAAATGGACAGTCTGTTGAACGGGGGGACTTTTGTGGATAAAGAAATTAATGAGAAGGTAAAGAACTTTCAGAGCTGTGTCACCAGCAAGGCGATATTAGGGAAGCTGAACAGTCTGAAGTCAAAGCTGAGCAAAGATTACGTAAGGATATTGAAAGAGGAACTAGACAAATGTGATTTTTCCTTATTCAAAGAATTCTTGAGCAAAGTTAAGATATTTCACTCCCAAACAAACGAAGAATCTCTTAAGACGTTAATTGTAAACGAACTAAAGGACGCTTGTGCAACGTCATGTACAGTTGCGAATTCCATCTACGCAAAGTTTGACGAAGGCGTTTATAATTGGTGGAAAGAAAGTGGGAGTGTTGTATGGCTGAGTAAAAATTCAGAACTATGGCAAGCTGTAGAAAAATTTTTCGCTGTAGAAATAACGGATATATCGGAAGCTGAAATTCAGGAGGTTTTAGGGTGTGGTATACATTTCAGTCAACAGCACATACAGAGATTGTCTGACGCCATAAAACAGAACACTTTCTTGAACATTATCACTAACTCAAATATTCGTACTTTACACAAACTGAAAACTTATCAGGCACTAAGTTTTTTAGGTTACACGAATTCATTATTTATTAGTTTAAAATCCTTAATGATTCGAAGTAAAGAAGGCCGAATATTATGGCCATGCAAGTGGAGTGACGCCATGGTAATTGACTGTGACTGTGATGGCAAAGTGGCAGACATGTTGTTGGATATTGTGCAAAAGTCTGTTGACTGTGAAAAAGGTTCAGACAATTCAGATGGTAATATGGTAGAAACTTTTTTGGATATTTTGCAAAAGTATCAAAAAAAGGTGATCCTAATTTCAAGACGACAACACAAAAACTTTTCTTCACATCTTCGAAAGAAATTAGGAAATATATTTGCGGATTTTGAAGATAATTGCAACTTATCGGATTTCGATGAAAAGTCGCAAAAGCAGATATTGGAAAGAACTGTTAATTTTCAGGGAACAAATGTCGCACTGCAGACGTTGGTAGGTGCAGATCCTCCGGAAATTATAAAGCATCATATAGACTCTGATGTTATTTCAGTCTTGTTGTACAGTGAAGAGAAACTGTGTGTAGGTAGAAAGTTGAGTGAGCCTTCAAAAATCTATGTGCAGCGAATATTACAGCATCGAGTGTATCTAAAGAATGACATTCTGAAGGTGACAGACAGCGCAATTGCATTTGCTGTTTCTGGTGTACAGGCTGACCAGTTGAAGAAATACTTACCTGCCGGCGAGAAAATATGTGAATTTGTCTACGATGAAAGCGAAAGAAGTCACTCTTTCAGGAATGTTGCTGATTTTTCCAAGCCTGGCCTCAGCGCTGAATGGGGGACTATGAAGACTCATCATGAGATAGGACAAAAGATAAAACCCCAGGAAGTTAGATACATTATTCTCAGTAAAACACAGACAGAGAGTGACTTTAGCGATCTGAAAGGGCTGTGCACAAACGTGCATTGGATTCACGTGGAGGACGGCAATTTGTTATGGAGAGAGTCGAACTGTGACATTGATATTATCCGCAGGTATATTGACGATACAAAATGTAAGAAATATGACATCAAAAGTGTAATGGAACACAACGACAGAACCATGTTATTGGTAGCAGAACCAGGAATGGGAAAATCCACATTTCTTTCCCACATGGAACAAGAAATCAAGGAATGGAATTCCTCGGTGTGGGTACTAAGAATAAACATTCATGAACACACAAGCGCGTTGGAAAAAAATGAATTTGAAAATGAGTGTATCGACAAGTTTACGGATTTCCTATGGAATGCCGCTCATTCACATGAAAAAGGAGCGTTGAAGTTGGAAAGAAATATATTCCTACAAGTTTTGGAACAGAGAGAAAAAATGGTTATAATATTGGATGGTTTCGATGAAATAAGTCCAGATTACAGTCCTAAAGTCACTAAGATATTAAGGATAATAATAGATAAGACGTCGTCAAAGGTTTGGGTTTCATCTCGATTTTCTTACCAGCAGGATTTGGAGGACATGGTGATAAAATTGGCTTATACAATGCAGCCCTTCACAACAGAAAATCAAATGCAATTCTTGGAACAGTACTGGAGCGAAGCCATCAAACTACCCAAACAAGAAAATCTGCGATTGTTTGCCGAAAACTTGATCAGTTTGTGTTCGCAAAATTTCAGTGACAAAGATGGGGAGTTCACTGGCATCCCTTTACAAATAATGATGCTAAGTGAAGCCTTCGTGCAGGAAACTGAAGAATACTGCTCGAGTGGAGAAGTTAACTTACCGGAAAAGTTTAATTTACTTGCCTTGTTCAGGAAGTTTACGGAAAAGAAATTCAATATTTATTTCAGAGAAAAGAATGAAATGGACAGCTCAAAACCAGAAGCAAAAAGGGGGAAAAAATTGTATTTAGAGAAACACATGACCTCGGCCTTAATGACTTTGTTCTCTCCAAACGAAGTAAACCGACTACTGGGGGCAGGAAATGTCAGCGTTTTGGAGCAGACAGAGGAGTTCTTGCGCAATGGGACGGCAAAGAACATTGGAATAATAACAGAGTTTACGGATGGAAAACCGTATTTTATCCATCGATGTTTCGTAGAATACTTTGCGGCTACATGGTTTGCTGATAATTTTAAAAACTGTGAATATTTCATTTCAAACACTCTTTTCATCTCCACGTACGAGGTAACACGCAATATTTTTGACCGAATGCTTGCAGAAGATTCCGAAATTCATAGCGCCGTTTTGAACAACGACATCGTCACTGTCTCCGAATTTATGAAGAAGAAGATAGATATAAACATTTCAGACAAAGGCGGTAGAACAGCTTTGCACGTGGCAGCCTCCTACAATAGCCCACTTATCCAAAATCTACTGTCAGTCCCAGGTGTTGATGCCAACAAACCAGATGGAGTACTGCAATGGACACCCCTCAGGTATGCTGACAGAACGAAGTCGTGGATGGCTATAGATATTTTATTACAGAATGGTGCAAATACTGAAGACATTGTGCTTACAAGACGTAACATTGAAGACCAGGAGTGGGGACAGGCAGCTTTGTGGGAATGTGCGTCAAAGGCACACAAAATGTTGTTGGAGTTCATGCTAAATTGTGAAACTGATGCTAATGCCGCTGTAGAGGTTCCTGAAAATCTCCATGAGAAACGTACTCTTCTTCATAGGGCTTCATTTTGCGGGCAAGTGGAGGTTGTAAAATATCTTCTTGAACAGCGGGTTGATGTTAGTATTCGCGATGCCGAACACGACACTGCTCTTCACTTAGCCGCTCAATCGGATATCTAATTAGATACTTGATACAGTTTATATTGGTAAATTGACTGACACTTTATGACAGTAATGTGACATGAGCTGATTAATGTAGGTAGTGAGACTAATACAGTTGTTTTACTGTTAGCAGTTTAAGGAGCGCACTTAGACGTGATACAGTTTATATTGGTAAATTGGCTGACACTTTATGAGAGTAATGTGACATGAGCTGATTAATGTAGGTAGTGAGACTAATACAGCTGTTTTACTGTTAGCAGTTTAAGGAGCGCACATAGACGTGGTACAGTTTATATTGGTAAACTGACTGACACTTTATGAGAGTAATGTGACATGAGCTGATTAATGTAGGTAGTGAGACTAATACAGCTGTTTTACTGTTAGCAGTTTAAGGAGCGCACTTAGACGTGATTCAGTTTATATTGACAAATTGACTGACACTTTATGACAGTAATGTGACATGAGCTGTTTAATGCATGCAACTGTGTTACAGAACGTACCGATGTTCAAGTGCTAAGTTTAATGTGCAGCTGCAGTAAGTGTCTTTATTGTCACGTATTTATACATTCTGCCCGCTGTACGTGCCGCAGCACGTGCTGATGTCAACACGTGTGTTATCTATGGCGCAACTGCTCTTAACACCGCAGTCGCTTTAATAAACTAAACCTGTAAGCGACAAAGTGAAAACCATTCATTCAGAATTCATTTTTAAGAATCACTTATTTATTGAAATTGGCCACCACATGGCATTTAGCATGGTCGTGTGATGTTGGATGTGCCGGTGAAATAGAGTGATGTCATGGATGTGCACTAATGTAAATACAAAAATATACATAACATTAACACATCTGTGTGTTAATATTATTTATTGCTTTGTATTTACATATCCCTGATGATGGCAACTTATCGCTGAAACATGTACGAGGGTTCCAAGTTTGTATATAACATGTAATGTTATTATGTCTGTATGCTGGTGTATATAAACTGCTTCATAAAATTACAGTTTCGCCTCTTTCCATATTTGTCATTTTAATGTTCATGTTACGTCACACATTCCTTCACAATGCTATATTTTACTATTTACATTTCAGTCAATGTCATATAAATGTCACATTTAAAATGTGCAGATATGTGCAGATGTTTCAAAACTTGGACATGAATTCAGAACAGAAGTAAAGCACAAACCACAAAGACAACCTATCTGCTGCTATCACATTTTTTATTTTATTTTGTGAAGTGTTAGAGACGTATTAATTTTAAGTGAAAATATAAATACCATTTTTAATTACATCTTCCTTTGTTATAATTATTCTCTGTAGGACTATGAGATGACATCAGAGCTCAAACACAAAATGACAAATAAGTGTGAAATACAAATGCCACATAATTACCTTACTTGCAAATGTGACTCTTGCCTGACGAGTTCAAGCTGTAGCATTTATTGTGCCTTATTTTCCCAGTAATCCAGAGAATTGAATTTAAACTACTTTCCAATGATCCCGCCTTCAACACAGCCGTGCAAGCACACCTTCAACTCGCTACATAACAGAAAAAATCTGTCATCCTACCACACCTATATTAACACCACAAAAAGAAATCCCACAGTCAATATAAATAACTAAGCCATGGTCATTTTCCTTCCACATTCGTTCAAATTCTTTAATCTTCCTAATCAAAACCTATACAGTCTCAATTACAGGCAGTATCATTAACCCTATAAAGAAGAAACATATCTGTTTTATACAGGACTCAGTGCGTAACGCGCAGTAAACACTCTCCACCTAGGTTATAAAAACCAATCTGTTAATGTCACATAAGGCAAAAGTCGCTGTTTGTTGTGAGATCCAAGCAAAACACACAAACAAAATGTGAGCATCACGTACAATTTTTGAATGTTAAACCTCATGGTACGTAAAGCAACCGCTATGCTTTAAAAGGTTAAACAAACACTGTATGATATCAATAAAATATTAACACAGTAAAAGCTGTGATATCCAGCACTGAATGATCCAGAAAGCTCGGTTAAACAGAAACTGTAAGACAGGATCATTACATTTCACAATTAAGCGACAACATCCGGCACTGATGCCGAGCATTTCATTAATTATTGACGTCCTGTTGTTCTTTAAAGATAATTAGACGTGTTACATAAGTAGTGGTAAAAGGGGAATAGAAAGTATGCTGGGGGGATATGGGACAGAATGTAAACGACAAATTAAATGGTGAGGGCTGTCCATAAGGTCGCTGGGCACACTAAGATACAAATTGGGTAAAACATTATAGTACCTGGAAAATTATGACATCTGCAAAGCTTTCATCCCAGAGATGCCAGACTTCGTATCTCTTACTGTATTGCTCCTAGTACTTTAACACTGTTTTATAATTTGAAAGGACATTCCATTTAATTTACCTCACTGTATCAAAAACTAGCCAAGTTTTTCCCAAACCACACTAAATATAAAAAAAAAC
The DNA here is from genome assembly GCA_021186555.1 of Reticulitermes speratus. Taxonomy (NCBI): domain Eukaryota; kingdom Metazoa; phylum Arthropoda; class Insecta; order Blattodea; family Rhinotermitidae; genus Reticulitermes; species Reticulitermes speratus. The sequence continues at coordinate 4,512,220 of JAJKFL010000031.1, read as the reverse complement.
AGCAACAGAAGACATAACACTGAGGTACATTCACTGAATGTACATTTACTATACCTGATTAACATTCACATCAAATTACATATTCATTGAGATTCCCTCAATTTCCTGCTCACAGATACTTCTAAAACATTTGATGTAAGAAGCGGCCAGCCCATTGGTAACAAAAGCTCCGTGCTTCCAAATGACATACCTGGTGGAAGCCGATCAATTTGATGCTGGTGTCTCCATCACAGCAAAACTCAACTTTACAGAACTCAACATCATCATCTGAAACAGAATTATAACATCCATGAGAAATGATTACAGTAAAACTGTTATCCTGTTTTCTCACCTTAACTTTTGCACTCTCATGGCCTCGACCACGATCTATTCCTCTATACTTCTTCGATTGATTGGACAGATTCCTTGCAACCTACCTGTACAGTCAGACACTTCCTTCACACATACCTTCAACACCTAACTGCATGTAATTCTATCACCCTGAAAATGCAAACGGCGGACACCTTGTTTAACATCGCTGTCAAACCACAATTCTACGTAGTGTCAACACCCAGAAGGCCATCATCTGACTACAACCTTATTCTACATGTAAACTGCTTATCAACTGAACAGTCTTAGTCATGTTTTACACACAATCATAATAACCAGAAAATGAAAGAACAACAGCCTTTTTAATTACCAGTGAAGCTGGTACATGCCATCTGAATTGATAATGACTCAATCTTGTGATCAAACAATGTTGTGTAGAGGTTAGAATTCTTACGTATTTAGAATTTCACCATTTTCAGAGCAGCAGGCTAAGAAAACAAAATGTGCATAGACAAATAAAATACTTAAAGCTTATTATGTAAAACAGATACTCATTTTCATGTGTCTCTAAAGCCCATTCCTGCACATATAAATAAGCTACACTTACACAAGTCAGTGTTAAGGATAAAAAAATACAAATAATCACATCGATTAAATCAAGAGTAGAAAGAAATGTTCAGCATAAATTACACTACTGTTCTTGGCCTTTATCAAAAACAACACTATCCTTACGTCTCATTCAAATGCAAACAATTTAATCTTGGAAAACCTTTACAATAGAGCAACCACATTCACCTGTCACTGCAACACAAGCTTATGTACCATTCCTATACAAAACAAGCACCAGTCTTAATCTGTCACTGAAATGAGGTTTCATTCTGACTTCATAAGACACAATAGAACAGCTACCTGTCACCCTTTCCTAAAAGTATACTTAAATATTTTTCACATTACATGTGTAAACTTCACAGAATGAAAACTTTTAATTGAAATTACATAACAACACTATACTACAACTGGTAATGGATATTACACCTTCTTGAACACAAGATACACTACATCACACACCTCATCAAGAATTTCCCACATCCGAGAGATCTGCAACAAAAGCAAAAAGCATGTAAGTAACAGAACATTATTCAAAACAGTAACCTGGTGTATAACTCTGTACCAGCTGACACAGGACTATGTAAGGCTTCGATAAAGTGGTTTCACGAGCCCTTTCGCAGAACTGTCTTTCCTACAACTCACACAAATAATCATCTAAACTTACACAGTTGTCTTCAGTCTGGTTCAATTTCGACAGTCGGAAATGTTCTAGTTTCACTCTCAGGTTAAACAAAAGCTCGAGATGCTGCACAGCAAAACTATTGTGGATTTACATACATACATACATACATTCCATGGATCCATAAGTGTGTCACAAAGACAATAGGATGTGGAGCTAGACACAAATAAACAAATATACATAATATTTACACTGTAAAATAATATAAACATTTGACAAAAGCAGTATCACAGAACATCTCTACACAAAAAAATTCATCTACAGATTAAAAGCAGTGTGTATTTAAGCATTTTCTTTAGGCTAATTTAAACTTTGCTTTTTCATCCTTAAGGATTGTCAGACTACACAGTAAGCAAATGAAAATTTAGATGCCAGCATAAAATGTACTTTTTTTGACAACAAGAGAGGTTGGCACTTGGTCTATGAAGATGGTGTAATCCTTGTATTCATTTTGTGTATAGATCAATTTGTTTCAAAATTTTCTCGATTACTGACAATGAGGTTAATAATGAAAATATATATTGGCATGGAACAGGTAAAATCTCTAATTGTCTAAATATGCTTCTACATGAATATTTTGGTTGTGCACCAGCCATAATTCTGACAGTTTTCTTTTGTAAAGTGAAAATATTCCTATTGTTGGAAGTTACCCCAGAAGACTAGCCCATATTTTTTAATGGAATGAAAATATCCTACATTCTCCTGACACCTATAAGTAATATCAATATGGCTCAGGCAGAGCCGAAACATATGTAGGGTTTGACAATTTTTCTAATATTGTTAAGTGAAACATTGTTGGTATGTAAGTAAATAATATCAACTCTGTTTAATATGCTACCTGTACGTTGCGCTCACACAATAAAAACTTCGCAATTCACAGCAGACATAACCTATCTACACCTAAATTCCAATATTACGAACTGTACTATACCTATGAATCATTGTGTTCTCACATATCGATAATCGATTCATGTTTCCCGCCATACAGTGACTTCAACATATATCGAACGATTACAGAGAGAGTACAGACTGAAGGAACATTAAATAATAAAAATTAATTACTAATTCCAATAACAATACGTACCACAACAAATACTCCTGTGGGCTCACATCAAAACACACCTCCTATATGGCTGAATACGGCGCTATCCAGCAGTCATCCCGATGCAAGTGGAACACAGGTATAACAGTAGATTACGAACACGACTGAGCAAGCGCAACCGACCGAGGATTGTGCAACCACAAGTACGCAACAGGTGGCAGCACATATACCGCAAATTCTTTAAAACCCTTCTGTTCACATACTCGGACGGCCTACATAATCCAACTCAAAGTACATTTATCAAAACGGTATTTATTTTCAATTTAATGTGATTATCTTCTCCCAAATACCCACTTCACTATGTCGACATATTCACATCACACATTTCCCCAATTTTACGTTTATTTAATTCGTGTCTTCAAAATTAGCGCTTCATATCAATTTACTAACTTCGCAGATAGGTGAAAAGGATTTGGAATCTGCGAGGATTCAAAATTATCAACAATTCTATTTACTTTAAAAAAGGGGACATCCTTGGAGAGAAAACTGCTAATATTCAAGATGAGCTTCACTGTGTGTGAACTATTTTGTAAAGGTGGAGGCCTGCTTAGAAGCTGCAGGTTAGCACTTCAAGACTTCTGTGACATGCAGTAAGCCGAACTGCACATTGCCAGCAGTTGCAGCCGTCCTGTGACAGCTACCTTGCTCAGCAATACGATACAAATACTCCTTGTTCCTGTTACTTATTCACTCCACCAGAGCGCTACACGGTTTCCTTCGGTATAAGGATAATTAATGTTACGCAGTTGATCGTAACAGATATGGCGCTAAAAGTGAGCTGTGGTAAAAATAAAAGGAAAACCACTGTACATTGTGCAAAACATGTAATAAAATGAAACAGAAAAATATGACTAATAGAAATATTCACATGTCTGGAGCAGCATTCCGCCCTCTATGTAAGTGTCCTAGTATTTACATCAGTATCTGTCCGTGTATTATAGAAAGAAACACGTTAAATGTACAAAACACAACAATACCACAGCAGTAGTCGTGTCACTAAGCAGTCACAGTACCATAAAGCCCTCAAGTATCTCACTGTATAACACACATATACACTGCAAGTTCTCTCCAGTCCTTGAGCTCTGTGCCTTCCCAGTATCCAGTCACACATATGTTACCACTTGTGTGGTCAGTATAAGTAACTAACAGATGAAGGAAGTGCAGTAAAGTCAGCAGTCAGTACTGGACAATGTAACTGAAGTATGTTAAAGTAATTCATAATTTTGACTGCATTTTGTGTGATCTTAAGAATAAGGCATTGATAAATATGTGTGGCGGAGAGGAAATTGTCTTAACAGATCATAACTTATCATTACAGTGTGCAAGATACAACAGATCAAGTACAGATGTGGCATGTTCACAGCGTTTTCATCACTGTTACACAATTTATGGCTCTGCATGTCTGGTGAAGTTAAGCAAGCCATTCCTACAACAGGACACTGTGTAGTGTCACAGGTTAGCGGGTTTAATGGAGTCAAGATTAAAGATACAGATGGCAGATGTTACGTCCTATGTACTCAGCATGTATGGAGGCACTGTGGTAATGAAATAAACATGTACTACACTTCCCCCAAAACAATGCTACAAGGCACTCAATCAGTATACCGCGCCGTCTGACACGATACACGTCATACACTCTCTAGCAGGTATGTACCAGATTTATACACTCACCATTACACAACATAAATTCAAATTAATTTCTATATAATGTTAATATATACTCAGTCATTCAAATGTCACAATTATAACATATTTACAGGACGAGATCTCTGCGGATCACAACAGACCGAGACAGATGTTTGTATGCGTGCTTCATAAAGAGTGTAAAGAGCTGACAACTGCTGCCTGCAACATCTCACTTTAAAAATGTTTAAATGTACAATATTGTGATTTTATGTTTGTTAACTTTGTGCATTTTGGAATTTTAACACTTTAATTATTTTAATCATTTTAATGAAGGCCACACAATACCTACATAAGCGTGCTGGCCTTCAGATAATTCCCTGATGAAGGTACCTCAGTGCCGAAACATGTAGGAATTTTATACTTACTTTTGAATGAATTTTATTAAGTGCATAATTTGGTTAATTATTAATTATAATAATATGCACAGTATGAATAGCATAAAAATATAAGGTAGGACACTAAGATTGGTACTGTACCTGTGGGGGGTGAGAGCTGGCAGAGGGGATTTACAGCATAACGTTTGCTACAAACCGTGCTGGAGCCTGACCTTCAGCTGAGATGAAGGTGTATGGACTTGTGCTATGTGAACTGATGCTTGCACTTCTGTACTGCAGTCTGAGGCACACCAAACTGTTAGTGTGGACTGCAGCTGCATGTTACACGTGTTCAGAGCCATAAATGTGGCCTATTTTAAGGGAGGCTGCTAACTGATTACATTATAAACTGTGTATTTATTCTTCCATTCTTACCAACCCGGCCGAAACATGTTTTTGAGCTGATACTGAATAAATGTTGTGTTATACTGCATGTACTGTACTTTGATTGTTGTTATGTAAAACAGCAGGAATGAATCTCCTAAAAATCGATCACTGCGGGGACAATCAGTCTGAACTATCCTGCCATCTTGTGGAGAATTTCAGAATGTTTCTACTCTCCAAACGCTAGATGGCGTGAACAGCAGTCAAGCACATTCCTATAACATTTTATGCACGACAGGATAACCATTCCAGTTTATTACAAACAATAAAAATACTACGGATTTTGAGAGAAAATATGGACTAATATCCCGTTTCAACTTCCAGCATTCCATTTGTCACAGTATTGTGCACCAAAACAAATAGACGTTCCACTTTCCAGTCACCAACTACTATATTAGCCTGTATTAATCACTGTGCTGCTATCAATATCTTCCCCGTAACATATCCATTGCAAGAGACGTACAATTCTTTCCACAAATTGTTATAAACTGAACGCTTATTAATGTGTAACAGAAATGTAGTGGCTGCAATGATTCACTGTTCAACTGTACGGTGCGTAATGTTGAACGAACGCATGGACATGTTGTTTAAATAGAACGCAGCTTATGACACCCCTGAGGATGTCTTCTTGGTAGCCGAAACATATGTAGGGGTTATACAAATGTTTTACGAAAACCTTACTTAGGTCTTTTTTTAAATAAAAAAGTGCATTTAGTTGGTGTTAAAACGTTAATTAGTAACAAATGCACGGTGAACTCAGAATAAAATTAGTTCAGAACGTATTGACACATTCAGTTCGATTTTGCACCTATGAAAGGATATGTATATCATTACTGCAAATACTGACGAGCTGTTGGCAGACCTAATGATACAGATGAGTAGAGTGTACCAAACGGGGGGGGGGGGGGGGGTGGCGGGCTGCAGCCCCCCAACCCCCAAAACCGAAAATTTAAAAAAAACAGATTTTGTAGTTATTATGATATCAAACCGTTTTATGTTTTGAAACCCTTCAGTCAAAATCAGCCACTGAAATCGGCTGTTGACTAGTACATTAAAATTTTGAAACATAAAATAATGAAATTAAAAAGACAAAAAGATAGGACACTGTGACTGAGTCATGGAACTTAATTAATATACGAAGATTGTTGTGACTGGCGATACTCTGCTTACCTAACAGTAGCGATAACTCTGCTTACCTAACAGTAGCGATACTCTGCTTACCTAACAGTAGCGATACCAAACTGCGTACGGCACAAATACTTTCCCTTCGTACTCTCTTAAGACATGCACAATATAAATTCATGTCAAGGTAAAGCAATCCCATTACAGGCCTGGACACGTCCTGAGGGTTCCAGGAGGTTGAGGCTCCCATAATTTCTATACAATCTGCACATGAAGGTGGTAAGGTTGTCAGCCCTACGCACCGGCCGCCTTTATCCACCAGGGGATACCCTGATACTCATTTCTCTTGAGGCTGAGTTGACCTCAAGGCCATACTGCGACCGAAATAATTAAGACAATGAAAGTCCCAGTCACCCCATCGGAAATCGAACCCGCGACCTTCCGGCTTGTAGCGCAGTGATATAAATTCATGTTTGAAGTGGAATGTACAGAATTTAATACATTGTACATTTTATTGGTGGATCTTAAAAATGTGGAATGGAGGAGGTGGAGCATGGATTGGATTGATCTGGCTAGGGACAGTAAAATGTGGAATGGAGAGTGGAGCATGGACTGGATTGATCTGGCTAGGGACAGTAAAATCCACTTCGATTTTCCTGCGAGTACGTAACAAGACAAACAGTGCTTTATAATGGCTGTATTTCAGCTTACAGGGTAAACTTTCCCTGATGATGGTTGTGGCTGCCACCGAAACATGTCGGAATATAGAGTGATTTTGTGATAAATTTTAAATCATTCAATATAGGGCACATGTTGTTGGAAACTTTGGACAATAACTTAGTAATAAAATGCACGGTACAAATAACAGTGTGAAGTTTATGATAACATGCAGTTGGTACTTCATAACAAAACGTGAGTCACTGTATAAGCCACAAGGCACTGCACTACGTACAGTAATGTGCGACGCCGCGCGATATTGGTTCTTATGAACCACCTGCACGTCACTGTATAAGCCACAAGGCACTGCACTACGTACAGTAATGTGCGACGCGCGCGATATTGGTTCTTATGAACCACCTGCACGTCACTGTATAAGCCACAAGGCACTGCACGACGTACAGTACTGTGCGACGCGCGCGATATTGGTTCTTATGAACCACATGCACGGCTCTGTTAAGCCAAAGGCCACTGCACAGTACGTACAGTACTGTGCGAACATCGCGCGATATTGGTCTTTGACACAAGTGTGTGATCATTGAAAACTCGAAATAAGGAGCCTAGGCACGAAAAGGCTGTTGACTATAGAGAAGAAGAAGATAATAAAGAGCCCCTATTTCAGTATACATTCAATCTTACCTCACAGGCTGCTAGTGTGAAGATGGTGTTGTTTATTCGTGTAAGTCCTTTAAGCTGGCAGTGACTGAGGACAACTGCATTCTCATGTCAGGTGCGACGTCCAGTCTGTAACGATATTTACATTTTGTTGCCGCACACCTTGAAGACCGAGCTTGGCAGATAAGGTGTGAGAAATGGCAGTAATTTGAGTGCTGCACATTTAGACAGTAAAGTGCTGCACATTTAGACAGTAAAGTGCTGCACATTTAGACAGTAAAGTGCTGACATTTAGACAGTAAAGTGCGCACATTTAGACAGTAAAGTGCTGCACATTTAGACAGTAAAGTGCTGCACATTTAGACAGTAAAGTGCTGCACATTTAGACAGTAAAGTGCTGCACATTTAGACAGTAAAGTGCTGCACATTTGACATAAAGTGCTGCACATTTAGACAGTGAAGTGTTTGCAAATTAGACAGTAAAGTGCTGCACATTTAGACAGTAAAGTGCTGCACATTTAGACAGTAAAGTGCTGCACATTTAGACAGTAAAGTGTTGCACATTTAGACAGTAAAGTGCTGCACATTTAGACAGTAAAGTGCTGCACATTTAGACAGTAAAGTGCTGCACATTTAGACAGTAAAGTGCAATTAGCAGTAATTGCTGCACATTTAGACAGTAAGGCTGACCACATAACAGTATAATGCTGCCTTAGACAGTAAGTGCTGATTTAGACGTAAAGTGTGCACATTTAGACAGTAAATGCTGCACATTTAGACAGTAAGTGCTGCACATTTAGACAGTAAGTGCTGCACATTAGACAGTAAAGTGCTGCACATTTAGACAGTAGTGCTGCACATTAGACAGTAAGTCTGAAACATTTAGACAGTAAGTGTTCTCATTTGACTAAAGTGTGCACATTTAGACAGTAATTTGTGCAATTTAGACAGTAAATAGTGTTCGCACATTTAGACAGTAAAGTGCTGCACATTTAGACAGTAAAGTGCTGCACATTTAGACAGTAAAGTGCTGCACATTTGGACAGTAAAGTGCTGCACATTTAGACAGTAAAGTGCTGCACATTTAGACAGTAAAGTCTTCCTTTGTTTTGTTCTGCAATGACCGACGCACAAACACGAGTATTACTGCTAGCCTGACACGTCTGTTGATTCTGCAAGTTGCAACGAGAAAGCGAAACTGACTTAACTGGCGACACCAATTGTTGTTCTATATCTGCTGACAAATCTTGAATGCGACGTTTAACAGTGTGATTGGATAACTGAACTGTTTGAAGTTACTTTCTCGACTGTTCACCAAGCACACAAGTTGTCATTTCCACGACACATGGTTTAATTAGTGTTTCGGCAACTGTATGGGCTTCTACTGTAAGTTCAATACTGTAACTCACTTTGCAGTAGGCCTCGGCCGTTTTACTTATCAATTTTTTAACTTTTCACCGTAAAGGCTGTGACAGTCTGTTAATGCCTCAAGCTTACGGGTTTACAAAACTAATATCTTTGTCTTTATATCTTTATCTTGAACCACTGGTCTAGTATTTTGCAGACAGAACAGCGGAGGGGGAAGGAGGGATATTAACGTGCTGCAACTACAGATATGTCATGTACTGTACGTAAATGGTAACATTGTGTCACTTTCGTCTAACGACAGCTGGCATGGAAAAGAGCCAACGAATCCTCTGTGTATTGTGAGGTACTTGTAGCTTTAAACTGTATACCGTATTAAGTGATTACATGTAATAGCAACGATGGATTCTCTTTGCACTTTTGTTGCGGTACAAATTATTTCGCATTGCTGCCAACAACACACACGTATTTATGTCTTCATGTAAAGTGCCCCACATTTTACCCGGAATTTAACTAAATCTGATTTTCTGAATTGTCACCCCCGCCGAGTTATATGGACTGCTCCAATTCGCGGAAAGACGAAATGTGTTCGCTCTTCTGGGATGTTACGCAGCCTTGATTGGTGGTTAGTTAAACTGTAACACGTAATTTTTCTTCCAGTGCAATTGCACATACTTATTTACAAAATAATGAAGATATGTGACAACTGATCAATTACCGTTCTCTTAATTACGTTCATGCTCTGTATAGACACACGCTGCATGTCTAATAGTCTGTAACTAACGTTGAATGCAATTGACGAACTATCACCCCCGCCGAGTTACATGGACTCGTCCAACTCGAGGCAAGACTGGTAGTTAGCCAACACTGTAACGTAACGCATCGTTCATTGGTGGATAGTTACTTAAATACCAATCAACGCCGATCGGCTGTTAGTAACGCGAACGAAATCTGCTATCTACGCATGCGCCGTCTCTTTCTAACTGCAATACATCTCGACTGACATGAGCCTGTGCGATGTGTTGTTACGTAGTGCTGTGTGTTGTTACGTAGTGCTGTATGTGTTACTGTGCTGTGTGTTTACGTAGTGCTGTGTGTTTACGTAGTGTGTGTGTTCGTAGCTGTATGATGTTACGTAGTGCGTGTGTTGTTACGTAGTGCTGTGTGTTGTTACGTAGTGCTGTGTGTTGTTACTAATGCTGTGTGTTGTACGTAGTGCGTATGTTTTACGTATGCGTGTGTTGTTAGTAGCGTTTTGTACGTAGTGCGCTGTGTTTACTATGTGTTTACGTAGTGCTGTGTTTTTACGTGTGTGTGTTGTTAGTAGTGTGGTGTGTACGTAGTGCTGTATTTGTTAGTATGCGTGTTGTTACGTAGTGCTGTGTTGTTACGTATCTGGTGTAGTATGCTGTGTGTTTTAAGTAGTGCTTGTGTTGTTACGTAGTCTGTGTGTGTTACGTAGTGCTGTGTGTGTTACGTAGTGCTGTATGTTGGACGAACAATGTACTAAGCTTATATCACCGTACATAATTAAGCAATAAGTTACACCTTTACAGCACCTACTTCACTACCTGTGAACAGTAAATAAACACTAGCCCTGTATAAAAAGTACCATAGAGCCTACTAAATTACACAGGGTGTTCCATCAAAAAATCTTCTGTGTTTCAAGCTACGACTGAACCGCAAATTGTACGTAAAACGTCACGCCGACAGTTGAATGTTGGCGATCTTTTTTTGCGGGTGTTAAAATGTTTTAGCTGCTTGAGTGAGGAAGGGCGAAGAAGAAAGAAGAAAGAAAGAAAAAAGAAAGAAAAAGAAAAAGTTGACTGTATTGGAGTTTGTATTTTTCAGACGTTTCTACAAGTTGCTATATGTATGTGTTTATGTCTCTGTAATGGTTAGCCGTGGCTTGTGGTATGAGAAGTAGGTCGCGTAGTTTACGTCTTGAGATGGGAGAGACGCCTGGTGAAGATGTGATCTATCGCGCTTCCGCCGAGCGTCGTAGATTGCGCGGGATCGTTGCGGATTTCTAGACCGAGTTTTTCTTTCATGAATTCGATGAACCAGTCGTTATTCTTGCCGGGACGAGTATCTAGGTTGAAGTCCCCCGCGGTGAGCAGGACGGGCAACTAGTGTAGTTTTGGTTCTTTGATGATTTTGAACGCGTTAGCTGCTTTGGGCGTGTATGTCATGAGAAATCGTAGTAGGAGGAATTTCAAGTCATCAGGACTGGTACCGGGAGAGTGTAAGCAGAAACCAGTAAGGTCGTGATACCGCTGATCTCAACTTCTGCAGCACATATGTCTCCTTGCTCAGGCGGCTCTCATGCGGTAACATTGGTTCATCGAGCCCGAGAAGTTCGTGTTTGATGGCACGGGTGAGCGCCTCGTTTCTCTCGAAGTTAGCCACGCCGCCGGCTCTGACATCTCTCGCTTGTGTTGACTGACCAAAGTGTAGTTGGGCAGCGAGACGGCGTTGGCATCGTCCATCAGGTTTCGCTGAGAGCCAGTATATCGGCCCGCTGAATGATTCGTCGACTTGTAGATCGCGAACGTGAGCCGCTAAAACTTTGACGTTGAGGCTGAGTAGACGCAGTTGGGTGACTGAGGTGCAATTAGGTGTCTTGCTTTTGTGCGTTAGTTAGTCTCGGCATCGTGAACCTGTAAAATACAGCGCTAGGTGACCCACCTATGTTTACCGAAATGTAAGACGTTAGATGGTGAGAGTGTGAAAATCGTAGGTGATTTTGACATGGCCGCCATTTTGGCAGATTTCAAGATTTTTCGATGATTTTTTTTTTAGCGTGCAGGCATATTCTTACCTTTCAAACTGTGTATCGTTCGCTGCTGTAGTCGAAGTAGGCGCGGAGCGCTGTGAAGAAACGTAGGTAACGCGAAAGTGTGACACCGCGAGCGCCGAGGTGACCCACTATGTGTACCGAAATATAAGACGTTTTACGTCAAAAAAAGCTTAGTGGTTACTCAACTTCCACCAGGTTTAACACTAACAACTCTGTTTTTGTCCACATATTTTATACTATATAGACCGTGCATCTTGTCATAAACTTAACACCAACAAATGTACATGGTAAATATTGTAAACGCTGTGTCTGTATTTACCGTGTGCATCTGTTGGTGTTATTAAGTTTGTGCACACAGTCTGTGTGTCCCGTTATGTTTGTCACGGTAACACCGTACTTACACCTTGCTTACCGACGGACACTGCGAACGGTCGGAAACTGTTCTCTGTGAGGTTCGAGCTGATTGTTGTAACAACTTCCTTTTAGCTTTCAGGTTCAGAAGGTTAGTCGCACGCTTCTTAACGCGGAGGCCCGGGTTCGATCTCAAGCCAGTCGATGTGAGATGTGGTGGACAAAGTCGGACTGGGACAGGTTTTTCTCGTGGCACTTCCGTTTTCGCTTGTCAGTATCATTCACAAATGCTCCATACTCATCATAACACTAGCCTGGTAACTTTTAAACAAAGCAATGCTCTGTAGGATGCCGGAGAGCAATGGATATAACAGTGCGTCCAAATTTTTTTTAGTTTTGAAAAGTGAAAGACCTGGTGGAAGAAGCAGATCAGGCGTTCTTTACCATTAATCATTACACAAACACATTTATTATTACACATGCACTCGCAAGAGATTTTCCGCACCCGTACCGGCCCTGGGGCCCACGCAGCCCGTCCAGGTACCTGCTTGCCGGGGGTAATGCGGCCGGGGCGTGGAGTTGACCACCCACCTCATCTAGTGCCAGGGTTTAAGAAAGAGTAGAGCTATACCCTACTCCCCCTCTGGCCCTTTCATGGCCTGTTCTAGGGAGAACTTTACTCACAAGACTGAAAAGGTTTTTAGAGAGAGTTACGTAGATAAATAAGCCAATCCCTGTGACCGTGCGGTCTAAGACGTAGGTCTGCAGCCGCTTGATTGCTGGGATCGCGGGTTCGAATCCCGCTGATGGCATGGATGTTTCGCCTTTTTGTGTTTGTTGTGTGTTGTGTAGGTAGCGGCTTCTGCGACGAGCTGATCACTCGTCCAGAGGAGCCTACGGTTGTGTGTTGTGTCTAATTGTGAGTGATCTAGAAACCTCAAACAATGAGGTGGCCTAGGCCCGAGTTGAGCTGTTGGGCCACAGGAAAAGGAGTAAGTAGGAATTGTAGAATGTTTCAAAATTTAAATATTATTACAAAGTTGTTTTTATATGTGTATAAATATATTTGATGGCTAACAGCCCCTAAGGGCCACGCCTCCTCATTGTACAGGCTTACGATCCCACACTTAGACACACCACAGTCGGTACGACTCCTCTGGACGAGTGACCAGCCCGTCTCAGAGACCTCTACCTGACAACACACAAACATAACAAGAGACAGACATCCATGCCCTCGGCGGGATTGGAAACCACAATCCGAGTAAGCGAACGGCCGCAGACCCACGCCTTAGACGCGCGGCCACTGAGATCGGCAAGTTGTTATATGCTGGGGGAATATGAAACGTGATGAAATGTATAAATTAAGAGACTGACATAATTACTGATTGACATAATTACTTAATGGTGTGATTGAAAGACGAAGGAAAGAATGTAGGTGGTTTTATATCGTCAGGGGCGTTGCTCAGTGTACAGGTCCTCCGGGATGTGACGTCTGCTATTGGGCGAGTGGCTAACGAGTTTCGAAATACCGTGGTGCCATAATCTTCAGGGTGAAACAGCCCAAGAAGAGCGACACGTCACGTACCACAAGACCCGCTCTAAGCGACCCTGGTGGCCACGAAATGAGCCACGCCGATTGCCTAAGACTGTGTACTGCTTTCTTCATTCTGTTACTTCAACGTGAAGTCTGAACGTGATTCCCTTGTGGCTCCGACAGATGGCAGCACCATTCATCGGCGGTTAACTCCTTTTCTTTTCACGAGGCCAGTAAACCCCGCACCTAAAGACTCCTAATTTGTCCGCTGCAGAGTGTTGTCACTGCTGTCAGCACAAACACGATCAGATCAACTGTTTCGAAATTAATTATTCCTGTCTGTTATTTATGTAACTGTTTATAAGTGTCTCTGAGAGGATGGCAGTTAATTGTATGGGACTGTTGCTTGAAACAAATGCATTTTTTTAACAGACGGTTGTTGAAATGTGCGAAAAGAGAGAACGTTTTGTATTAATTCATTGGCCTACAGAGACATCTGTCAGTTAATTCTGGAGGCGTTATATAGAGGCACACCACGGAATAATGACGGTATGTAATATAGTATATGAATATTAATTTTTCAACCAAAGAATGCACATATAAATAAAATTTCACTACACCCTACATATGTTTCGGCCTCAATTTGGCCATCATCAGGGGCACTTTGCTAAGCACTTCACTGATCACCGTCCATTTGGCGTAGTGAAATGTTATTTATATGTGCATTTGTTAGTAGAAAACTAAATACTAATATTAAGATGCACGGTGAACACAACGTTAAGTTAATGGTATATAAAATATGGAACAGATGTAATTTATTGCATGTAGCAGAATTTGTTTTGAAATATTTTAATTAATTTTATTTAGGCATTTTGTGTAACGGAATGCCAGACCGTGTTTGGTTTTTTTTAGATTTTCATGTCTACCACTTCTTTGGGCATTCAAATGCCCTGCTAGTATGCGTGGAGTGGACGTTTAAAATATTTACTAATGTTTTTTGCTTCTGCTGTTTTTAATTTTTTTGGTTATCAAATTGCACAAATAAATAAAACGGTATATCGATAGCAGACAGATGACTTAAGCAAAATGAATGATACAGAAAGGATGTCTGCTTGCTAGGCGTGAATGTGTTGTGGGATAACTGAAAACTTATGGACGTGACGTAACACGTGTTATTGCGAAGTATGGACAACACCGAATATTCCAAATAATGAAACTCTGGAACCCGCTGAAATTTTATAAAATTTTGTGCTGAAAGCATATAGTAACATGTTACGAAATTTCGCTGAGCCTAGCACTTCTGGCGCGCTTGGTCAATTATTGTCAGCATAATAGCAAACATTGCTAGATTGTGATGTTTAGATCATCAGCTGTTTCTTCGGCTTCAGATCATATCTCACAGAAAACACATCCTGTCCCTTGTTACTTTAAGATCGTCACATGTTTCTTCGGCCTTGTCTCGTATCTCTCTGTTTTTAAAGAGCAGTGACATTAATGTACGCGGACCGTCACGTAAACTGCCTCTTATCTTTGTTCTGTTTTGATTAAATTTGAATTCAGTTAAATTCCCCGCGCACTCCTTAACATTGCGAGCCGAGTTGTTCCATGCGGATGGACAGACAGAGTGATGAATTCATTTTGCACACTTTGGCTTTTGAAGATGAGGCTAATATGTTGTCTCGAAATGTCGTGATCCGGTTATCCTTTGACGAAACGTCGTACCCCATAAGAACGGAATCCTCAGCCACACCTCGCAGACGTGGCAGACCTACTAGAGTTGTGTTTTCTTTCTTTGCGGAAAGCCGTTAGAAATCCGCAAGACCTCCCGTTTTCTCACACGTTAATCTTCAAGTGAGAGACAGTCGTGGGTTTTGGTAGATTTAGATAAGACTGAGCTGCCTTCACCGTAAGAGAATCCTAACATTACTTGGAAATTATTAATTTTTGCAATAACTCAAGTATAAGGGAAAGAACAGAAATGCTAATAAAAGTTTGGTTACGAAACATCAAAACAGTCACTTGGAAGACCAAGAAGGTAATGCAAAGATCATATTCAGACTTATGTTATTCATGCCATGCATATTCTTATAATTAATACATCAATCAACTTTTGCACTTAATAAAACACATTCAAAAGCAAGTATAAAACCCCTACACGTTTCGGCACCGCGGTGCCATCATCATGCAGTTATTCAGAACAAAGCAACACAAGGCAACAGCTAATCTAGTTAGTGTCTGCCTCATTAAAACGATTAGAATATTGACATTCTAAAATATACAAAGTTAGTAGTCATAAAATTTCAATTGTGAACCGCTTGTTTGTTGGACTTTGTGCATCGTCTTTATTGTGAATAAAATGTAAAATATAAAAATATATAAATCTAAAATTCACTACGTTTCGGAAGATGGCTCTTCTTCCGTCTTCAGGACTACTGAGGTGGGTCCTTTCGAAACGTAGTGAATTTTAGATTTTTTATATTTTTATATTTTACATTTTTATATTTTATAGTTTACATTTTATTCACAACAAAGACGATGCACAAAGTCCAACAAACAAGCGGTTCACAATGTTATGTACCGTCGTCAATACCTTTTAGAATTCAATAAAATATCAATGTTGAAAATTTAAAATTTTTGTAGCGAGACATTCCAGCTACAAGTTTGTTGCGAATAACTTTCTGATGATGGCACCCCTGTGTCGAAACATGTAGGAGTTTTATGCTTTTGAATATGTTTTATTAAGTACGTAAGTTAATGCATTAATAATAATATTCGGACTTGTTTTATAGAAATATGTTGTGTGGATGAGATGTGGGTGAGGCTTATAATCTTATCAGTTGAAGAAGTTTGACACTATCAGCTTTGGACAGCCTAGTCATGTCGCCAAAGACTTAGGTGTGTGATAGAGAAGTTATTCTACAGTTAAAATTGTTGTAGACACGTTAAGCTTGTACGTAAGCTCGAGTGGCTTGCGGCCCACAAGTTGCTTACCGAGTGCCGAACGTTTGTCCATCCCTATTCTTCCCATTTTATCCCCAGGATTAATGCAAGCAGCTTATATCTCTGTACACTCTGCAGCTAGAAGACATTGCATGATAATGAAAGGTTACAATAAAATATAATTTTGAATGACTTATGTAAGACTGTTGTAAGGCACGTAAATAGCTATTGCGTTTAATCAGCGACAACGGAAATTAAATAATCCAGCTTATCGTACTTCAAATATTAAAATATGCGAGACGTAAAGTTGTGATCTTTTAACTGGAAAAGGTTTCTGTTTTTTGGTGTCACATTCGGCTCCTAACGTGTTTATATATGGCTAACTATAATTCTAAACTGCCAATAAATGTTTCTAACCGATCACATGTGCACACTGCAGATCTCACAACAGTCTGTCCTGTTGCACTTAGCAGTTGTTCAACACATCGTTGTAATGCGGTATTTCAGGCTTTCGCAGCGGTGTAAATGAGATCTTCATTCTTCTAGTATGTTACGCAGCGTTTATTGGTAGTTAATTACCGACGTTTCGGGACAGAGTATCTGTCGCTCCTTCTACGGTCAAGCAGTCAAAAATGTCGCCTTGGGCTGCTTGATTCTTGAAATGGGACCGATAATTTGTCCCGAAACTTCGGTAACCACTACCAATGAACCCTGCGTAACAGTCCAGAAGAGCGAAGATATATTTTCGTAATAATTTATTTGTTATTTGGATTTACTTATATTAAGTTCTGGGACAACGTGGATAGTCGAACACGATGGAAAGACGACTCAGATATAGCCTGTTGATCTTTGGCTTAAAGTTTGATCAGAACATATAAAAGGATTTTAAGTAATATATGAAAATGTAATTGGGGCTGTAAGTGAGGTTAACGGACTCTTTTAACACAGGTTAAATTGAAGGAGTGTGGAGTACCAACTGAATATTTATTTAAAGCAAAGTCTCAAAATATATTTCAGCTCATTTAGTACGTTTAACGTTAAACGATCCTTAACATTACTCAGCACAAAGCAAAATATGCAGCTGCGCAATACTGAGGACTGCACTTATTGCGTTTTGTGTCTGTTTTAGCTTCGACGTGTCCTGTGCAAACCGAAGGCAGAATGCATTTCACGAAGCTGCTATGACTGGACCCTCGTGAAGGGTGTCAGTTCTTGGTTACTCAAAACTGCTGCATCAACTGTACTGGTTACATTCATTGCGATAAAGGCACAGCGATTTGTTGAAGGTTCCTGAAAAAAGTAGCACTGTTAGAGATTCGAAATTTTTTAAGCACCTTAAGTTTGGTGTTCTAGGCACTATATCGGATTTTGTTTCAATATTTTGCATGACGAAGTCATAATGTTTAAGTCTCGTAAATATGCACGTGTGTCTTGCAAATAATAACGTCCCTCTTAAGCACTGTGTAGGTGATTATAGAAAATTTGTGTGATTAATTTAATGTGGATTTTGGAAAGTTAATATTTTTAAAGCATACATATAAATGGGACCAAGTATTATGAGAATAATTTGACAACGCCTTCCATAGAAAACTAAAATTCTATTTGTAAATATAGAGTATACGGAAATATATAAGAATACAGTTTATTTTCGAATTCGTTTAAAAAGGAAACAAGTGCCTATATGCGTGAAGTATAGACTATAATTAAGGAATAACGGAAAGAAATTTATAACTAGAAATAAGAAATATTCCATCGCAGCATTTTGCAACATTTGAACGAAGATAAAATGTTTAATGACAAAGTATAATGCTCAGACATACTAAACACAAAGTATAATGCCCAGACATACTAAACACAAAGTACAATGCCCAGACATACTAAACACAAAGTATAATGCTCAGACATACTAAACACAAAGTATAATGCCCAGACATACTAAACACAAAGTATAATGCCCAGACATACTAAACACAAAGTACAATGCCCAGACATACTAAACACAAAGTATAATGCCCAGACATACTAAACACAAAGTACAATGCCCAGACATACTAAACACAAAGTACAATGCCCAGACATACTAAACACAAAGTATAATGTCCAGACATACTAAACACAAAGTACAATGCCCAGACATACTAAACACAAAGTATAATGCCCAGACATACTAAACACAAAGTATAATGCCCAGACATACTAAACACAAAGTATAATGCCCAGACATACTAAACACAAAGTACAATGCCCAGACATACTAAACACAAAGTATAATGTCCAGACATACTAAACACAAAGCACAATGCCCAGACATACTAAACACAAAGTAAAATGCCCAGACATACTAAACACAAAGTATAATGCCCAGACATGCTAAACACAAAGTATAATGCCCAGACATGCTAAAAACAAAGTACAATGCCCAGACATACTAAACACAAAGTATAATGCCCAGACATACTAAACACAAAGTATAATGCCCAAACATACTAAACACAAAGTATAATGCCCAGACATACTAAACACAAAGTACAATGCCCAGACATACTAAACACAAAGTATAATGCTCAGACATACTAAACACTAAGTGTAAAGCTCAGACATACTAAACACAAAGTATAATGCCCAGTCATACTAACACAAAGTATAATGCCCAGACATACTAAACACAAAGTATAATTCCCAGACATACTAAACACAAAGTACAATGACCAGACATACTAAACACAAAGTATAATGCTCAGACATACTAAACACAAAGTATAAAGCTCAGACATACTAAACACAAAGTATAATGCCCAGACATAGTAAACACAAAGTACAATGCTCAGACATACTAAACACAAAGTATAATGCCCAGACATACTAAACACAAAGTACAATGACCAGACATACTAAACACAAAGCATAATGCTCAGACACACTAAACACAAAGTATAAAGCTCAGACATACTAAACACAAAGTATAATGCTCAGACATACTAAACACAAAGTATAAAGCTCATACATACTAAACACAAAGTATAAAGCTCAGACATACTAAACACAAAGTATAAAGCTCAGACATACTAAACACAAAGTATAATGCCCAGACATACTAAACACAAAGTATAATGCCCAGATATACTAAACACAAAGTATAAAGCTCAGACATACTAAACACAAAGTATAATGCCCAGACATACTAAACACAAAGTATAATGCCCAGACATACTAAACACAAAGTATAATGCCCAGACATACTAAACACAATGGTCCAACATTAAGACAGCATATTGTTTACCTGAGTAAACTTGAGTTTATGCGGATTGTCTTGTAAGCCACTTGCACACTTAACGCGGCCTTTAAGCGGGTAGATAAATAAATAAATAAATATATATATATATATACATACATATCGAATGCTGGCTCCATACAGCTCTCCTGATTGGCTACATGCACTGAAGTCATTGCCTGCGGGGTATTATGTATTATGTATTATGTATCCCCTAATCGCCATGTCGCGTCAATTAAAAAATTCAGCACAAATGTCGAATTTGTCCGAATAGATCTGCAAAAAAAAATAGCATTAAGAAACATTTTCTCGATATTCTTTACAATGTAAAGTGTTCTTATAAAGCACGCAAGTTATTATTTTCAATTACGCCGAAGGCTGATCATATTTTTGATTATTTTCAATGTGTGGATGTTTTCAGGCTTCCCCCACTTTGTAAATGAAACCTACGATCTTTTGGAATTTTACGCAGCGTAGAATGGTAGTTTCCCACCGACGTTTCGGGACAGCCCTTCGGTTCCATCTTCAAGGGTCAAGCAGTCCAAAAAGATTCTTCTTGGACTTCTTGGCCCTTTAAGATGAAACCGATAAGTTGTCCCGAAACGTCGGTACGAAGTTACTATTCTATGCTGCGTGAAATCCCAAAAGACAGCAGACCTTATGTTAAATCTCTGTAAAAATTCTGATAAATGATGACGCTCATATCTGAGGGGAACAAAATTAAATTACATTAACGTATAGTTGACATATTTATTGTGCTGCACTTTGGACACTCGTTCGTGAAAGGGACGCATATGTAAGATAAAAATCGCGAAATATTCCCGGTTAAATGTCAGAATTAATTTTCATCATATGACAACGTGTCTAACAGTACGATAAATCAGCTAGTATGAAGGAATTTGTGTTACAGCTGAAAATTGTTACGTTTTCCCGATAAATTAAACTTATTAATTTGAAGGTTTGCTGAATTACTCAATCTCAATGCATCACACCGACTGATATACGCACGGAATGGCTATTGTTACCGGCTTGTTTTACGCTTACCACAGTTTCATAACATATATGTTATCGTAGTTTTTAATTACATTAAGATACAAGTTACAGATGGTAATGACACAGTACAAGTTTGGTTTTCGTAAACCATATCTTGCTGGCGAAAGCAGATCTGAATGTCACAATTGATTGTAATTATTTAGTATAAAAATGTACATTATTATGTGTAACGTGTTACGGTTTGATTTTCGGAAATATTTATCTGGTCTGTTAACATTCTGTCTTTGAATTTATCTTCAGAATCAGAATTCTGGTACAACACTGATAAAGACAGCGGGAAATCAAAATAATTTAACTGTAATGCGTCTTTCCTTGTTACACCCCTCGGCACGATGAGGCACAGGGCCAGGAGGGGGACCTGAAAAGAAAAAAAAAAACTAAAAAATTAATACACCTGAAAGAGAAAACTTGTTTAGTAAATTGGAACCGTTGTCGGAAATTTGTTTATCAAGTTGGTGTTCTGCCGAATTTGTTTACAGGTGTGCCACTTTTGTTGAGATGAGCCGAATTCAATCTGAAACAATTCAATCAAATATTAGAATACCACATAGCTGTCAGTAGATTTGAGGACATTCTGTGAAATGAATCCTGAAAATGGAGATAAATACTTCTCCACGACATTTAAAAATTTAGCTGTCCTCGTTTTTCTATTGCAGGCTGCAACTGATCCAGAATTTCGTAATAAATAGTCTGGTTACCCCCTCCAAAGCACTCCTACAAATTTAGAAGAAAATATCCTATCGAATTGGTATGGAAGAGCTGCAGCTTGTCAGTGACAAAATTAAAAAAAAAAAAATGAGAGGAGAAACTTGTCCACAGATCTCTCAATGCGAAGAGATTAGATGAACTGAATCTGAAACAATTCAACCACAACATTAGATTACCACACAGTTGTAAGTAGAGTTGAGGACAATCTGCCAAATGCAGTATTTTGAAACTCGAGACAAATACTTCTCCAGATCATTTAATAATATGTGTCCTCTTTTTCTAACGCAAGGTGCAGCTGATCCATAAAATCTTAAACATCATGGTATCCCCCACCACCCTCCGCCTAGACCGATAAAATTTTGAAGAGACAGCACGAAAAGAATCAGTGGAAAAGCTGCAGCTTGTACTGGCCAAATTATTGCAAAATTAAAATAAAATTTATTGATATAAAAATCTCTCGTCCTTTTCGATGAATGCAGAAGATAAAAATACGAAAATATTCAATAAGAAAAAATTGAGGATTTTAAAATAGGTCCTCATTATTTTTCATTCCTTTTAACTGAAATCCAAGTCTGTAACTCATTCTGAAACATTCCATCAAATTTCAAGCGCGTGGCTTTTACACAGCAACCACCGCGCAGTTGACATTGCTGGCTCACGCAGCGTCCCGTAACATCAGAGCAGTTTCTGACACGTTCACACGACGCAATGTTTCCCCCACCCACACCAAACCTAACATGAACGAGAACAGAAGCCACTACAACATGTTAGGTCCACTCCGCTCGCCGCCTCCGGCTGCCAATTGAAACCGGCCGAGCTCCACAGCCAGTGTCCTGTGTTCAGACCTATCGGATGCTTTCTTCACTGTATCGTGTGTCGTGTGTATAAATGTGGAGAGCGGGCTGCTTCGCTCTAGGAGCTAAGGGAAGAATTGAGTGCACACACCATTTATGCTGTAGATGCGTCACCGTGTCTTATATAAACACCATAAAATTGCGTTGCAAATAAAAAATTTAATATAGTGATTGATTTTTAGATTAAATTAAAAAATTCATCATATAATGAAGGAATTTT
Organism: Reticulitermes speratus; assembly: GCA_021186555.1. Taxonomy (NCBI): domain Eukaryota; kingdom Metazoa; phylum Arthropoda; class Insecta; order Blattodea; family Rhinotermitidae; genus Reticulitermes; species Reticulitermes speratus. Next base: position 4,489,527 of record JAJKFL010000031.1, on the reverse strand, counting down.
AAACAGTAGTTACGTCAGTCAGGTTTTGTGTTTTTGACGCATCTACCTTAAATTAAGAGGAAGTAAGTAGGTGAAGAGTCTTACGTCACTTTATCACTTGAAAAACAAATGACATGTGTAAACGTGTGAACTCTACATCGTGGTGTGCGCGAACCAATTCTATGCAAAAGAGGCCACCACTTACACATCAGTAAAACCTCGACTTGGAAGAGGCTTTTTAATTAAATAAATTCCCGTTAAATTTAGATTTTTATAAGAAAGTTATTCTCTCTTACAAGCTGTGCTGTTCTTCAAGTACTCTGCACAATATAAAAACACATGAAAACATTCAATGCGAAAATCTAACACACGTGTCACGATCAATTTGATGTGTCTCTCTGCGACCTCTCCAAGTGCTGCTTCTGTCCGCCACTGGCTGAAACACACAGTGTCAAGTTTCATGCAGCCTGCCGACGCACTACGCTACCAATGTGACCCAGCACACCGGCACTAAACTGCCTAACTAACGTCACGAAAAACCTAAATCGTCACTTAACGGCTGATTGGGGGAGGAGGAGGGTACACAGCAAAACACACAAAACACATCGAAACACTTCCTTAATTATGTAATGACGTCTCTGACATTCAGGCTGCCAACTTGACGATTACATACTACAAAACCCTACGACTCGAAAACACACCAAACCCCCGTCTGATAACGGAGAGGCTGTTGTAAATCTAAATGTTTCAGCCAGCGACCCTTATTGAGCGAGAAGCTGCGGGGGGACAAAAAAATCAGCACCTACTTTGGCTGCGAAGTTTCGAAGTTACTGTTGCTCCTTCTGCTGCTATGAAGTGGACGATGGAGTGTTGTTAATGAAGCTTGAAGTGGTGGTTGAAGTTGATGCTGAGATGATATTTATGCTGAAGTTGTTGTTGTTGTTGTTGTTGTTGATTGGTGGGGGGTTATTGGAGTGGGGAATACAGCTTGCAATTTCACCATTAGCACTAATTACTAGAACACTATACAGGCCATTTTAAGTGCTATTTAGTTTCACTATTGACACTGAATTTACACGTAGACACATTTTCACTGTTTCGACATTTTCCACTGGAAACCACTTTTCCTGATACACTGGTTACTTCCAAGATGGGGAATATATTTGATTTTGAACAACATATTCTTTGACACTAGCTGTTATATTTTCGCCACTAAACACACTTCACACAGAACACTTCACACTTCACACAGAACACTTCCACTTACTTGTGAATTAAAATTTTCACTCCGAAATTTTAAATTTCGTTAGGCTTTTGTTTAAAACTCAATATCAAAACCGCATCAGATTCACAAAAATTTTGTATAAAATAAAAAATAAAAAATGCTACACATTTGGTATTGAATTGTATTTGTGCATAAAAATATTTGCAAATGTTATTGACCTCACCTTACATAAATTAACACGTGATTAGAATATGTTTTGATGATTAATTTTGAATTACGCACGTTTTATCTCGTACAAAATCCTGTGTTTCTTTAAGACATGTAAAATGTGCAGTTTTAGCAAATGACCGAATAGACTACAGGCAGCTTTTCATATAAAGAAGTTTGTCACATATTGTAATGAGTCTCTATACAAAGCAAAAATATTTGTCGGATAGCAGTGGTGCTTTCCAGTAAGGGCCCTTTTCCACGAGCGAGTTATGGCGATACGAATAGCAGCGCGACAAGCGAACCATTTACTTCAAGTGAAAGCCTTTTAACGGGGTGAAGCGCCACAAAAGCTCTCGGTCGCTTGTCCCAACCACCAGTCGCGCCACAACTCGGACGCTAGCGACACGGTGTCGCTTATGGTGCAGTTTCCCCGAACGTGTTCTATTCGTTTCAGACGCGCCACTATTTGTGTTGCTACAAACACGCTCGTGGAAAAGGGCCCTAGATGTCGAGGAAATTGTGACGTCGTACAAACCGTTTGATAAAGCAGTTCAATAAAGGTGTTGTTTACATAACGGCAGTGTAAATAGATGTAATATGTGCATGTGTACATGTGTGAACAAAGTGTCTTATATCGTTTTTTACGTACGAAACGGAGTTAGATATAGCTTTTGTGGACACGTGGCGTCATATATGGAAGGAAGTGTTTATAAAATGGCGGAAATTTCATTACCGTATTTGACACTTTTTTTCACACGCCAGGCAGCTGGCGTCTGGGTTGGAAAACATTTACATTAAATACAAAGTGGTGAACCGATCATGTCTTAGAGAAACCGCAGTTCCGTAAACAAAAACATTGTACATGACTTAGCCAAATGTACATAAATTCCTTCTGTATATTTTCTGTACACAGAAGCGTAACTTCTATGGATTCTTGTGAACGCGATAATAGACAATTTAGTTCCCCAAATGTGACTTGCTGAAAATTCACGTATTACGGGATGTTACATCGTGTCTAATGGATAAATTGTTGCTGACGTTTCGGAAAATTTTTATCTCCTTCAACTTCAGGTTCGAGCATTCCTACAAGCTTTACCCTGCTAGGAATGTTGACGCTGAAAAAGGTAAAGATATTTCGAAACGTCGGTAAATATTTACCAGTCGATAAGGAGTAGCTTAAGGGAACACGTGAATCTTCTATGGTAATGGCTCTTTGGATTCTATAAACGCAGATACTGGACAACGACTAGCTTCTACATAAAACCTATATTCATAGTAGTTAATACATTTATTTATATACTGTAATTGTCAAATGTTGTTTGGGCCTTGGTAAAGCAAGGCAATTTGTGATAACAATAAGGCTGTGTAAAATTTAAAATTTACTCGTGACGTTTTGCAAGTTTGCTTCCCTTCTGAGGCAGCTTTTAAAAGAGACAAGAATTTTTAATTTGTAATGATGACTGTGGCACTTCTTTGTTTTTGTAATTGTGTGAAAGTATAAATTGTACGTCGGCCATGCATTGTGTGTAAAGGAAGACGCAGCTCACTTGCACTACAACAAACATATGTCCCGTACCCAATAACTGTTCAAGACACAAAGATTTATGTTACAAATCTAGTCCTCAAACTGTTCTTGTATTCATTGCATAGCCCGCTTAAATTTTGGGGGCATTTGACATGCATCAGCTCCTGCCGCATACAAAATTCACTAGGCTATTGTTATAGCTAGTTTTCCTTATTATTTTATGTACTATTAAAGTGAGAATTATAAATTGTATCCTAGGTGGTTGGACCTAACATTTGCAGTTGCAGGGAAATCATTTAATAATTTTATTTAACATTTTGTAACATTTTGTGGTCTTTCGCGAAGAATTTATATATAATTATGTAAGTGGCTTACGAACAATTTCAAGTGAAAGTGGTGAGGATGAACTCCGATTGGTGAGACTTCATACTTAAAATGTGAATCTTGAATTGGTTACATATTGAGCATAATGTGCTATTATATTTGGAACTGCTTTCTATTCGCCGTATAATTTACGGAAGACAGTGAGGTTTTAAAGTAATCTTAGTGTTAATTTACAAATTAAATACTCTAAAAAAACTGTCCTGCTTATTAAATCAAAAGCCATATTTACGTCTCAATAGTTACGTAGTCCCTACTCGGTACGAAAATATAATCAAATTCCTTAATTTCACCGAAATATTAAAATACATTTTTATAACTACTCGCGCTTACATACAATAAAAAATAATCAACAATTTAATGTTTTAAACCTTCATTAAAATGCAGCCAGTTCACCAAAAGACTTTAAATAAGGCTGTGCCATTTGACGGCCACTTACACTGTCGGTCTCCACTGCACTCGACCGCACACACAAAAAGCCACAAGGTAACTGACGTAGACCTAAGTCTGACACGTGCAATACTGTAAGCCTTGTAGCAGTTCCGATGTTCTCTTGTCTCTTTACTGTCCTCCTCTGCTGGACATTTTGTGTACTAGTAATACGTAAATCGTGGCAAGAATTTAAGGAAGTCTTCGTTGTAGACATATTTTATAATGAGGCGTATTAAAATATGTGTTATAATTATAATTTTATAGCTATTATTATTTGCAAAAGTCTTTTCTTTTTGTTTATTGGTTGGTTTGTAATGAAGTCGCCATTTTATGTCTTACTTCTCGGAAATAAAACGTGGCAGAAAACGGAACGAATATCGTATTGGATGTATTGCAACAAGCAGGTGATGTCAGGTGGCCTTCAGCTTACGGCTTTAGTACAGATGTATTGCAAAAAGCAGGCGATGTCAGGTGGCCTTCAGCTTACGGCTTTAGTACAGATGTATTGCAAAAAGCAGGCGATGTCAGGTGGCCTTCAGCTTACGGCTTTAGTACAGATGTATTGCAAAAAGCAGGTGATGTCAGGTGGCCTTCAGCTTACGGCTTTAGTACAGATGTATTGCAAAAAGCAGGCGATGTCAGGTGGCCTTCAGCTTACGGCTTTAGTACAGATGTATTGCAACAAGCAGGTGATGTCAGGTGGCCTTCAGCTTACGGCTTTAGTACAGATGTATTGCAAAAAGCAGGTGATGTCAGGTGGCCTTCAGCTTACGGCTTTAGTACAGATGTATTGCAACAAGCAGGCGATGTCAGGTGGCCTTCAGCTTACGGCTTTAGTACAGATGTATTGCAACAAGCAGGCGATGCCAGGTGGCCTTCAGCTTACGGCTTTAGTACAGATGTATTGCAACAAGCAGGTGATGTTAGGTGGCCATCAGCTTACGGCTTTAGTACAGATGTATTGCAACAAACAGGCGATGTCAGGTGGCCTTCAGCTTACGGCTTTAGTACAGATGTATTGCAACAAGCAGGCGATGTCAGGTGGCCTTCAGCTTACGGCTTTAGTACAGATGTATTGCAACAAACAGGCGATGTCAGGTGGCCTTCAGCTGACGGTTTTAGTACAGATGTATTGCAACAAGCAGGCGATGTCGGGTGGCCTTCAGCTGACGGCTTTAGTACAGATGTATTGCAACAGGCAGGCGATGTCAGGTGGCCTTCAGCTTACGGCTTTAGTACAGATGTATTGCAACAAGCAGGTGATGTCAGGTGGCCTTCAGCTTACGGCTTTAGTACAGATGTATTGCAACAAGCAGGCGATGTCAGGTGGCCTTCAGCTTACGGCTTTAGTACAGATGCTTCCACATATAGTTATATAGATGCACATAAAAATGTACTTACACAAGAGCGATTTGTCTGCTTTTGAAGTTTTCATAGAGTTGGGGAGTTCTTTCATGATATTTGATAAAAATTCGCTACAAGAGATTATGTGGACTGAACTGGGAACAAGTACTAGAAGAGAGACAATTATACAGTGACGAACTTCATAACTTTACTCTTTACCGAGTATTAGTAGGGTACTGAAATCAAGGTGAATGAGATGGGCCGGGAATGTAGCACGCTTCAAGGAGATGAGAAATACATGAAAAATTTTAGTCTGAAAACATTATGAAATTTGATGTTGGAATATGTTAGAAAATCTGTCGAGAAAATTCAAGTTTCATTAAAACCTGACAAGAACAACGGTACTTTACATGAAGACGTACGCGCTCGGTAGTGTTGGAGATTTCAGTTCTGATGTATTGTCCAGTTGTCGGCCTGCGCATACAAAGGCGATTTTTAAGTTGTGTATATTACAGAACTGAGAGCGTGTCTGTGTTAAAGTTTCATTGCAACTTTTTTTTTTTAATATTAAGCTTTATTTTCTTTGTTGGTTTAATACATCCAGACTCTTCTTACAGGTATCAAGTTGTTCCTTACACCAACTTCCTTTGAATTAAAAAATGATACACTCAAGTGACTGCGATGTATACAATACCTTGATGTGTAGCTGTAGTGAAAAGTAGGTTGTAGCACCCAAAAGAAAACACTACCATCATAGTCGCTCTATTTAGAGCAGCATATGTTTAGTCCGTTTGTGTTTATAACGCCTATACATGTCCATAAGGTCATGGAGAGAGTAGTTTCCTATGTCGCCAATCAATGGATTCGGATGATGCAGGCAGTGGGCATAAAACCTCGCTGCAAGATGATGGACACATGTTTGAAGAACGTCAACTCCTAAGGTACTATGGAGGAGGGGGATGGGAGTGTTACGAGGAGAGTTCGAGATAACTCGTAAACATTTGTTTTGTACTGTTTGAAGGGTGCGAAAGTTTGTAGCGCTGGTTGAACACCAGACTGGGGCCGCGTATGTTAGTGTAGATCTGATAGAAGCCCGGTACAGCTGAAGCTTTGTGTTCACTGTTAGCGTGGAATCCCTGGCTAGGAGGGGAAATATGTTCGCCAAGTAGCCTAGCGCAGTGTGAGTCGTTCTCCTGACGTGCGTTGTGAAGGTAAGAGTAGGAGTTAAATGTAGTCCCAAGTATTTGACTTCGGTTGACCATGGAATCTCCTGTTCATCTATACAGAGTCTTGCAGGGGGCAGCGGCCTTCTCTTGGTGAAAATGATAGCTTCCGTCTTGGTGGTATTTACCCGGAGCCGCCATCTCGTAAAGTACTTTATGATCCGGTCCACTGCTATGTTGAGCCTGCGAGCGATAGTATCCGTGCGCCAGGACTGCGTGAGTAGTGCTGTATCGTCTGCATAGAGAGCCAGTTGGACATGTGGGATGCGTGGAATATCAGATATGTATAACGTAAAAAGAATGGGAGATAGGACAGCTCCCTGCGGGAGCCCGGCTAGTTGTATTCTACAGGAAGAAGGTGCTCCGTCTACGACCACCACAAATGAGCGGTCTGTGAGGTATGAATGGAGAAAGGCGATTAGATATGCCGGGAAGTTGTATTTGATGAGTTTGTGGAGCAGACCCCGGGTCCATACTGTATCTTACGCCTTTTCTATATCCAGCAGTACCATGCCCGTATGTTTGTTGATATTATACCCATGCGTGATGTGGTCAACAATTCGTGCCAGTTGCGCAACGGTTGAATGACGTTTTCGGAAACCGAATTGCTCATTCGGAATAAGACTATTCCTACGTGCATGTCCGTCCAGGCGTTGTAATATCACCCGTTCCAGTAGTTTGCTCAGTGCGCTAAGGAGGCTGATTGGTCTGTATGAGGCTGGGTTAGCTGGAGGCTTCTGATGCTTCCGGATGGCTATAACTTTGGCCTGTTTCCATGTCCTCGGGAAATGGCCGAGGGTCAATGCGGAGTTAAATAATGAGGCCAGATGACTTATTGTGGCTGTAGGAAAGTGACGTATCAAGCTGGGTGTTATTCCGTCCTCACCCGGGGCCGTGCGGCGTTTAAGGGATGAGATATATCTTCGTATTTCCGTGATGGTAACGTGAGGAAAGTCTGAGACGCCGAGCCTATGTCGTTTGATAAACGTATGAAGCACACGATCCACTCCTCTCGAGTGGGGCGTAGATTCCATCGGTATTGTTTGACTGTGAATGCGCTCAAACCTTTCGGCGAGTATTTCTGCTTTATCTGCAGCTGTGTATATCTGCACTCCGTTGTCGAACAAGGGCGGGATGGGGGCGGGTGGTTTTTGAAAGTATCTCACTATTTTCCATAATGTCGCTTTTTGTGGATGTAGCGTTCCCAGAAAAGTGGTCCACTTTTCATTTTGATACCTTTGAAGGAGGGCTGCGACCAGCCGGTTGAGGATGGAGTGAAGTATAGCAAACACGTGTATTCGAGATCTTTGAAATCGCCGGCGGATGTAGTTTCGGAACTTCACAATCGCTCCGATGGACGGTGGGAAACAGATATGCTGCCGTTTGATTTCTTTCCTCGGTATAGCTGCAGCCGCCGCCTGTAAAACCGATGCCGTAAAGTAGTGTACTGCCCTGTCGAGATCTGTATCATTGCGGATGTGGGGGCGTTGAGCGAGAAAGTGGTTTAACCGTGAGCGGTAAAGAGGCCAGTTTCCTTGTCCATAATCCAGGACCGTTCGATTCTCTTTTGCCCTATGATGGGCACATAGTTTACACACTACCGGGTTGTGATCTGATGATAATGCCGGTATGGAGTGGGGTGTCGACATGTGGCACCCTCGTGATAGGGCAATATCAAGGACACTGCCCTGCCCCGGGGATGCACATATGTAGGGAGTTCCGGGGGATAGATTGTCACCGATCGTTCTATACAGTAGTCCAGCAGTACTCTACCGTTCCTGTTTGTTGTGGTACAGTTCCAAGCCGGGTGTTTACTATTGAAATCGCCAAGGAGGACGACCGGGCTTTCGTTGGAGAAAACTATCTCCAGATCTTCGCGGCAGAGCGTATTGCCTGGAGGATTGTACCCCGAGACGATCAGTATCCGCTGTCGCTGTGGCAGATGGATACACACCGCCACCGTTTCTAGTGTTGATGTTTCAGGTAGAATAAATTGGTCGTGCCTTACGCAGTGTTTTACGAGTAGCATGACTCCTCCCCCGTGTTGATTCCTATCTGTCCGATAGATGTTGAATCCAGGGGCAGAGAATTTGCGTTTTGAATTGAGTTTTGTTTCACAGACGGCTGCCACATCGGTATTATTGAGATTTAAGAAGTGCAATAACTCTGTTTTTCTCAGTGCGATGGAATTTGCGTTCCAGTGTAGTAGTCTTAGATTTCGGCTTACGGAGATTGCGTAAAGAACCCCATTATGGTGTCTACGATGATCAGTGTTTTATCCATCGGGTTTTGTGCGGCCTGAAGTTGATTTGCCAGCGTTCGCAGAGCTACACATACCCGTTGTAGATTCAGTGTGGACAGAATCGATTTGAGAGATTCGATTATCGAAGGTAATGTTTGGGTGTCCTGTGGACTAGGTTGTTTTGATGTCACTTGAGCCCAAGTTGGAGCTTGGCGTTTTGCCTCGGGCGGAAGTCGAAGCGGCGGAAACTGCGATTGTGTCAGTGGTTGGTGATTGGTTCTGGTCGATGGACGAGGCAGTCGGCGGTTTCGCGATTCCAGTTGTTTAATGTACACTGGACATCCCGTATGATTTGCGGGATGTTCCCCTCCGCAGTTCACGCATTTGGGTGGGGCTGTAGCTGGCTTCTGGCAGTCCTGCGTTGAATGTGATTTGTCGCATTTGACGCATCTGGTTGGACGGCCACAGTAGGCAGAAGAATGAACAAACTGTTGACACTTAAAGCATTGTTGGATCGGTCTCGGATTTTATTACTTATCCCATTGGACGATACAGTGACATACGTTTGTGATCTTATACACTTCACGGAGGTCCGTGCCGGTCTGGAAAGTGACTATAAACACAGGATATTTATGTTGAACCTGCGCCGTTGACTTATCCGTTCGGACAATTTGCCTTATTTTTTCCACTTTTAGGTTTTTGAGTTCCAGCTCTTGCTGAATTTCCTCTACTTCGACTGTAGGCGGAACCCCCTTCAGGGCCACTCTCGGTTGTACCTCCGTTGGAAGTGGGACGTGTGATATGCTAAATTAGCCTTTTTAATTTCTTGAAGTAGGATGTTATAGTCTCCTTCTGTTTTCGTGTATAGTAATAACCTATTTAACTTGGCTTTTACTTCTACAGGTGCTGTTAGTTTTTCATTTAATGTTTTGAGTGTGGTTGAATGATGGGTCAGATAACTATACAGGACTATTGGAGGAATCCTGGACTTACGTTTTGGGGTTGAAGTCACTGATTCGGTGTTCTCTGTTTCGGAGGCACTGTCTGATAAAACTTCGAAGTAGTTAGGGGATTCAAATGAAGTCCCTGCTTCGTCCTCATGTTGTCGTCTGCCTCGTTTCCTTTTGGATCCCTGGTCGGGAAGGTAGTCTGGAGGCATTACTCCCTTTAGCCTCATTTTGCCCACTTCACTTGCACTATCTATCACTAGGTACTGGTCCCGGCGTACAATCACTCGATTGTCGCCGGCACTATGAAACACAACACAACACTCCCACTAGCACTCGTCAAGCACAGCGTATCGTACGTCCTACCAGTTACACTGCTACCGACGAACTCTCATTGCAACTATATTCGGTGTCAAGGTTTATAAAACGTGTTCTGCTGACTGTGCAGTATTACTACGCACTTCAGTTTGCTTTTTGATACAATTGTGACAATTACTTGACACACAGATATTGAGAAAGAGAGCTGTCTTATTTAACGACGCTGTAAGTTTCTAAAGCACTGGTGTTAGATGAATGAAATATGAGTATGGAGCATTGGCTGAATGGTACTGACAGGGAAAAACAGAAGTACTGAAAAAACCCTGTAATGTCATTTCTTTGAACTTTACACGAGTTCTGTTATTTGGCATAGTGTATTCTTCTTCTTCTTCAATGGCAGTCCAAGAAGCATACTTTTAGGATTGTTTGACCTTCGAAGACAAAGCCAATAAGTTCCTTCGAAACGTCGGAAACCACCTACCTAACGACAGAATATCACACCCCAGAAAACCTGAATCCTCAGCAACACCGCCGAGAGAACCTTAAATTTCACATAATTCTGGGTTATTTTTATTGTAACATTCAGTTATTTTGTTCAATACGGTAGAATAATTTTCCCCCATTGGTGCAACAGCCCCTAGTGGGTTAGGGCCTCCTCATTTTCGAGACTTCACGATCACACTCAGACACACCATACTCGGTAGGACTCCTCTGGATGAGTGATCAGTCCGACGCAGAGACATTACCTGACAACACACAACGCTCACAAGAGACAGACATTCATGCCCCCAGCGGGATTCGAACCCACAATCCCAGCAAGCGAACGGCTGCAGACCCACACCTTAGACCGCGCGGCCACTGGGATCGGCTTACGGCATAAATATTTAAATTAAATGGTCGTCGTTCCATGTTGTATCTGTGACTACGGCCCGCCCGCCCTCCAAACAGTCAAGTACCTGTGTCAGTCAACTGTTGCACTGCACACAGCATAATGCTATTACTGCTGTGCAGTCATGGCCTTTAATAAGTTTCTTTCCCTCGCCGCTAGATGTCACCAGGTGTTGCGGTCCTACTGTATATGTCCACCATTAAGCTACTCACGGCCCCAGGATTACTCTGAGTGATTACTCTCTTTTAATACCGCGCCTCTCTCTCTCTCTCTTTTAATTTTTATTCTCTCTCATAACCTGCTCGCGGCTCCATTTCAATGTCAACTTTGTTCGCATTTCACGCGGTGAGCGCTCTGTCACGCTCCAATGTCTCATGCGTGATTTGTGGTCTCTGTTTTATCAGTAAGTAAAGAGCGTGCAGCTGTATTTGCCGTATAGGCTAGCAGAGCGTGATATGGCAGGTGACAGCACACTTCATCTAGTGTTATTGACACGTTCAGGTTCATTCACTAGAATATTCGTGATTTGCGACAATAAATACTTTATTTGCAAACCCAACTGAAAGTGACAACCTAGAAAAGAACGCTGAGATAAAAAATAATACGTAATCCTGCTCAGTTCCACGAATGTCACGAGTTAAACTGAATTACATTTAACAAGATCTAAACTTATACAACAAACACTTAACAGATGCGTTTAACAAAACTGACTGACTAGTTGTACCGTGCAAACAGTAACATATTTAATCAACACAAATTACAGCACGTGAATCTTAATACACACTAACAATTATAATTACTAATGCTTAATGCTGGATAATTTCTTTCGGAGATAAACGGATCATAAGCAACGTCTAAATAACAAACAAAACGTTGTAATCGACAGTGCTGTCTCAAGCGGAGGCCAAGGAAAGTACATTTAACTTCCTTTGGCCTCCGCTCGAGGCAGCACTCTCAGTTTTTAACCTTAGTCGTTTTTGGTTAAAATGGAACTTTTTGAGAAGGAATTAACAAAAACAAAGCAGACCGCCATCAGTGCCGAATCGTAAGCTTTATAAAAAGTCTATCTTGAAACATCCGTTCGGCAGTTCAGTAGTTACGATGTCGCAAACAGACTTTTCCGTAATTCACAATTTCAATAAA